>CM076570.1:846725432-847084147 GCA_034641835.2 Pinus albicaulis
TTGTTAGGTCCCTATATTACTAGTATAGTCCCTTATTATTGTTAGTGTAACCCCCTTATTGTTATTATTGTACCCTTGTAACCCCATTTTGTTATTATTGTGCCCTTAAATTATTATTGTTAGGTCGGCTAGGATTACATTGTGGCCCACTAGGATTACATTATGGCCCCATGGACTCCTATATATAGAAAGGAGGTTTTGTAAATTGTATCATCCAAGAATTGTTCATTTATGTAATGTATTGGAGGTTGCCCCCTCGAAGTGGCTTATTTCTAAGGCGTTAATCTCTCTTTTTTTCTATTTTTGGAGCTGGTTACACAACATTTGGTATCAGAGCTTTGGATTCTAGGGTTTCGCTGCTCCAAACAGGTCATCGTGGAATTTTCGCTATAACTTTTTTTCTATGAAGTTTCAGAAGCTGAAATTTTTAGGGTACGAAGCTGAAATCCTAAGGAAGATTGTCTAAAAATTTCAGAGCTTGGTTCGCCACATTTTCGGAGATATCATCTGTGGAAGTTAGGTCTTGTTTCAAGCTCCTAAACAGGTCATCGTGGAATTTTCGCTATAAATTTTTTTCTACAAGGTTCAGAATCTGAAATTTTTAGGGTGCGAAGCTGAAATCCTAAGGAAATTCGTCAAAAAATGTCAGAGCTTGGTTCGCAATATTTTTGGAGATATGATCTGTGGAAGGTAGTGCTTTTTCAGGCTTCTGAATTTCATCTCAAAGAGGTGATCGTGGGAAAAGTTCAATAACTCTCTCTTTGGGAAGTGGATTTGAGTGCTGTAAAAAGTGGTTGCAAGTAAACGGACTGTAGTTTCTTGGCTATCAATTTCAAAGACAAAGGACGAAACGGTGACATGTGGCAAGTCCTACAAGTTTTCTCTACCGAACCAGTCCAGAATTAGGTCATTGTGGGAGATTGGACACAAATTTGTCTTGGGGAATCCAAATTAGATCAGACCTGTGGCATTTGAAAGAAGCTTCAGAGGGCTACTACAAGGATGAATTTTAGATATTGAAGATTTTCAATTACAGAGATAATTCAATTTCAATATCGAGCTCCTCAAAGAAAGTAAAAGGTGTGTATTTTTTTCCAAATTGCATAAGTCTTGTTTGAAGAATCAAGTTGAATTGATTCCAAGGGAATATTGTAGAATAGGTATCAATATTGGATTCTAAAATGGCGCCTAAAAATAATTCAACACCCATTAAGCCTTCAGAAGGCTCTACCATGACTCATGAAGATGAAGAATTGCAACATGATCTATCAAAATTACAAGAGCAAGTGTAACAAATTTCACTCTCGCAAAGAGCAACAAAAAATGAAATGGAAGTTTTGAAGAAAGGCGTGGAAGTGAAGATGGACGGTTTGAAGAAAGGCATGGAAGCCAAGATGGATGGTGTGGAAGTGAAGATGGACGGTTTGAAGAAAGGCGTGGAAGCTAAGATGGATGGCATGGAAGCTGGCATGGAAGCTAAGATGGATGATATAAAATCAAACATCGAAGATTTGACAAAGTTGATACAAGAAATGTTTCCTAATGGTGAAAAGATAGTAGAAGAACCTCATGATGAGAAAAAAATAAATGTTAATCGTGATTTCATAAACTCTAATGTTGGCAGGAAGAACCACCATATTCCAAAAAATGGATATGAGGAAGTTTGATGGAAAGGATCCTGTAACATGGATACTACAGATGGAGCAATATTTTGATCTCCATAACGTGAAAAACACACAAAAGGTACGCATTGCAACTTTACATTTAAAACAAAATACATTTGTATGGTATCGATGGCTTTGCTCCCATAAAAAAATTGTCACTTGGTCAATTTTTACGGAGGAAATGATAGCACATTATGAGGATACAAAGAGCAACACCTTCTTTAGCCAATTGATAAATCTCAAACAAAAGGGTTTAGTGGGGCAGCACATCGAGGACTTCCAAAAATTGAATATAAGGGTAATTGATATTCCATAGGAACACAAGATTGATCTCTTCATAGGCACTTTAAAGGATAACATCCAACATGAATTTCTCATTTTGGAACCTGATTCATTGGAGAAGGCATTCAGGTTGGCAAGAAAAATTGAATGTAAAATTATGGCGACAAGGAAGCCTACCACTCACTTCTATAAAGAAGGAAGTGTTTCTACGCCTAGATTTCCATAACCTACAAGGTTGACACCACAAAAATTGGAAGAAAAAAGAGCAAAAGGGCTTTGCTACAGTCGTGATAGCAAATACACTAAAGGTCATAAGTGTGCTGAGAAGAAATTATTTTACATAGATTGTGAAGAGGAAGAAGAAAATGAACAAGAAGAGGATATACACCAGGAACCAGCCCCAGAAGAGGAAGAAATGAATCCAACCATATCGTGTAATGCACTGGCAGCAATTACCACTCCTCAAACTCTCAAGATAAAAGGACAAATCAAGAAGAGAAAGGTAATAGTGTTGATTGATTCAGGTAGCACCCATAATTTTATTCATTGTAAGGTAGCCAAGGAATTAAATTGTTTCCTATACCCAGCACCAGAATGTCAAGTGATGGTCGCAAATGGAGGAACTATAAATTGCTCTGGAAAATGCCATAATATCAAGCTAACCATGGGGGAATATGTATTGACTAGTCCAATGCTTTCCATTCCTATGGGAGGTGCTGATGTTGTTCTAGGAGTACAATGGTTACAATCTTTGGGGACGGTAGCTTTTAATTTTCAAGAACTTTTCTTGAAATTTTTTTCAGAAGGAAAGGAAGTCGAATTACGGGGTATTGAAGGGAAGCCGGGAAGGATAATAAGCTCTACTGTCATGAAAAAGCTTATAAAGAAATAACAACGAGGCGTAATTGCACAATTATGCTGACTAGAAGTTCCGACATCAAAATCATCTATTTCTACAGATCTCCAACAAGTCTTGGACAATCATTCCAAGGTGTTTGAAACTCCCAAAGGA
The DNA here is from genome assembly GCA_034641835.2 of Pinus albicaulis. Taxonomy (NCBI): domain Eukaryota; kingdom Viridiplantae; phylum Streptophyta; class Pinopsida; order Pinales; family Pinaceae; genus Pinus; species Pinus albicaulis. The sequence goes on from CM076570.1 coordinate 846,728,391, forward strand.
CTCCCACCTATTCGTGATCATGATCATGCTATTCATTTGATTCCAAGAAGTGTTCCTCCAAACATCCGGCCTTATATATATCCTTACTTCCAAAAGAGCGAAATTGAACGTATGATTGCAGAAATGTTAGAGGCGGGTATAATTCAACCCAGTCAAAGTTCTTTCTCTGCTCCTGTAGTATTGGTACACAAGAAGGATGGATCATGGCGAATGTGTCCAGATTATAGGGAGCTTAATAAGCTCACCATTAAAGATAAATTTCCCATTCCTGTGATTGATGAATTATTGGATGAATTACATGGAGCAATTTATTTTACCAAGTTGGATCTTCGTTCAGGATATCATCAAATTAGAATGAAGACCGAATATATTCCAAAAACAACATTTCGAACTCATGAGGGTCATTATGAATTTTTGGTCATGCCTTTTGGCCTTACCAATGCACCTTCTACATTTCAAGGGTTGATGAATTCCATTTTCAAACCCTTCCTTAGAAAATTTGTGCTGGTATTTTTTGATGATATACTAATCTATAGCAGGTCTTGGAAGGATCATGTTGAACATGTTGGCAGGGTGCTCAAACTATTGTAGGAGAAACAATTATATGCAAAAAAATCCAAATGTTTCTTTGGAGTACAAGAGGTGGAATATCTGGGTCATATTGTATCTCACGAGGGTGTTAAAGTAGACCTAACAAAATTAAAGCCATTAAGGAATGGAAAGTCCCCACAACCATAAAGAAGTTGCGAGGATTTCTCGGGTTAACAGGGTATTATCGCAAGTTTGTTAAGAATTATGGGAGAATAGCAGCACCTCTAACAACATTATTGAAGAAAGATGGATTTTCATGGACTCCTGAAGCAACTAAGGCCTTTGAACATCTTAAAGAGGCAATGTGCCTAGCACCGGTCTTAGCTACGCCAGACTTCACAAAAACCTTTATCGTGGAATGTGATGCCTCAGGAAATGGAATTGGTGTTGTTTTAATGCAGGAAGGAAGACCCATTGCTTTTGAAAGTCGTCCAATCAAAGGAAACTATTTACAAAAACCTATTTATGAGAAGGAAATTTTAGCAATACTGCATGTATTAAAGAAATGGCGAACTTACCTAATGGGAAGACACTTCAAGGTAAAAACGGATCATGATAGTCTTAAACACTTTTTGGAACAAAGACTATCTTCAGAAGAGCAGCAAAAATGGGTCACAAAGATGTTGGGTTATGACTTTGAAATAATCTACAAAAAAGGAAAGCTAATGTTGTTGCAGATGCACTCTCAAGAAAGAATGAAGAGGTGGAAGCATTTCTTTGTGCCATTTCTATTATCCAACCAGATTGGATAACCGAAGCAAGAGATGAATGGAAGAAGGACAAAGATGTATGGAAACTCATTCAAAAGTTGCAGCAAGATCCTAGTACATCTAATACATTTAGTTGGAAAAATGATTCCTTATGGTACAAAGATCGCTTATATCTTTGTAAGAATTCCCAACTAAAACAAAAGATTCTTCTGGAATTGCATACTTCTCCTTTAGGAGGACACTCAGGATTTTTAAAAACTTACCACAGGGTGAAGAAAGAATTTTTTTGGGATGGCCTTAAATCTGATATTCAAAAGTTTGTGGCGAAATGTTTGGTTTGCCAGTAGAATAAAGTGGAGACAATTAAGACCCCGAGACTTCTACAACCTTTATCCATTCCAAGTCAACGTTGGGAGGAGATTTCAATGGATTTTATCACAGGTTTACCTAAGTCCGAAGGAAAGAATGTCATCATGGTGGTAGTTGATAGACTTACCAAGTATGCACACTTGTGTGCATTATCTCATCCATTTAAAGCAAGTACAGTTGCTACTACATTTATGGAAACAATTCAAAAGCTACATGGAAACCCAAAGGTTATTATGAGCGACAGAGATCCCATTTTTACTGGAAATTTTTGGATGGAGTTATTTTTTTGTTTGGGTACTCAATTAGCTCATAGCTCATCTTATCATCCTCAATCCGATGGTCAAACTGAGATAGTAAATAAATGTTTGGAAGGATATCTTCGTTGTTTTGTATCTGATAAACAAACACAATGGGTCAAGTGGTTACCTCTCGCCGAATGGTGGTATAACACTTCCTTCCATACTGCAGCAAAAATGACCCCATTTATGGCACTTTATGGATATCATCCACCATCCATCACATCATCTTTAAGAGAAAATTCTAAGGTTCAAGCAGTGGAATATCACATCGAGCATCAGCAAGAAGTTCTCCAACTTAAAGGATAACCTGAATTTGGCACAAAATCGAATGAAACAACAGGCAGATCAACATCGCAGCGAGAGAAGTTTTGATGTAGGAGATTGGGTATTTTTACGGCTACAACCATACAAACAAATGTCCCTCAAGCAAGCTAAGAAGGACAATAAATTATCACCAAAGTACTATGGTCCTTACAAGGTGTTGCAAAATATTGGTACTATGGCATACAAATTGGAGCTTCCTGCTTCTTCGCGAGTACATCCAATTTTCCATGTTTCGTGCTTAAAGAAGGTTATAGGTGAAAATCTTCCAGTTCAAACAATATTGCCAGAACTTGATGAGGAAGGAAAAATCATATTGGAACCGGAAGCGGTCACGGAAACAAGAACTCGACAACTACGGAATCGATCAATTTCAGAGTATCTCATCAAGTGGAAGAACTTACCCACCGAAGATTCTACATGGGAGGATGAGAATTTTATACAGAAGCACCCAAAGCTACTCAAGTGTTGAGGACAACACTTTTTTGAAGGAGAGGGGCATGTTAGGTCCCTATATTACTAGTATAGTCCCTTATTGTTGTTAGTGTAACCCCCTTATTGTTATTATTGTACCCTTGTAACCTCCATTTTGTTATTATTGTGCCCTTAAATTATTATTGTTAGGTCGGCTAGGATTACATTGTGGCCCACTAGGATTACATTATGGCCCCATGGACTCCTATATATATAAAGGAGGTTTTCTAAATTGTATCATCCAAGAATTGTTCATTCATGTAATGTATTGGAGGTTTCCCCCTCGAAGTGGCTTATTTCTAAGGCATTGATATCTCTTTTCTTCTATTTTTGGAGCTGGTTACACAACAGTCTTAAAATCCTAAATTATCATTTGAATTATTTTAATTTAAAAATTACAAATTTTTAATGGTCTTAAATTAGAAATTAAGACAATTCGTTCCATTAAATTAGAAATTAACACAATTCATTCAAAGAGGTGGCAAAATTCTGAAAAAGAAGAGGGGAAGTAAACAAATTCATTTGTTTCATTTATTGCCGCCAAGTCTTAATCCAACCTAAAAGAGGTCACATGTATAACACTCCCATGAGACCGTAAGTCATCTGGATGAAGGCGGTAAAGAACACTCAGGCCCAGCGCATGTTCATTTGTCCCCCCGCTCGCTTTGAAACATTTTGTTTCTCCTTTACTATTTTAACGAATCCCTCGCTTTACACTCGATCCTTTCGCTTTCTCTGCAAAAAATATTTTCCCGATGGACAGAAGCCTTCGGGGGAAAAGGAAGCGAATGGGCGAACGATTCTACAGTTGAAGCTTCCTGCTCACAGACATGGGGGTAAGTTCCCATGTTCCCTTGCTTGCTTTCATGCCGATTTTATGAAGTTAACATCACCCCTTTTGATCCCCATTATGCACTTGATGGACTTGCATCGGTGATAGGGTTCTACAATTAAGGGTTAGGGTTTATAGTTTGTTTTGTGCTTTGATGCAGACTGAAAGGTTATTTAAAGATGATGCCAGGGATGAGAAGGGTGAACAGTAGTCACCTAAAGATCCATTGAGAAAAAGAATTATGTCATCAACAAAAAGTTACCACTGTGGAGTCACCTAAAGATCCATTGAGAAAAAGAAATATGTCATCAATAAAAGTAAGTGTGTGAGGATACAGTCCTCCACAATTCGAATGCCTTTCAATCTACCTCTGTCCCTTTCATCAATAATACATCTGCTGATGCCTTCCATTATCAGTAGGAAAAGACGGGGGGATAGTGGAAATACCTGACGGAGACCCCGTTCCGCATGAAAGAAGTTTGTAGCATCACCATTCATGAGGATACTATATGAAACATAGGTGATGCAGCACATGATCCAATTGATAACCTAAATGGGGAACCAAGATGAGTAAGGAGCATGCAGATGTAGAGTCAACTGGCTTGATCAAATTCTTTCGCAAGATAAATATTGAGGATCAGTCCTTTGATCTACTTGGTGTGCATGGAGTGTAGGCCTTCCTGAGCAATGCGGATGGCATCATGAATCTGTATGTTCTCAAGAAATGCAAATTTTCCAGGAGAGATAAAGTTAGATAAAATAGGTTTGAGCCGATTAGCAAGTATTTTAGCCATAATCTTGTAGATGAAATTACACAAAGAGATGGGGTGGAAATCCTTAGAATATGAGGGGTGATCCGATTTGGGGATGAGGGTGATGAAAGTGGAGTTGAAAGCCTTATAGATGCAACCAAATTAAGAGATGCCTCTTGAACCAATCCACTATTTGTATGAGAAAAGATTGAGAAGGATATCCTCCTTAATGAGGAAACAATCAAGCCTAAACTCAGTGGAGGAGGGCGCAATGGAGGAGGGGTGACTTCAAAACTCAGGTGGGGGGATGTAGAAGCGGCCAGAGTGCTAACAAGGGGATGGGATTGCGGAGCTGGGTGGATTGGAGGTGGGGGGAGGGGGTAAGGGGGTGGTTGATAGGGGGGGGGGTGGGCAGTGGGGAGGGTGGACGACATGGAGAAAGGAGGCGGGGGGGACAGAGAGGATGTCTGGGGGAAAGTGAAGGAGGGAGCGACGACCAAGAGGGGGAGGGTGTGAGAGAGAAAGGAAAGCGTAGAAGGGGAAGGAGGGTAGAGGTTCAGGGAGGAGATGAGATCGAGGTCTGTCACATACAAGATAACAAGGGAGTTAGGGGTGAGTTCAGGGACCAGGAAGGAGTCGAGGCCAGGGAAAGAGTGAAAGGGGGCAGATGCAGAGGGTGAGGACCCGGATTCAGCAGATAATAAAAAAGGAGAAGATGTTGGGTGTGTGCCATGAATACCAGAAGAGAAGCGTCGGGATAATGCCAAGATGTCCATCGAGGCATATGGGTCCTCTGAGTAGTCAACTAACTCTTCGTCTTGGGCCCCTTCCCTTGATAACCCCAATGAAAACCGTTGCAAACCGATAGATAACCAATCGTCATTCAGTGCACAAAATCCACGGAGGGGGCATATGGCAATGAAAACAGAGCAGGTGTAAATAAAACAGAAATGGGGTAAAATTGTCAGAGAGCGCACAGAAGCAGTCACGTGAAACAACAAACCCCTAAGACTTCCGTGAGCGACGGTAATGAATGTGCACCACGGGGAGAGCTCCAAACAGATGGAGCAGAGAGTAGAGATGATCTCAATGGTCACGGGGGCGAGGATGCTATCCTGCCATGAACACCAAGCAGCGCGAACCCTAGTTCCACCATCGCCGCCACCTGTTCAACTATGCCTCCTACAACCTTCTTTTTCGATAATCATATCTTCTTACATAAGTCTACTTAACCATTTCAATTGACTAGTGTTAATTAGTGGAAGACCGAGTTTATTTTCTTCTAGTGCAAGTTATTTTGGCTAAAGGACGAGTTGATTGAGTCAGGCTCCTGAATTGTGGGAAGGAAGAGTGAACACAATCAATGAGCTTTTGTTAACTAGTCAATCAATAGTTCTACTTTCCTAAAATAGAACTTGCTATTAATAGCCTAATCGAGGTTCTTATAAGGAGGAATGAAAGCACAATTTGATTATTGTCTTGTGAGCACGAGTTGGTAATACAAGATAATAGAGCTCACAAGTTTATGGAAAGGTTGTACATGGTTGTGCGTGGAGTTTGAGAGAGGAGAGTGTGCAAGAGAAGCTTGTGCAAAAATTGGTAGAGGGAAACAAAGATTGACAATCTTGAAAGGGTTTCATGTTTAGAACAAGTAGGGAAAACAAGTGTGTTTTCTAATTGAAATAAATATTTTGTAAGAGATCTATTACTCAGTTTTTTTTCTTCAATAAAATTCTCAAGCAAGCAGAGGGTTTTCTTAGTTGGGTTCCCTAAAAAAATGTGTTTTGAATTGTGTGATTGTTGTTATTTCTGTCTATTCCGCTCCAAATTTGAAGTACATAAATTCTGAGTTTTAGCGAAAAGAAACTAGTTTTCAGTTTTCAGATTATTCACTATAGTAGTTGCAAAATTTCAAGGAAATTCTACATTTGACATCATATTTTCATTTTTCTAGCTCAAGTGGATGCTCCACGCAAACAATACTTCATTTTACTTGATCTAATTCCATGAGATGGCTATGCTCTTCTTCTCTTAGATCATAATAGTCTTCATGACAATGTTAAGGGGAAATCATATTATCTTATACCCTAGAGGAATGCGTTATATCTACCTCTTCTTGCTTTGTGTCTCTTAACAACACATGTGAAGACCTTCTAAACTATGATTAGCTTTTAATATGGTATTTTGAGCTCTAAGTGAACTTATCCAAAAAATTATGGGGTACCTACAACTATTGAGTTTAGTGATCATTATTCACAGATTTGAGGATATTTATCACCCATCTTAAGGGTTAATGGATGTTTCCCTTATGTGAAGAACTCATGTCCCCTTTTCCTCCTTATGTCAACATACTTGATTGCATTAGGGAGGTCTTATATAATTTTTATTGATGCCCTTAGGCCTCTAGAAAGATCAAATATATTAAAATGCTGCCAATCTTTTTTTTTAAGTGAAAATAGATTTTACAATAGAAATTGATAAATACAGAGTTAAAATAAATCTACAATAATTAATTAATAATAATAATATTTTTATTATCCTCACAACACTTGGTAAATACAAAATTAAAATAAATCTAAAATGATTAATTAACAATAATATGTACGTTTATTATCCTCACATTCAATTTTTGTTGTTGTTTAATTGGCTATTATTCATATTTAAGTTAAAAATTGTACGTAGTTTAATTTTTAATGTTATTTATTTTAATAAATTTTTTTTTAACAAATTGCAGTTTAGCCTTACAACTAATATTTTATAATTTTTAATATTATTTATTTTAATAAAAGTTTCCCTCCAACATTTTGCTTTGTGCGGCTGAGAAAATTTTCAAATCGTCATCTTGCATTTCATCAGTTTCTTCTCTTTCCTGCCACTGAAAATCTATTACTGCTTTTAGTGCTATTACTTGCATTAGTTTCAGCTATTTCCTGAAAATTTTTCCTCTGTCATTTTGTTTTGCACTGCTGAGCAATTTTTCTCTTCGTCATCTTGCATTGCATCAGTTTCATCTCTTTCCTACCACTGAAAATATATTCCTGCGGTTACTTGCATTAGTTTCATCCATTTCCTGCAACTGAAGATCTATTCCTGCGGTTACTTGCATCGGTTTCATCCCTTTCCTGCCAATGAAGATTTATTCCTGTTGTTACTGGAGTATCAGATTGCTCTATATGGTTTCTAACCCTATTATCTTTCGAGAGAAAAACATATTCTTCTGTTCACCTGGATTCCTGCTCGTAGGTGATTGTTCGCAGACCTCATTTGCCTTCAATACGACAAAATTTTCTTCGAGTTTTCTTCACCGGTAAGATTCTTAGCTGGGATTTTGTTATTTTGTACATGCATAGGTTATAAACATGTTTTTTCTTGGCTTACAATGTTTAAAATATTCATTTAGTACTTTCCAGGGTGAAGGCTCTTGCTAATATTTAGGCTATAAATTGCAGTTATGAGTAGCTTATGTTCAACTTCCTTAGAGCCAAACCGTAGTTTATATCATTGTGCATTCATTTGGTAAACAAAAACTATCATTTCACATTCATTTGGTTAACATTAGGTCTCATTTTTCTTTTGAAGCTTCTCTATTACTTCAGGGGAACGCTTTTGGTCTGTTCCAGATTACTTAAAATAACCATATGGAGGATCACTGAAGATGAATCGAACGCCCAAGTATTGCAATGACTGCCACCTATGCCATTTTTCAAGCCCTGTTTGTTCCAAGTTCAATTGTAAAGGATCTAGAAAGCTCTGAGGAATCTGAAGAATCATGATCAATGGCACTGAGATCCCCATCCTCCATTACATAGCCAGGACAGGATGGCTTGTAAGCAATTTCTATTTTAACCCCCAGTCCAGTAATAACATCATTGTGCTTTCCTAAAGCTGAACGTGTTTTCACTGCTTGTTTAGATGGGTTCTCCAGTTTTTGCAAGAAATCATGTAAATGGGCCTCCCTAACACCTCGAATATCTAAAGATGATAACAAAGCATCAAATGCCTCAGTAGTTTCAATGACCTTCTAGATGCCATCCTCATGAGACTCATTAAAAAAAAAAATCTACTAGATCTAGGATCATTCCTAAAGAACATGTTACAAATTACCAATAGCGATTATGTCTGCGATCTTGGCCCAGCGGAATTGTCCTATAAACATATAACCCTTCTGCCTTTAGTCCTATAGAAGCTTTTAACTATGCACATGATTTTTTCAGTCGTGTATCCAGTTTGTTGTGCAATGGAAGTGTCCTGGATAAATGAGTTTTCTTACAATGGAAAACATTTTTTGACTGCTGCATTAGAGTTTTCTGATGCTGACAAATGGTTTGGAACTGAGATTAGGTCTGCTGATGCCTCACATTTGGGTTGAGAGAAAACAGTTGCCTCAATTCCCTTGATATCCATTCCAACAAAAGGGCTCTTCCCACCCTCAAATGCGGGATTAACATTAGTTCCTTCAGACTTTATTCCCCCAAGAGCTTGAGCTCTAGAAAGTTGTTCTTCTTTTAGCCATCTTCTATCGCTTTGTGCCTCTGCCCACATTTGGCGCTTCAAAGCATTTGCAGCTTCTATTCATTCCTCAAGAACAACACGTATGGTATTTCCTTTATTTGCAACACCAATTAAACAAACAAGAGCATTTAAACACTCTTCAATGCTTAGATCGGAATATTCCCCTTCCATCAAGCAAAATACCATTATGGTTTACTCCAAGCCCATTAGAAGTAGCTTGTGCCACATCATCAATGTATTTAACAATTGTTTTCAAGAGATTAGTCATGGGTGACTAACGGGAATTTGTTTAGGGAAGGTGAGACTGAGAATGAGAATGGGTTCGAGAAGAGAAGGGTTTGTATCATAGGTGCAAGGATGAGTGGTCTCCTTGCAACCAAATATTTACGAAGTCTGAATCTGAATATCATAGTGTTTGAAGCAAAACCAGGAATAGGAGGCGTGTGGAGAGAAACATTTTCTTCAACAAAGCTACAGACCCCTCGCTCTGCCTTTGAATTCACTGATTTTCAATGGGCAAGCCATGTAACTACCCAGTTCCCCTCCCACTCTGAGGTAATAGACTACTTCCACAGCTATGCTGAGCATTTTGGATTGTTTGACTACATTCAGTTCAATTCCAAAGTGGTGGAGATTAGATATAACGAAAAGTATTTTGAAAAGAGTTCGGCTCATGCTGGATTATGGGGTAAGAATGGAAGCCCATATGCAGAAAATGCATTTTGGGAACTGGGTGTGTAGAAAAACAATGCAGAATCCATAGGGGTACAGATTGAAAAGCATATAGAATATGGTTGCTCCATGCTATGCATGGTATTCTTTCTAAATTTCAATAACTTTATCCCTTTTGATTACTATTGACTAACTCATGTTTGATGGGGATATCTATCATTGTGAGAAGGGCAATGCAGGATTTGTTTCTTTGGTTTTTTACCTTACTCATTTCAAAGAATTTACCTTATCTTATTGTGGAGGCCTTTTAGAAATAATAAAAGTTGACCATGAGGGAGCAACTTTTACTTTGTATTCACAGCTTGTCCAAATCTATCTAAACCTCGGTTTCATATGTTCAAGATTGTAAATATCGATTTCACCATGTAAGATATTAGCCATTTTGAGTAACTCTGGGATCTGCATCCTGAGCTTTCCTAACCTCTGAGGAGGATATGGGCGCTGGTTTAGATGTATGAGCTAGTGTCTATATTCCAATACATTTAATGCATTTTTTAGTTTCAATGTGCCATTACACTGCATAACACATGTAAAGAGTTAATTATTCACCACCACGCCATTCAGGCTGTATAATGCACTTTTGATTTCTGCATAAAGAATGCACCCTGCTACTCTGCATGTTATTACTCACAACAAATTTTCCATCCCTGACCGAGGTTATAATGAATGTGTTTGTTTTTGTTACTTAATGCAGTGGCATCGCTTCGGTTTCTTAGTCCTGGGATGTACCCAGGACCCCATCATTTCCTCTTAATAAAGGTCCAGAAGTATTTCAAGAAAGGTTTTGCATACCATGGACTATTCAGTTTTGTATAGAAGGAATGCTTATGAGCTTATCAAAGGAAAACGAGTTGTAGTTATTGGATTCCAAAAGTCAGCAATGGATTTTGCTGTGGAATGCACTGAGGCAAATAAAGGTAAATTGTTAGACAATACAAACGCTATAGGGGTTGTCTTTTTCATCCATACAATTATAGGGCTATTAATGGCTTCTTTCTAATTATTGGGGGAAGGAGGTGGCTATCCTTGTACAATGGTCTTCAGAACAGTGCACTGGACAATTCCTTCTTACAAGGTTTGGGGAGTCCCCTTGTCATTTATTTATGGTACACGTTCTGGGCAATTGTTACTTGAAAAGCCTGGTCAGAGGTTTCTGCAGAGAATAATGTTGTGCTTATTTGCACCTATGGTATGGTTTTCTTTTAATTCATTGGATTTCTTAAAGCATATATCATGGATAAGATTCAATGTAATTTGTTGAATCTGTTTGGTAGACTACAATATTTTTTCTAAGCACTGATAATGTGCCTGAAATTTACATTAACCGCTACTCATCATCCAAAATTCTGTGAACAAAGTGAAATATCTGTCCAGAAATAATGCACGAGTGTCCTTGAAATTTGCAATAGATAAATTAGATAGGCGGAACATTACAGTATAAGACATATATTTTACCTGTAATTTCCTGTGAAAGTAGCCCCCTGCTGAACAATTATATCATTTAAATCCACGTGCAGTGTTGGAGTTCATTGTTTTTTCTATTTTTTCTGCAGATATGGGCAATGTCCATGTTTTTGGAGCTCTACCTTCTTTGGAAACTTCCCTTGCGAAAGTATGGACTTGTTCCAGATCACAGCTCTCTTCAAGAAATTTCTTCTTGCCAAATCAAATCACTTCCGGATAATTTATTTCCAAAAGCAGAGGAGGGTTTCATACTCTTTCGGAAATCTTCAAATTTCAGGTTTTACAGCAGGGGAATCGTACTAGATGATGGAACAGAGATTGAAGTTGATCTTGTGGTATTGGGCACTGGTTATGATGGGGAGAAAAAACTGGAGAGCATACTTCCAACGCATTTTGTAGACGTCCTCTAGGAATCAGCTGATCCACTTCCTTTGTACAGGTCTGTTATTCACTACAACCCTGAATTATTTCTTACTTTTTTCCCATTGTTAATTCAAGCACTTCAATTAAGTGTGAAGAAATTCATAGACCATGCTGATGAAGCTCAGATGTTCAAAGCCTAAATGACTTTTCCTCTGAGAACAAACAGGGGGCTCATCCATCCACGCATTCCTCATATGACAATCCTTGGCTATCCAGAAAGTTTATCAAATCTGCATTCTTCTGAAATACGCACACAGTGGCTGGCCCATTTTCCGTCTCGCAAATTTGTCCTTCCAAGTATCAAGGAAATGGAGGCAGATACAGAAAGATACTTCAATTATATCAAGAAAATCACACCCTTCTATTGGAAACCGTGTCTTGCCACTTTTTAGAAATGGTACAATGATAATATTTGCAGGGACATGGGATGGAATCCAATGAGAGAAGATTTGGTTTTGCGAGCTTTTCTCTCCATACAGTAATCTTGACTAGGGAGAGATGTTGACAGTGGGATGACAACAGAAACACAATTTCAGAAGATTTTTTTATGTTGAACATTGGAATGAGTTTCCTTGCTTGTGAATGTCTTAGTTCATTAATCTAGCTCCTAAAAATGGCCTGGTAGTAGTTCCTTTATTAGTTCATTAGGAGTAGTTCATTACCTTGTGGAAGGTTTTTGGTACAAACTTTTGTGGTGCTTTTTGCTGGAACCATTCTCATAGTTAGAAGATGAAACACTTTTATGGATGATAACCATGTTCTAATGATCAAATGGCCTGTGTTTAGTTCAAAGAGCAAGAGTTTTTTTAATTTTTATGAGCACTTATATGTTAGAATTTTTTCTCATTGCTAAGTTATCAACAATGGGTGATACACAACAGTCATCTGATATGTTTAAGCGGGCAAGACATTTTTTTCTAGGAAGTCAAATGTGTGTTAATGGGGATTTTAGTTTTGTACCTTCAAAATCTTACATTGAAGAAGTGGTCAAAGAAATTAGTAACGGTGAATGAGGAGAATGGCCAATCTGTCTTGAATGGGTTGACGATGCAGTCATGGCTTATTGTATACATCATATGTGTCATCAATGCTTACTATCAAGCTGGTGTAGCTCTTTGGGTGGTGGTTGTATTGCTTGTGCTAATTCTAGTTAATTTTCTTTGTATGGCTCGATTAATTTGTTTGTAGATTATTGTTTATTATTAGCTTTTTGTGCAAGTCAAGCTACAAGGGTGTCACTGTGAGCTAACTCTATCGAGTAATTTTTTTATTAAGTTAAAAATAAGGGCTTGCATGAATATATATTTTACAAGGATTATGCCATTATGTGTTGAACATTTTTAAAAAATCAATGTCTATTATACAATTTCAATGGTTGCCATAACTCCTCACATAATTCTTTAAAGGGTGCTAGCTCAATGGAAGAGCACCTGCCATGCAGGAGGTTGGTGGTTCGATTCCACTGTACCCTAACATGAATTATTCAATGATATTGTAGATTTTTTTAATTAAATATTTTTATATTGATTTATTTTAATGGTAAGATATTTTTCTGGATTCATTGTTTTATATTGTCGCTACAGAGACAATAATGCTCGCGTTATATATTGTCTTTATAGAGACAATTTTTTAAGACAATAATTTGAGACACCTGCTTAAAGATAATATTTAAGACAATACAAAAGTTTATTTTTGTCTCAAGTTAAGATAATTTACCCAAAAATTGTCTTAAAACTCCTTTTTGTGTTGTAGTGCAACTATTGTCTCTAGAGGGACAAAAATGAAACTGTCTCTGGAGAGAGAAAAATGAAATTGTTTTTGGAGAGATAAAAATTCTTGTGTTATATATTGTCTTTATAGAGACAATATTTTAAGACAATTTAATTTTAATACGATTTAATTTGAGACACCCGCTTAAAGACAATATTTAAGACAATACACAAGTTTTCTTTTGTCTCAAATTAAGCCAATTTAATTTTAAGACGATTTAATTTGAGACACCCGCTTAAAGACAATATTTAAGACAATACACAAGTTTTATTTTGTCTCAAATTAAGACAATTTACCAAAAAATTGTCTTAAATATTGTCTTAAAACCCCCCTTTATGTTGTAGTGTCATGAAGCAGCAACAACAACAGCCGGAGTTATACAATTTTACTGCAGTCCCTGATTCTGAGACAAAGAAAATTGAGTGATTGAGCATTGATCGCAATTATGAATTATGGAAGGCGGAGAGATGGTGTAGAGAAAGCTACGGCTTGGCTGCATAACAGCCAGTTATGTGTTTTTCATGTTGATTGTAATAATGTTGTTTGCATCACTCTAGTTGACCTTGGTGGAATACTTTCATTCAATGGCATGTAAACAAGATTTGGTCAATCCAAAAAAAGTTTCTAGAAGGCAGATCATTCCAGCTGGAGACAAATTCTTTGTAACCAACCCTAGTTGTGCCTGAGATTTGGTCAGCCAAAAAAAAGTTTGGGGAAGACAGATCATTGCAGTCGGACACAAATTTTATCCCAATGTCGAAAAAATAAAATACACCTAAATTTTTTTAATATTAATATATATTTTTAAATAAGAAAATAAAGTACATAAAATACTAAAAATAAATAATAACATGATAATAATATATGTCCAATTTCTCCAGAAGCCAGGTCTAGTCTTTGGTACCGTAACAGTTCAGTTTCAAACGGAAATGAAGGTAAGTGAAGCCATCTGTGAGAGTTTCCAATCTGACACGGAAAATGTGTGCGATGATATCCATGTCCCTTCCATCTCTGGTGGATGATAGAAGTAAATATTTTCCTCCATTGTCTCCAGTGGAAGATAGAAGTACAGATTTGCCTCCATTGACCTCCAGGCCAGAGGTAGCCCCATATCTCAAGAAGATGTAATGATAGGCAAGCCATTGTGCCCGGGAGAGTGTGCTAAAAGCCAAGATATCATCTATAAAGAAAGAGTGTGTGACCACCACCCTAGGAGAGATGTGTATACCCTTGAAGATACCCTATGATTGTGCATCTCTAATTTTGAGGCTGACTACATCCATGATAAGAATAAAAATCAAAGGAGAGAGTGAGCATCCTTAACGAACGTAGTGCCCAACTAGGAAGAAATCTGTGGGAAGACCATTTATGATGAAAACATACCACACAGGTGCGACACATGCCATGATCCATTCGACGTTGTATGAGGATAGACTGATCTTGTGGGAGTTGTCTTTAGTGCGAATTTTTGGAGTTTTAGGTGCCAGAATTTGGTGAAAATAATTGAGGTAAATCTTAATTTATGTTATTTAAACTGGTATTTTGACTGTTTATATGGATTCAGCACCCTAAAAACCCCCTAGGGCACTTTGATTGTGCAAAGTTACCCATTAAACTTCTATTTTCACTAAATTCCTACCAGAATTTAGAGAAATTTGACCGGAAAAAACTACCGTAAAAGCCTTCAAAAAGTCGCATTATAGACTACTCGGACCTTGTGTAGTACCAGGTACATGAAAGACCAATCAACATTGTCATAAGCTTTATGTAGATCCACCTTCATCACCAAGGGCTCCAACTTTTTTGTATGAATCGATTGGATGCATTCTTGTGTCATGGAAATTGCATCATGTATCAGACGGTCACTGAGAAAACCATATTTCTCATCAGAAAAGTGAGAAGAGATTACACCAAATTTCCGAAGAGAAATCACCTTAAAGATCAACTTATAAACAATGTTCCAGAGTGATATAGGTCTTAAATCCTTTAAATCCTTGGGATAGGAGCATTTGGGGATGGGGGAAAAGAAAATGGAGTTAATATTTCCCAAAATCCATCTAAAAATCCTTGATTTTTCCACAACCTCCAAGAGGTCAATGCCCATCAATTCAAAAAAATGTAAGTATAGCTCCACCGTCAACCCGTCAGGTCAGACGCATTTATCTCGCGCAAATGTTTTGAGTTCCTGGTCAATTTATTCATTGGAGAAAGGGTTGAATAGTGTGCCATTGGATGTATCATCGAACATGCGAGAGAATAGTTCCAATGCCCATGTATGATCTGAAAAATCAATCATCAACCTATGTTTATAAAAATATGAAAAATACGAAACAACCTCCTTCTCGATCTCATGTGTGGAACATAAGATAGAATCGTCCATTGATTCAATCTGCCAAATGGCATTCATATTTTTCCTGATATGTTCATAATGGTGTAAAAATTTCATGTTTCGGTCTCCCTCCCACACCGAGGTGGCCCTAATATTCAATTTTCATATGATCTCCTATATCGCGAGGATATCATTTTTGTGCTTTTCTAGGTCCTGTAGATGACAATATTCCTGTGAATTTGGACAACCACTTTCCAAGTTAGTACAAATCATTTCAATCTCCCAAGAATATGTTGTAATTCCTTAATCATTTTTTGTTTCTTGATTCATTCGCAGGTGTAAGATAACTAATGGAAGATAAAGAATTTGTAACAATTTTATTAAAGTATTTCAAGCATGTATCAAAATTTTCAACCTTGTTATGTACCCCTTTCAAAATTGTTGTACTATCATTTGAAGAACCATATGATTGCTCCTACAAGAAGAACAAAGATTGAAAAAGGTTAAAGGTGAAGGAACTAATAGAGAGTTCATAGGAGAATAAAGAATTCATTGCGAGGCAAGAGGTATGGGTAGTATAATAGCTAGACATAGAAATTCAAGAGTAATGCACAAGATTCTAAAGGTCATTCTCAAACCAACAAGTCTAAATATTGTAACTATTACTGAAATAATAATCACATAGAATAATAGTATTTTCTAAATAAATGCATGAAGAAAAGAGGAATAGAGCTAGAGGTAGAAGTAAAGGTAGAACCATAGAGGTGATAGGCATAGAAGAAATTTTGCAAAATGTAGTCAAACTATAAACAAGAATGACACTAAAATAGTCTATCTTCTCATGCATTCACAAAAATAAGTAGAAACACTTAGTGTGTCTGCGCTTGAAATAGAATATTTTATCATGGTTGCATACAAATAAGTGGCAACACTAGATGTGTTCAGTATCTCATTTTAAAACCTACAAAATAAAGCATCAAGGAAAAGGAAGTTTTTCAAAACTTGATGAATGTTAAAATAATGCTAGACTAGGTGATAACAAAATACATACGAATGAGAGCTTTAGGTCATGCAGTTAAAATCATGACCTAACATGGTCATGTAATTAAAATCATGGCATTCTTTGTAAACCTGGTCTAAAGGAAAATTTACTTTTTGTCAACAAGGTTGCAGATAAGAAGTTCATTGCTATTTTGACAAGAAACAACATTTGATCAAACATAAGAATGATAAGATTATGGCCAGAAATGTACACCACAACTATATGTAAAAATTTGAAGAGTTTCAAGAAATCAACGAGCATTTTTTACATGTTCCAGTACAAAAGATAAGATTTGGCATGAGAGATATGTTCATTTGAATTTCTTTCATCGTGATGATCAGTATGCCATAAAAACAAGAAAGTATCAGTTTTTGTGAGGCTGATTTGGTAGGAAAGAAACATCAGCTTAATTTTGAAGACAATAGAGCAAGAGCAACACATGTCATTAAATTGATTCATAGTGATGTTGATGAACCCATGGAAAAATCGATCACTTGGTGGTGCAAAGAGAGTTATAAAACCAGTTGACCAAATCAAACCAGCGAATTTGAATCAGTTTTTGGTTAAAAACAACTCAATTCAGTAGCCTCTATCTTGAGTTAGCCATTAACTCAATATTAAAGACAAATCATAGTAGGCACTCACAAATTTATAACTCCCAACAAAGTTACTGCATCACCTTTACGTCTTCACAATCAATGCTCTTCAATATCCTTGAATTTAGTTAGCATCTTATATTTTTCATTCCTTCTGGTGGCTAATAACAAACTTTTAGTAGCATCTCAGATCAAGTTTCCTGCACTTGTCCTTCACTCTATAAAAGAGGAAATTTACCTCATTTGTTTTACCAATTTCAAAACTACCTTTTATGACAATATTATAATTTGTAGTATTTAAATAAAATACCTTTTTCAAATTGAAATAAACCAGTATCTAGGCCTCCGAATAATTGTGTTTTGGCATTTATACATGTTGGGTAGATAGCCTTTTTCATGCAATTATTCAATGTGTTCAAAATCTTAACCATCTAGGCCCTAGAAAATAAGAGCATTTAGAACCTCGCTGGAATCATCAATGTCTTGTCTCGCATCCTTCTCATAGTTTTGATAACCCTACTTGCATTTTGAGCTCTTCCATTCCTGAAAATAGTATCGATCAACATCTGGGAAATAGGGTCCGTGGGAACATTTCCATGTTCCAACATCCTATACAAAGTGTTCCTTGCACACTGATTGGTCGTCCTTCAGTAAGAAGCTTTGCCCAAGGGTAACTATCACTATCTAGGCAACAATTCTAGGATTCCTCTACAACATTATCATAAGGATTTCAAATACTTCCTCGGTCGTACCTTTCTTGCATTGAACAAGAATCAATGCCTTGAATGTTGAAGGATCCTAAATTCTCTACTTAATTAACTGTCCAGAAATATTCTCTTTTTTTTTTCGTTTTCCTATGTCAACAAAGATATGCAAACATAGAACTATAATTGGTAACTAAATGGCACACAATTTACTGCCTTGAACAAAAATCCCTTCTACAATAAACCATCTAATATCTCAACTGCCTTTTCAAACTCTCCTCTGCTATAAATGATCCTAATCAGAATAGTATAGGTTATAGAATTGGTGCAAAAAACTAACTCTAATCTTATGAAAAGATTACACCTCTTCTAAATTCTGAGCATTTCACCAAGCATTCATCAATATATTACAACTAAAGGTATCCACCTTAAATTTATATTGAATAATCTTATGAATAATCTTATGTGTTTACTAAAACTTATTCACATTACAGAGATCCTGAGTGATGGTATTACACAAACTCATTTGGGCTCATATCATAACCAACCATCTCATTTAGAGGCCTCAACACTTTTCCAAAGTGATCCTTCTTGAAAAAATCCTTAATCATCGCAGCGTAAGCCACAACACTGGGCACAACACCAGGGCTCATCTTACTTGTTCCTATTCCACATCTTATATGCATCTTGCTAGCATTTCTACAGAGCACATCAAACAGAGTATTGTATATAAGAATATCCAGGTTGCATTTCCTATTCCTCATATCCTAAAAGAACCCCAAAGTTGCATCCACCTTGGTAGATAGGCAACACTCTTATGAAAATATGTAAGCATAAAAATCAGGCAAAATCCCCTTGCTCACTATACATATGTGTAGATGTCTTGGTTCTAATGAAGGATTTATTTATGGATAATATCGATGTGTCTTATGTGCTTTGAAGCAAGAAAATCTATGAAGAATATCTCTCAAGATGGAATCATTATAATCAACAGCTAATGTGCTTTCAAAAAATCAATTTCCAAGTATTTATACTGGTAATAAGTAACAAACTCTAGATTTTGTGAGGTGCATACAAAAAAGGAAAAGAAAAGAAAAGAAAATAATAATAAATAATGGATTAAGACATAATCCATACCCTTAACAGGTATATATGAAGATTCTAGTTGGCCTTGAAGCCACCTTGGACCCAACATAAACTAAAAGTCACAAGCTCAATTTTGATGTAGTCACAAGTGGTAATCCAGGTGAAGTACAAAGCACTGGAGTAATTAGGAACAAAAAGGAGAAATCAAGTTCGCATATTTTAGATATATTGTCAAAACCTCAGATAACAAAATAGAGGTTGTCACCCTAGCCAAGGGGGGTTTATGTGGTGCACAACCCAAAATTACCACGTCGGTAGAAATCAAAGGGACTCAAACCTCTTGACTGATATCCTAAAAAAGAAGGAAACAAGTTTGTATGGGTTGTGAATTGAATGGATCAAAAAGATCCTTGAAGAACGATACCTTGGCTTCAACCATGCTAGAAGATCAACTAACAAAATAGCAAACTACGTAAGAAAATCAAGTAGTCGCTGCAAAATTCTGTTCTCATCCAAATCAAACTACTTAGTCAAAAATTGAAAGGGATGGGAGGATAGGTCGAATAAATTTATCAACTCGATCACCAGAATAAATAAACTGACATGAACCTTGACGATGTCACATAGATTGACGAAATCTAGCAAAAGGCATCGAGGTACCTTCCCTCTATCACCCCACACCCCCCTGCCAACCCCTTAGCGGGACAACCATGCCCTTATTCCAATCAACCCTATCTCCTTCACATTCGTCACTCTCATCTGAAGGAGACGCACAGGAGTATGCACTTGATAAGTGCCCTGGAGACCAGCCCCATTTTTTCTCACAAGGGGAGAAAACAGAGGATGCATGCCCCTACCCTGGAACAAATCTAGGAGGAAATAAGACCTTTGTGGCAGAATGTAGGCTCGTGCCTACATGATGTGGAGAAATCAGTTAAAACTAGTGGAATCAATATTGGAAAAATATGGAACTAAACAGAGAAAAATGGGATCAGGTAATTCTCGGTATGAAAAATACTGAGCTCAAGCTGGAACTGTTATCAACATTTGAAAAAGAATATGTGAGTGACCTAGAATTCAAGATGGATGATCAGAGCAAAAAACTGAATACCGACCTATGTAACATCTGTAGCCAACTCCAGCAACTCTCTATTGGCAAAGGCATTAATAGTGCCATTCTAAGGCAACTGCAGGGTGACCTGTCCAACTTGAAAGCCTAACCACTACCTGATAACAATAGACCAGTGGCAGCAGCCACGGGAGAAGAGAGATAGACAAAATCATATGAGAGCTATCCCTATGGCCCACATAATGGCCCTTCCCCATGGGTTATACACACAATGTGAGTCTCTGGTTAAAATGGCCAGTTCTATGCTTTGTAAAGATTTGCGAGTATTTTGGAATTTTAGAATTTTGTAAATGAGGAGCTATGATGAGTAGAGCCAACCTGTATAAATAAGATTCCGATTACATGAATTTCGATGGTACAAGGTTTTTTCACTAGGCCATCTGCAAACTATGAAAAAATTCTATGAATCTATGCAAAACTGTATGTAACAGTTTGCAACAGAGGCTTCAGTAAAATACAGTTATTCTTATATCACTCCTATATCACTCTACAACATTGTTTATAAGTTGATCTCTAAGGTGATTTATCGTCAAATCTTTCGTGTAATCTCTTCTCTCATTTCTCATGAGAAATATGGTTTTCTCCTTGACTTCCTGATACATGATGCAATTTCCACGACACAAAAATGCATCCACTCGATTCATACAAAAAATTTGGAGGCCTTGGTGATGAAGGTGGATCTACAAAAAGCTTATGACAATGTCGATTGGTATTTCATGTACCTAGTCCTACACAAGATCAGTCTATCCTCATACAACGTTGAATGGATCATGGCATGCATCGTACCTGTGTGGTATGTTGTCATCATAAATGGTCTTCCCACAAATTTCTTCCTAGTTGGGTGCTACCTTCGTTAAGGATGCTCACTCTCCCCTTTGATTTTTATTCTTATCATGGATGTACTCAACCTCAAAATCAGAGATGCATAATCACAGGGTATATTCAAGGGTATACACATCTCTCCTAGGGTGGTGGTCACACACTCTTTCTTTATTGATGATATCTTGGCTTTTATCACGCTCTCCTAGGCACAATGGCTTGCCCAACATTACATCTTCCTGAGATATGGGGCTACCTCTGGCATTGAGGTCAATGGAAGCAAATATGTACTTCTATCTTCCACCAGAGACATGAGGGAAATGGATATCATTGTTGTAACCATTGCCTTAATTATTGACTAATTGTTAGGATGTTGTTAAGAGTTGTTAAACATTATTGTTATTTGTTACAAACAGAATATTTTGAACAGAAATTAATTTTGGTATTGGAATAAAAGATTACTTGTGAAATTAGTTTCGTAAGTAAATACTGATGGTAAAGTAAATTCAAGATCTAGAGTTAGTTGAACAGAAAAATAGTTCAACAGTTATCCAAAGAAACTCTAGAATAAATAAGAGATTTCAGGGAGTTTTTGGGGTTCGGTTGGAAAACTGAGAAAACAATAGTGTTACACAGCAATTTGTCACTATCCATGCAATTTCCCGTTCCACATATTGGAGGGCTTATTCTGTGACCTATGAGCAGTGACATGATCTGAAAACACTTTCATGGCATTCCCCTAGACATGGAATTTCATTCCCCTGAAGAGAACTCCTTGTGAAAAACCCTAAAAATAGCCTTTTCATCCTTGGCATGACTAGCCAGTGTTATACCCGTGCCAATGGGGGAAATCCTCCAAAGAGGGCGTGCCAATTGGCGCTCTATCTCAGAGTCGCACTCGCGCCAGGCTTAATAAAGGGTGTTTAAAAAAAATAAATGGTGGAAGATTGACTCGAACCAACTCCTGAACTGGTCTCTAAATTGAGTTGAGACGTTTGGCTCCGGATTTCCATGTAGAGGAAGTAGTTTTCCACCTCTCATGGAAGCTTCCTTGAGGATAGGGCCAATCCCATGATTGTAGGGATCCCAACTCCCCTTCCACCATCTATATAATCTTTCCATTTCCCTTTGCAAGCTAGTCTCCAAGAGCCTTCATAGCCTAAAGAATGCTGCAAGAGCCTTGATAGTCCTCATAGAGAAAAATCAGTAGCAAGGAGATTGACGATCAGAGAGAGAGGCTTGTCCCCATTCTCGACAAGCTTTACCGAGACGTATTCTGCTGACGACTCGCCGAAGGAAGGTTCAACATCAAAGCCAGGTTGTATTTTCCTTTGTATGATTAATAATAAGTGACTATTGGTTATGGTTCCAGTCGTATTGTTCATTATGATCATGAGTTGTGTCTTCTCTGACTGATACATAATTGCATATATCAGGTTTTACGCTTGTGTTTGTCGTGTTTCTTGTGTGTGCAGGTGTTCAATCACGGTGAGCGAGAGGATTGTGATCTGCTGGAGCAAGGAAACGGGAGTGTCATCTTCTCTACAAACGACAGCGTTGGACTTGAGGTAGGCCTTCTTCACGATTTGGTTTATTGCAATTAGGAAATTGCACCTTAGCGTGATATGATTTTTGCTAGACCCGATCTGGGCTAGTAGGGATCACCTCTGTCTGCAGAGGGGATTTAACTCTACAACAAATTGGAAACTCCGCAGGGGAGTTAACTTGTTTTTTAATTTATAAACTATAGACGGAGCCTGAAGTTAGCCAGATGGCCTTCGAAATGTTCTTGCTTTGCATTAGCGAAAGTAGATGAATGCTGCTTCAGTCAATCTCCGGTCTAGTTTATGAACTAAACACTTGGAGTATTGTCTTGTCTTTCGGTCGATTCTTGACTTTGCTTGCTTGATCAGCTCTTTTGGCTGGCTCTTTTCGTGTCTTTGACTTTTGGTTTGAGCTTCAACATCATTGGTTTGCATCTTGGATTGCTCTTTTTTATTTTTTGCATAGCAAACTTGACTGGCACGCTTATTAGCCTAACAGTCATGCCAATTGGCACTAGTTTCTAGTTTACTACCCACGCCAATCCTGTTATGGCGCTAGTTTCAGCGTGACAGTCATGCCAATGCTGTAAGGTGCTAGGGTTTGCTTGGTTTTGAGCTTTCTGAGCTTGATCTGTGATTTTGGTTTCATTTATTCAACTGCCTGAGTGTTCTAGAGCCTTTTTTGACTGACTATGACCTCCATCCTTTGGTTGTTTTCCCTCTTCTATCGATTTTACATTCTAGCCCTAGGGCATCTAGGTGCTATTGTGCGTCGAGCCTCCCTTGGGAGTTTTTGGTTTCTATCGGTTCAGTCAACTTTGTGATTGCTTCTCTGCATTTGTTTGGTGGTTGTTTATCATTTTATTGCGTTATTTGAGTGATTGACTTCTTCTTCATTCGAATTCCGCCTTGTCTCATTTTGGGCCTAGATTACATGGTTCATTTGAGTCTTTGGGTGTCTTTTGATTTGAGGGAATTTTTGTCAATTTGAGGTCTGATTGTGTGCTTGCATTGAGTGAAATCTGATTGTTTTTCTCTTTTTCTATCGCCTCTCAAGTTTCTTCTCTTATTAGTTTTCATTTTGTTTAGTGCATTTTGCTCTTAAACATTGAAAATACAAAAAAAAATCTCTTTTGCTTTTGATTAGTTAGTGTGAATTAAACTTTTTGTTGTTATTAGTGATTAGTAACTTTGAAAGAAAATCTTTTAGTTTCCATTAGCTGCATTAGAGATATCACTGGTTGTTGTGTGATCATTTTGTTATTATGTGAAAAGCTCTTAACTCTCTCGTAATTAGCTTTCATCGAAATGATATACTGTGGCATGTAGTGTGCATTTAGGAGATTTTGAGACATAACACTCGCTAGGGCCTAAAAACTGAAACATAATTGAAGATAAACATGAAAATTTATTCAATTTACACTAAGGCAGCATTGAAAAATTAAAAAAATATTTAGAGGTCTAGGCTAGAGACGTGTTCCGGAGTCTTTAAACCTAGTAACTATCGTTTGCCTCTTGGCTTTAGACAACACTAGTACGGACTTGTGCTCCCCATACCATCGCGTATATAAAGGGAGACCCCACTAGGTTTCTATCCTTTATCCATAGGAAGCTGAGTCTGCTGCCCTATACCCGTGATACACCATACACAACATTCTGGGAGATTTCCTGCATGTACATTAAGTCCTTGGTTGATTTCTCTTTCATTTTGAAACCAAGGTGTATATTGCAGTTCACGGTTATTTGGTACACCCTTTGCCTAGTATTCCTGAGCAGTCATTTTGATCTTATCTGACTCCTTAAATTTGAAAAGATCACCAAGCGCTTGTCCTTTCACGCTTGCTTCAAAACTGAAAGAGATAGAGTCATCTTTCATCCATTTCTCGACTCTTAAAACATGAAACAGTGAAGTTTCTAAGTTTCAATGTGGTAAAATAAATCACCTGCGATCACACGCCCTATTAGAATTTGCTTGTTGGCCGTTTGATTATGTGCCTTGGTTTTTAGCCCGTGTGTGATTTTGAGTCGTTGATGGCAACTTTTCCAGAGTTCACCAACCAAGGAATCCCCTCCGATGGGAATCTTGGTCATTTTCCTCATTTTGGGAATGTTGGTGCCCCTTATATGGCAACGTTGTCCCTTCCTGGGTTAACTGTTGGGTTGTCTGTTTGGTTGTTCTCAACCTCTGTGGTTCCGAATGTCTCGTCTACTGTTCAATCAGTTCCTCCACCTGAACAACATCATGTTGATTCTAAGGTGGACCTCTCCCCTTCTTCGCCTGTTTCTGCGTCCTCCTCTTCTACTTCGCCTAGTGAAAGTCTGGATTCGAGTAACTGGGTGGCTAAGAAGAAGAAGAAGAAGACAAAGAAGAAGAAGTCCGATAAAGGAGAGGCTAGCTCTGCGGCTATTGTGCCTAAGAATCCTTCCATTAATGAACCTTCCGACCCTCCACGGAAAGTCAAGTTCCCCTGCATGTTGTGCACAGGGAACCATCTTCTTCAAGATTTCCCTAGCATTCCCAAGGTGCTCGAAGTATGGTCCAATGGTCGCCCGCTGTTGTCTTTGGCTTTCGGGAGTCAGGTTGGGGGCACGTCTTCAGCTAGTGCCAGTAAAAATCTTAAGAAGTAGGGTAAGCTTGCTAATCCCTGTAAGTTGTGTGAAGATCACCATGCCATTCACCTTTGTCCGTATATGGATGAAGCCAAACGAGTTTTGGACAACTTAACCTATTCTACACCATGCCTTCCAGCTGGTTATAATCGGCTTTCTTTGAGTCCTCCACTAGTTGATCCTACGATTGGTCAAGAGTTATCCTTGGTCAATCCCACTCCCCCAGAAATTCAAATTCAGGAATCCGTTCCCGACCAACCATTGGTTGTGGGATCGGTTGAGCTGGCCCCGTCCACGGTGCACTAGGTATTTTCTATGGAGAGTGGATCCCATACCCCTCAGGTTCTTCTTGTTTCTTCAGATTCCTCAGATTTGGAGAAATATTCTCCTATCCCCGTATCTCAAGAAGCTGCTCCTCCGCCTCCTGTGATGGAGGTCCCAGAGGATACTCCCCTCGCCTTCGAGATGGAGGTCGTGGAGGATGCTCCTTCTTCCGTAACACCAGGGGAAGACCATCTCAGTTCGATGGTAGCCCCTCCGAGTAGTTTGGTCGCTTCCTTTGATTGGAGTCGATTTGCAGGATACTGCCTTTCGTCTTATGTGCCTTTCGAGATAACGGTACAGGCCTTTTTTTTTGTCGTACCCAACACCATTATATATGAAGGCATGTCTGTTAGTATTTTATCCTCAACTACTTGGAAAAATTTTGGTTCACCACCGCTTGCACCTGTTATACAGAATCTGTTGACGTTTAATAGAAGAATGAGTCAACCATTAGGGATCCTTCCAAGGTTACCTGTTACTTTGGGAGGTAAAATCGTCCATATGGACGTGATGGTTTTTCCAGGCCCCTTGGATTTCAATCTGCTTTTGGGGCGCGATTACACCTATGCCATGGGAGCGCTTGTCTCCTCCCTCTTTCGCATGGTTTGTTTTCCACATGAAGGATGGATTGTGACCATTGATCAGCTTTCGTTCTTTGGTCCTGATGTGGCAACTAGCCCGCCATCATCCCTTCCGGGTTTTTATCCACCCGTTGTATCTACCCCACCGCAGGTCAACTATGTGGCTACCTACCCCGTGCCTGTACTCAGTGATAGTGTCGTTGTGCATCGGGTGCTGGGGGCATTGGGTCCTAACTTCCAGGATGTTTTCCTTCCATCGAGAGTGGAACTCTTGGAAGCGATGAATTCTTGTTTATTATGATGAGGTCGTCAGAGAAGAGTTCCTTGTCTTATGTCAAGCTCCTTAAAAAATGAAACAAGGTTGTCGGAGCAGAGTTCCTTGTCTTGTGCCAAGCTCCTTAAACCATGAAACAAGGTGTCCTGAGGATAGTTCTTTTTATGTGTCAACCTCGTTAAAACAATGAAACATTTTCCCGTTCAGTTCGAGTCTTTGTTAAGATCTCGTAAAATCCCAGTCGAGTATTTCTCTTGATCTCGTAAATTGAACCTTCACTCCATCTGCCTTTCATATGGACTGAAGCTTGGGGGGCATGCACCACGAATTGAGTCACCATGCTGGGGGGCATGCTTACTTTTTCAAGCATAGTTTGTTTCCATTTCAAGCTTGTGTAAAAATGAAACTGGTTTCAAGCATAGTTTATCTTTGTTTCAAGCTTGTGTAAAAATGAAACCAACTTCAAGCAGAGTTTTTTGATTTCAAGCTTGTGTAAAAATGAAACCATTCCCATTTTACCTCTTGTGATTGCCATTTTATCAGCCTGTTTTTGCCAGATGAGCCTTGGTTTTCTCATTCCATCGTCACTATCTGCTTGGCCGATCATATGCCTTCACTTGGTTGTTTTACCTGTTCCTGAGGAACCGTTGCGATGAGTGGTCTTGTTAGCCAGCCTCTTAACCTTTACTTGTTCTGAGCAGTTCCACCATCACCGGAACCAGTTGCTACCCTTTATACCACTCGTTCCTCCAGGAGGAGTCATCTTTCAGCTCTTTTCTGACTCTCTAAACATGAAAAGATTTCCGAGTCCCTTGTCATTTCGATCTCATTAAAGTGGCTGCGAAATGACATCTACCCAGTATACGTTTACCCCTTTTTCGGGCTGGGATAGATTATTTACGAAAAAGGAATACCCTAGCCTATCGCGACTAGGAGGTTTTCTCAGACATAGTTTTCTACCTTTTCGGATCTGAGGAACTATTTACGAAAAGGGACCATTGGAGTTTATTTTTCTGTTGTCTTTTCAAACTCTCTAAATATGAAAAGACGTTGAGTTCTCCCTTTTTTAGACTTGTTAAACCCTGATGACATTGGATTCAGTCGTAATGACGATATTAGAGTTCCTCCTTCCTAGGGCTCGTTAAATTTACTAGGATGGATTCGTCCGAAGGACGGACTTATATGACAAGCATATGGTATCCTCTTCAAGCTTGTGTAAAAATAAAGAGGTACTTGCCACAAAAGGTGGGGAAAAATGGAACAAGCATCATTGTCGTGTCGGCAGTATGTCGCTCTTGAACATGGCACTTTTCTGCATTCGTGTCAGGTTGGGGACATCTCATCTCATTTTTCACTTGCCTCCATGGGTTTGGGTGATCCCTTTTGACCTCTCATCTGCTCTTTGCCTCATCACCGTGACCTCTGATCTTTTGATGTCAAATACTGCCAAATCCACTGTCGTACCGCCGATATGTTCAAGAGAAGTTGGCCTTTGAAAAATTCCAACCTTCCTCTGATTCTCATCTGATCCTGATTCACAAATACATTATGTTCCTCTGTCTCGCGTCGATGATGTGGGAAACACTATGGCCCACCTTCGATCAAGGTCACTTCCTGTCGACTTCAGTTCATTATCCAGGAAGCTGATCTGGAGACTCCCTTCTGGTACCTTGGAGCCTGCATGCCTCAATGGCAGGTTCTTCGCATTCAACATGAGGTTTTCATTATTGGCTTCCGATCGAGTGATTCTACAGGTGTTTGATGCCAGCTCATTGATTCACATGTCGTATATTTTACCTATAGTACCTTGAGGGCCATTATCATTATTGGTGGTACCTCTTGCGTCTATTAACAGCTTTCATCATTGGCTGGTAATCAGGAAATGTTCTTGCATGTTCGACTCCAACTCACTTATTCACATGCTTGAACTTGTACTTTGTTCGGGTTGAGATGGAGCGCAAGACCCTGGATTTTGTCTGTTTGGAATCCAGGCTGTGATTTTGAGGATTATTATGATTAGTTACATAACTCATTCATTGGATTGCTGCGACCATACCTGAGTCTATTTATCGATCCTCACTGGATGGCTATGTCCATACCTTGGATCTGGATTATTGTATACTCTGTTATGGATGGTTGCACCCATACCACACATATATCATGTATTTGAGATATCAGTTGTACTTCTCTACGTGGGTTTCCCGACGGCAGTGTTTTCATTTGGACACGTTCTTGTAAAGAATTTCACCCCTCTCTCTCTTTCGAGCCTCATGCTTTAGGGGGCATCTGTTACACAACGATTTGTCACCGTCCCTGAAATTTCTCGTCCGGCATATTGGAGGGCTTATTCCATGACCTGTGAGCAATGACATGATCTGAAAACACTTTCATGGCATTCCCCTAGACATGGAATTTCATTCCCCTGAAGAAAACTCCTTGTGAAAAACCCTAAAAATAGCCTTTTCATCCTTGGTGCGACTAGCCAGTGTTATACCCACGCCAATGGGGGAAATCCTCCAAAGAGGGCGCGCCAATTGGCGCTCTGTCTCAGAGTCGCAATCACGCCAGGCTTAATAAAGGGTGTTTAAAAAAAATAAATGGCGGAATATTGACTCCAACCAACTCCTGAACTGGTCTCTAAATTGAGTTGGGACGTTTGGCTCCAGATTTCCATGTAGAGGAAGTAGTTTTCCACCTCTCATGGAAGCTTCCTTGAGGATAGGGCCAATCCCATGATTGTAGGGATCCTAACTCCCCTTCACCATCTATATAAGCTTGCCATTTCCCTTTGCAAGCTAGTATCCAAGAGCCTTCATAGCCTAAAGAATGTTGCAATAGTCCTCATAGAGCCAAATCAGTAGCAAGGAGATTGAAGATTAAAGAGAGAGGCTTGTCCCCATTCCTGACAAGCTTTACCGAGATGTATTCTGCTGACGACCTGCCAAAGGAAGATTCAGCGTCAGAGCCAGGTTGTATTTTCCTTTGTATGAATTAATGATAAGTGACTTTGGTTATGGTTCCACTCGTATTGTTCATTATGATCATGAGTTGTGTCTTCTCTGACTGATACATAATTGCATATATCGGGTTTTACGCTTGTGTTTGTCATGTTTATTGTGTGTGCAGGTGTTCGATTGCGACAAACGGGAGGATTGTGATCTGCTGGAGCAAGGAAATGGAAGCATTATCTTCTCTACAAACAACAACGTTGGATTCGAGGTAAGCCTTCTTTGTAACTTGGTTTATTGCAATTAGGAACTTACACCTTAGCGGGATACGATTGTTGCTAGACCTGATCTGGGCTAGTAGGGATCACCTCTGTCCGCACAGGGGATCTACCTCTACAAAAAATATTTATCCTGAGGAGTGATCCCTGAATGGAATAACTTACAGAGGAGATTATTTCCACTGGAATTGGATAATTGGACTGGATTGTCCCGAGATTCTCTTCCAGTTTTTTGTATTCAACGAAGACTCAGACTTGGAGCACGGGGGAGAGTTAGAGGATGTAATCACCTCACTCACGGAAGGGAGGCAATCATTTATTAGTCAAAATTGTGTACAGATGAGTGGAATTTTGTTTTGTTCTTTTCTGTTAGTAAACTTTACTGGTTACTGTTAAATTATAAATGAGCAAACTAGAAATACAATATGTTGAATGTTTGTTATGTGTTTAAAATTTACATTAGAAGACTATACAGAGAGGAAAGAAAGTCTGAGAAAGGACTGTTGAGTAGGTAAAATAAAACATTTTATTTTAAATTCTCTCTGTGCAAATTATTAGTTTTCTTTCTTGCTTGAATGGAATAAACTATGTCTAGCGAAGGATTGTTAACCGAGATTTTGTGACCAGATTCAGGGTCGGTCGTCCTTCGTACCTATGATAATACATAGACTAGGAGTGGTCTGGATCACTTAGAAGGACTGTTATTCCTAGTACACCTTGAAATATCAAGAAGAAGTTAACATACCAGTTAAAAGAATTATGATAGATAACAGAGAATACGATGTGGAGAAAAACAATATAGAAAACAACCTACAGGGTAATGTAAACTCTTCCACAGAAAGAAATAAGATAACCTTTCTTATTATATCAAGGATAGAAGCTAAACACCCTGGAAGAAACTTGCAAAGAAAACCATAAACCATGTACATTATTGGTAATAAGCATAAGCGCATGCAGGTAAGTGAAATAACGTAAGTAATAAATGTAGAAATCTAAACAATAAGAAATGACAACAGAAAACTCGAATGATATCATTTTCTGTGTTGAAGAAATCTACAGATAACTTCACGAATACTCCTAGAAGAAAAAAATTCACTATCGAAATTGCATACATGTAATACAGATAGAAACCCCATGTAAATACCATGATTCTATTCAGCAAAAGAGATGTATACATAAGTCAATGGCGTGGGTGTAAAACCCCCGCTAACTTGTAAACTGTAAAAATATACTGATACAAATAAAAATCTCTTAGGCACTGTTCTTTTAAAAAAAATGTAATATATTATCTATCTTATACAGTAAGAGGCCCGTGGCCGAAGTAAAGGTGAAACCCTCTTGCTCTAAGAGCCAGAATCTTTAAAAACTCAAGAATGAAAATTAACTACAGAGGGTAGTAACTGGCCCATAGGTAAAGACTTAAGGGCCGCAGTTAGAAACCCTAAGAAAATGATAATATATCAAGGTTGTCAAACTATAACCCTGTCGCATTTTAGACCTAGGGTTTGAACCCGAAAATTGATATGGGTACCTGTTAGCGCGAGCATGCAATTGATTAGAACCCTGAATCCTGGGGCTAATGCTTTTATTCCAGTCAGAAAACTTTATATTTTGCAGAAGAAAATAAACATATACCTGCTAAACAAGAAACAGAGGTGTTTAGTAACGAGGAGACAGAGACAAACCCTGAATTCTTTGCCGTAATAATGTACTCTAGTTAAAAATAAATTATGCAAGCGTATTAAGAATTTACCTGAGGAATTTGAGCAGGTTGAAGTGAGCCCAAGCCGAGCTGGAGAATACCTTCGATTCAATAAGTATACACATATTGCAAACAAATATAAGCATAGTGTTCACACTCACAACCAGATGCAAACGAACGGAAAACATGAAACTTTTCTACATATTAAAACTTAGGAACAATGCAGGTAAGGTCAAAACCATTCGAGCCAAGCGACATGGGAGGAAATTTACCAATCATTTGGAATGGCTGAGTAATCTCCAAAGCGTCGTGCTGCAACTAGAGCAGAATGGCCATAGAACTCAAGCCCGAAGGAAGGAAACCCTGGAACCGTAGAGAAGACCTCCAGGACCATCGAACGAAAGAATGCCAATGGAAAAACAGTTACGGGGCTAAAGTCATTAGATAACCCTAATGAAATTACACTGTCCGATTTAGCTCTAGATCGATGGTGGATAGACCTCCAAATGCCAACTAGTACGGGTCAAGTGCAAGCTACCTATAGATGGATCGGGATAAATATGTTGTAATACCTTCGTACACCAAGATTTATTTGTATTGAATGCCATGATGTTGTCGAATTGATTAATACAACATGGTATAATGTTGTTGGATTAAATGTGTGTTATATGATTGTCAAAAAAGACATATTGGTTTGGCTATGAAGTCAAATAACAATTTATATACATATAAGTTAGGCCCAAAGTTCAAATGCGAGCTCAACTATATATTATAGCTCCAGAACATTAAAACTTATGTATATAGTACTTAAAACAATGTTATAACAATGATGTGAATATGGTCTGACTTGGGATTTAATGATTAAGCAAACTATGATGATACTTAGGCAAGAATATCATTAGCCACATAGGTAGATAGTAAGTAGAAATTTTTTTTTTTTTTAATTTATTTATTACTTTTACTTTTGTCATTTTTATAATATGGTTAGTCAATATGTTACAAGTGGTATCAGAGCAGTGTTACAACGCTGGGACCCTATGGGTCAACTAACGTTAAACTGTGTGTTACTAATGCACTCAGATGGAAAGATTAACAGGAAAAACGAGAAGGACACCCTTACAGCAACCACCTCAAAATGCTGAGGAGACCCAACCCCAACAGGAAAGGAATCTCGAAATGTGGGTTCAGTTGGGGGTGGAACAACATCAACAAGCAAGAAGGCTGTTAGAAGAACAACAACATCAAACCAACATTTTGTTAACAACGGTGCAATAGCTGCAAGAAGAAATGGAAAGAGTACGAAATGATAATGCAAGGTTGATGCAGTAGTAGGAGAGAATTTTGAAGAGTCTCTCAAATAAATAAAACCAAAGAATCGAGAAGCCTAGTACTGATAGAGAATTTAAGGAAGGAAATGAAAAACAAACGAGAAATCATGATACAAGCCGAAAAGAAAGAAGTTTGTCTCAGCGAAGTAATCAAAATAAAATTTTTAATGAAGCCGAATCTGATAATGAAACAAAACAAAAGGAAAGTAAAAAGTAGAACATAGAGCTGCAAGGTGAATTCAGAAAGATAAAGCCACCCACATTTGATGGAGTGGAAGAAGAGGTAGCTGAGGCATGGTTGATTAATATGAACAAGTATTTTCAAGTATATGACTATAACAGTAATCTTAAGGCCCGGTTAGCTATTTACTAGTTAAGAGAGAAAGCCACCTTGTGGTGGGAAGAAGTGAAGAACGTTCGTGGAATAGAAGATCAAGATGTAACGTGGGATATGTTTCAACAGTATTTTAAAGATAAGTACCTGACAAAGCGCTTTTATGATGAAAAAGCTCAAGAATTCCACGATTTGAAACTCGGACAATTGACTATGGACGAGTTTATCACTAAGTTTACTTCATTACTGCGTTATGTACCTTACTTAAGGGATGAGAAAGCTGAAGTACAAAGGTTTCTGAGCAGTTTACCCACTCAAATGAAGGAACACATAGAATTTGTAAATCCCAAAACAATGGATGAGGCCATTAGAAAGGCTAGAATGTGCTATTAGCAAGCTAAAGCCAAGACAGATCAAGGAAAAGGATGGCAGCCAAGGAAAGAAAACAAGAGTAATGTTGGTTTTAAAAGAGGCAAAACCAGTAATTTTAAAAGCACAGAAAATAGCTCAGTGAGTAGGTAGTTTGGTAAGAACCATCAGAGGGTAAGGTGGCATGTAGAAGATAAAACCATTGAAGCTTCTAGTAAACCGGAGCAACCTCAAAACCAGAAGCCACCTTTACAGTGCTGGGGTTGTGGAGAGGCATACTATTATCGAAACTGCCCACAGCAGGGTAGAAATGAAGCGATAACCAATTTTCAGGAAGCCTCAACAGTAGGAGATGTTGCTCGAAGCATACCCAGAATTAATGCAGCATTATAGGATCGACAAGCTGATTACCAAACTACTATGATTGAACTAGAAGGTAAATTGTTATCTCAAATTGTTTCTGTTTTGGTAGATCTGGGAGAAATTTTAAGCTATATAAGTCCTAAATTAGTAGAGATCTATAAATTACAAAGTCAAAAATTTAGGAAATCATGGTTAGTCTAGTTGGCTAATGGAGCCAAGAGAAAAGTTAGCACCAAAATACCAAATTGTGCACTACAAATTGATGGGCAGTGACTAACTGTGGATTTGAATATTTTGCCCTTGGGATCTTATAATGTGTTGCTTGGTATGGATTGGTTGGAAAATAATTAGACTCTAGTAGATTGCAAAGAGAAGATTATCTACTACAGAAATCAGGATGGCACCCGTCAGGAAATTCAAGCAATAAAGAAACAGGTACAGTTGCGCCCAATTACAGCTTCCCAAATGGGTAAATGCATGAGGAAGGGATGTCAACTGTATGCTATACAAGTGGATTTTTATGATTCTAAAGAAAAATCTCCTATGCTGGAAAATATACCTATAGTGCAGGGATTCAAGGATGTATTTCCAGAAGAAATACCAGGATTACCACCTAGAAGGGATATAGACTTTACAATTGAATTGCTACCAAGAGCATCACTGATTTCAAGAGCACCTTATCAAATGAGTGTGCTAGAATTAACTGAGTTAAAAATGCAGCTTCAGGAATTATTAGACAAGGGATATATACGACCAAGTGTATCTCCCTAGGGAGCACCTGTATTATTCGTTAAAAAGAAGGAAGAAATCATGTGTATGTGCATGGATTACCACCAGTTAAACAAATTGACCATCAAGAGCAGATATCCCTTACCACGAATTGATGATCTATTTGACCAAATAAGAGGAGCTACTGTATTCTCAAAAATTGATTTGAGATCAGGTTATCACCAAATCTGGATCAAAGATGAAGATATACATAATACTGCCTTTCACACAAGGTATGGTCACTATGAATTCATGGTGCTACCTTTCGGGCTGACTAACGCACCAGCCACTTTTATGAGACTGATGCATAGAATCTTTCACCCTTATTTGGATAACTTTGTGCTAATTTTCATTGACGACATTCTAGTCTACTCTAAGAATGCGGAAGAACATAAGGAGCATTTGCGAATGGTATTGGAGATTTTAAGAAAGCATCAGTTATATGTGAAATTTAGTAAATGTGATTTCTTCAAGGAAGAAATACAATATCTTGGGCATGTGATATATGCAAAAGGTGTAGCAGTGGACCCGGAGAAAATCAGAACTATCATGGAATGGAAGGTGCCACAGAATGTGGCAGATATATGATCATTTATGGAACTCGCTGGCTATTACCGGCGATTTATTAAAGGATTTTCAAAGATTGCCTTTCCTATTACCTCTGTGCAAAGGAAGGGAAAATTTTTTAAATGGACAAAAGAATGTTAGGACAACTTTGAAAAGTTGAAGCAATTATTAACATCAGCACCAGTGTTAAGTGTAGTTGATCCGAATAAAGAATTCGAGGTTTGCACAGATGCGTGTAAGGAGGGTGTTAGGGCAATTTTATCACAAGAAGGAAAAGTAATTTCATATGAATCTCATAAGCTAAAAGATCACGAGCAACGATATTCAACCTATGATTTAGAGCTAACTGCAGTTGTGCATGCCCTCTGGGTGTGGAGACACTACTTATTTGGGAAAATATTTGTGTTGAAGGAAAATCATAGCAGTTTAACCAGCGATTTCAAACAAGTTGATTTAAACTATCGACAAGCAAGGTGGAATGCCTTCTTGAGCAAGTTTGACATTGACATGCAACATGTAAAAGGAAAGGAAAATAGGGTTGCGGATGCATTGAGCAGAAAGCTGCATAACATCTATGAATTATATGTTAACCAAGTTGAATGCATATTCCTAGATCAAATCAGAAAAGAAGCAGGAAAAGATCCTGAATATGAATTTTTGTGGCAGCAAGCACAGGAATCTAAAGAACAAGGAAGGTTGGGAGATCATGAAATAAACCAGGATGGATTACTGGTTTTCAAGAAAAGAATAGTCATCCCAAATAGAATGGAGTTGAAGACTCTAATATTGGATGAATATCATAGAAGCAATTATGCAGGGCATCCTGGATACCAAAATATGTTGACAACAATAAGAAAGGACTACTGTTGGCTGGGTATGAGAAAAGATATAGCAACCTATATAAACAAGTGTTTAGAGTGCCAGTAGGTGAAAGTAGAACACCGGGATCTGGCTGGGTTAATGCAGCCTATACCAATTCCTGAATGGAAATGGGAAGTGATTTCGTTAGATTTAATCACTGGACCACCAAGATCAAAATGAGGTAATGACTCAATAATGGTAGTAGTAGACTGATTGAGTAAATCAACACACTTCATACCAATTCATTCCACATATAAGACAATACAGATAGCAGATTTATTTATGCGAGAGATTTTTAGACTGCATGGCATTCCTAAGAATGTTATTTCAGATAGGGATGTAAAATTTACATTAGGTTTTTGGAAAGCACTATTTACAGGTTTAGGGACTCAAATTAATTTTAGTACTGTGTACCATCCACAAACGGACGAGCAAATAGAATGAGTAAATCAAGTGCTGGAAGACATGTTGAAAATGTATGTTATGCAGCAACCGACTAAGTGGGAAGAATATTTACACTTAATAGAATTCACATATATAAATTTTTATCAAGAATCGTTAAAAAATGAGTCCGTTTGAAGCCCTATACGGGCGAAAATGTAGAACTCCTATCAATTGGAGTAGTCCCGAGACTAAGCTCATGCTAGGACTAGACATGCTAACAGAAATGGAGTTAGAAGTGAAGAAAATCAGACAGAATTTAAAAGCAGCTCAAGACAGGAAAAAAAATGTACGTAGATAAAAAGAGATCATATCATGAATATGAAGTGGGGGATCACGTGTATGTGAGAATTAAGCCAAAGAAGAGCACGTTAATATGGGCATCTTGTGCAAAGCTAGCTCCCAGGTTTTGTGGTCCTTTCCAAATACTGGAAAGGGTAGGACCAGTGGCGTATCGGTTGGCCCTTCCCAGCCATATCCGAGTACATAATTCTTTCCATGTATCGTTATTAAAGTGATATATTCATGATTCAAGACATATAATCCATTGGCAGAACATTCAGGTAGTGGGTAAG
Organism: Pinus albicaulis; assembly: GCA_034641835.2. Classification (NCBI taxonomy): domain Eukaryota; kingdom Viridiplantae; phylum Streptophyta; class Pinopsida; order Pinales; family Pinaceae; genus Pinus; species Pinus albicaulis. The sequence continues at coordinate 846,765,212 of CM076570.1, forward strand.
CACAATAGTTAAAAATATTATATGTTAAAGACTTATGTAAACTAATACAAAGTCTATTGTGTGTAGGTAGAACCAGACGGAGAATTTTTGGTCGAGCCTCACAGTATAATCGACCGGAGGGAAATCATGCTCCGTAAATGAGCCATCGCCCAGGTTAAAGTGAAATGGAAGCTCTTTGGCCCAGAAGAGGCCACCTAGGAGGATGAAAGTTTTGTGCGGGAAGCATATCCTGAAATTTTTGCTGATATGGAGTAAGAACACCAGGGACGGTGTTCTCTTTCAGAGTGGGAAAGTTGTAACCATTGCCTTAATTATTGAATAATTGTTAGGCTGTTGTTAAGAGTTGTTAAACATTATTGTTATTTGTTACAAACAGAATATTTTGAACAGAAATTAATTTTGGTATTTGAATAAAAGATTACTTGTGAAATTAGTTTCATAAGTAAAGACTAATGGTAAAATTAAATTCAAGACCTGGAGTTAGTTGAATAGAAAAAATATTTCAACAGTTATCCAAAGAAACTCTGGAATAAATAAGAGATTTCAGGGAGTTTTGGGGGTTCGATTGGAAAACTGAGGAAACAATATTTATCTTAAGGAGTGATCCCTGAAGGGAATAACTTACAGAGGAGATTTTTTCCATTGGAATTGGAGAATTGGATCAGACTGTCCTGAGATTCTCTTCCAGTTTTCTATATTCAATGAAGACTCAGACCTGGAGCATGGGGGAGAGTTAGAGGACATAATCGCCTCACTCACGAAAGGGAGGAAATCATTTATCAGTCAGAATTATGTACAGATAAGTGGAATTTTGTTTCATTCTTTTCTGTTAGTAGACTTTATTGGTTACTTTTAAATTATAAATGAGCAAACTGGAAATATGGTATGTTGAATGTTTGCTATGTGTTTAAAATTTACATTAGGAGACTATACAGACATGAAAGAAAGTCTAAGAAAGGACTGTTGAGTAGGTAAAATAAAACATTTTTATTTTAAATTCTCTTTGCGCAAATTATTAGTTTTCTTTCTTGTTTGAATGGAATAAACTATGTCTAGCGAAGGATGGTTAACCGAGATTTTGTGACCAGATTCAGGGTCGGTCGTCCTTCATACCTATGATAATACATGGACTAGGAGTGGTCCGGGTCACTTACAAGGACTGTTATTCCTAGTACACCTTGAAATATCGAGAATAAGTTAACATACTAGTTAAAATAATTATGATAGATAACAGAGAATACACTGTGGAAAAAAACAATATAGAAAACAACCTACAGGGTATTGTAAACTCTTCCACAGAAAGAAATAAGATAACCTTTCTTATTATATCAAGGATAGAAGCTAAACACCCTGGAAGAAACATGAAATAAAACCATAAACCATGTACCTTATCGGTGATAAGCATAAGCGCATGCAGGTAAGTGAAATAATGTAACTACTAAATGTAGAAATCTAAACATTAAGAAATGACAACAGAAAACTCGAATGATATCATTTTCTGTGTTGAAGAAATCTACAGATAACCTCACGAATACTCCCAGAAGAAAAACATTCACTATCGAAATTACATACATCTAATATAGATAGAAACCCCATGTAAATACCATGATTCTATTCAGCAGAAGAGATGTATACATAAGTCAATGGCGCGGGTGTAAAACCCCGGCTAACTTGTAAACTGTAACAATATACCAATACAAAGAAAAATCTCTTAGGCACTGTTCTTTAAAAAAAAATGTAATAGCTTATCTGTCTTATATAGTAAGAGGCCCGTGGCTGAAGTAAAGGTGAAACCCTCTTGCTCTGAGAGCCAAAGTCTTTCAAAACTCAAGAATGAAAATTAACTACAGAGGGTAGTAACTGGTACAGAGGTAAAGACTCAAGGGCCACAGTTAGAAACCCTATGAAATCAATAATATATCAAGGTTGTCAAACTATAACCCTGTCGTATTTCAGACCTAGGGTTTGAACCCGAAAATTGATATGGGTACCTGTTAGCGCGAGCATGCAATTGATTAGAACCCTGAATCCTGGGGCTAATGCTTGTATTCCAGTTAGAAAACTCTGTAGTTTGCAGAAGCAAATAAACCTATACCTGCTAAACAAGAAACAGAGGCGTTTAGTGACAAGGAGACAGAGACGAACCCTGAATTCTTGGCCATAATAATGTACTCTAGTTAAAAATAAATTATGCAAGCGTATTAAGAATTTACCTAAGGAATTTGAGCAGGTTGAAGTGAGCCCAAGTCGAGCTGGAGAATACCTTCGATTCAATAAGCATACACATATTGCAAACAAATATAAGCATAGTGTTCACACTCACAACTAGATGCAAACGAATGGAAAAAATGAAACTTGTCTACATATTAAAACTTAGGAATAGTGCAGGTAAGGTCAAAACCACTCGAGCCAAGCGGCGTGGGAGGAAATTTACCAGTCATTCGGAATGGCTGAGTAATCTCCAAAGCGATGTGTTGCAACTAGAGCAGAATGGCCATAGAACTCAAGCCCGGTGGAAGGAAACCCTGGAACCGTAGAGCAAACCTCTAGGACCATCGAACGAAAGAATGCCAATGGAAAAATAGTTATGGGGCTAAAGTCATTAGCCAACCTTAATGAACTTACACTGTCCAATTTAGCTCTAGATGACGGTGGATAGACTGCCGGATGCCAACCAGTACGGGTCAAGTGCTGGCCAGCTGTAGAAGGATTGGGATAAATATGGTGTAATACCTTCGTACACCAAGATTTATTTGTATTGAATGCCATGATGTTGTCGAATTGATTAATATGACATGGTATAATGTTGTTGGATTAAATGTGTGTTATATGATTGTTAACAAAGACACATGGCTTCGGCTATAATGTCAAATAACAATTTATATACATATAAGTTAGGCCCAAAGTTCAAATGCGAGCTCAGCTATATATTATAGCTCCATGACATTAAAACTTATGTGTATAGTATTTAAAACAATGTTATAACAATGATGTGAATATGGTATGACTTAAGATTTAATGATTAAACAAACTATGATGATACTTAGGCAAGAATATCATTAGTCACATAGGTAGACAGTAAGTAGAAATAATTTTTTTTTTTTTAAATTAATTTATTACTTTTACTTTTATCATTTTTATTATAATATGGTTAGTCGATATGTTACAATTGCAAACATTTTCCGTGTCAAATTGGAAACTCTCACAAATGGTTCACTTACCTTCGTTTCTGTTTGAAACCGAACTGTTACGGTACCAAAGACTAGACCTGCCTTCTATAGAAATTGGACATATATTATTATCATGTTATTATTTATTTTTAGTATTTTATGTAATTTATTTTGTTATTTAAAAATATATATTAATATTATAATTTGTTAGGTATATTTTATTTTTTCTTGGATAAAATTTTTGTCCGACTGCAATGATCGGTCTTCCCCAAACATTTTTTGGCTGACCAGATCTCAGGCACAACTAGGGTTGGTTACAAAGAATTTGTGTCCAGTTGGAATGATCCGCCTTCTGGAAACTTTTTGGGATTGACCAAATCTTGTTTACATGCCATTGAATGAAACTATTCCACCCAGATCAACCAGACTGATGCAAACAACATTATTACAATCAACATGAAAAACACAGTGATGCAAACAACATTATTACAATCAACATGAAGAACACATAACTGGCCGTTATTGAGCCAAGCCCTAGCTTTCTCTACACCATCTCTCCGCCTTCCATAATTCAAAGAGGAATTTGTGAATTTGTGAAATCATGGAGGAATTTGTTTATGTATGAAATCATGGATAACTTCTTAGTCACTGCCTCCGTGACCCTGTATGTATATATCGTCTAGGAACAAATCATGTGATTTCAAATATATCTATATCGTTGATGTATATAGTGAATCAATTAATAATGGCAACAGATTCAAACATGGAGAAAACATAAATTTCAACCATAAAAATATCCGGTAAAAAGAAATCATTTAATTTTGATTTGATTTGAATTTTGTATGTATATGTTACAGTCATATATGTGCGTGTAAAAGGAATGGTATCTGTATGAGGAAGTCTTGACGACTCAGGAGGGAATTTGAGGGATGTACTCCTCTCCCAAATTCTAAAAATGTCAATTTGGTGGGTAAATAGGCAGGAGGCCGTTGCAGACATGTATGCAATGGAGGCCGCATGCCGCATCCTCTGCTTTGTACATGCATTGATCTGATCATGAAGCTGAGAGTGTAGTGCCACCCTGCTCGAGATGAGAAATCTGAAGAGCTCGTTGATTTTCTGGTCGATGTGGGTGAGAGCGCTGTCCAACTCTGTGATCGACATGGTGACTTCATGGATGGAGTCATGGAGTTCACCTTGCATGTCAGAAGACGACCTGGACGTCTTGTTGTTCATGTCCAGTAAATTGTTGAGGTTTCCAACTGTAACCTCCGCCCTGTTCAACTCATGCAAAAGGAACTTGAATGATGATGACCTCTTTCTCTGCATCTCCACAGCTTCCTTTACCATTTGTTGCATCATGTTTTTCATGGTGTTGATGTCGATGAGAGGAGGAAGGGGGCTACGACTGATTCTATTCCTCTTCTTAAGAAATCCCGCGCTTGGCATGAAGGACCGGCATGGTGTGTTGAAGGAAAGAGCAGTTACAAGTGCAGTGCACGCAAAGATGGTGATTGCCTTCGATTCCTTGATGACTTCTTCAACTCCTGATCCGCCAGTTGATGTTACAATTTCTGTTGTTGAGTGAAGGCTATCGGCCATTCGCTTTAACGTAGACATGCATTTCGGTAACTTGGATTCCATGTCCTTGTTCTTCCTCAACTCATCCATGCAATTGGCAAGGGACTTTTTGGCTTTCACCACTTGATTATTCATCATGTCACCATGGCTTAATGCATTGGGCATCTGGGTGTGGGCGTGAAGTAAGCCATGGAGGGCTATCTGTACTGACATGTTGTGCTTCTTTATTTCTGAGATGCACTCTCTCAACACATTGCACACATCAAGCAGATTGACCAGCTCCTCCATATGTTGGTTGAACCATTGGCCGTCATTATTATTATCCATTTGTACATGCTGGTACAAATGCTTCACATTGGAATAGATAAACAGCACCACGTCCAGCGCTTGTCCAAGCCAAGCTGCAGAAAAATTGTATAACTCCGGCTGTTGTTGTTGCTGCTGCATGAGTATCTCCACCTTACAACGAAGTTGGTACTGAAAATCAGCGAGGATCGGATGTGCTATGGAGGCGGGCATGCTTCTTGACCTCTTACGCTTGCCGTGACCACGAACAGCAGCAGGCATCAATAAGTGCAGAGCCGCTCCAAGAGAACTCATAATTGCGATCAACGCTCAATCACTTAAGAGAACTCCGTCTCAGAATCAGGGACTGCGCTTTGAGTTTGTTGCCTCTCAGAACAGGTAAGGGGTATATTAATACAACTCAACTAAGTGTACACCTCCGTCCAGATCAGATAGCACGAGGATAGACACCAACCCATGGTCGACAGAAAGAATAGCGGAGCGGAAAGGGGATCACACAAATTTAATTTACGCCATCCGTGGGCGTTACTTGTCTCCCCGCCCGGCAACATGCCAAGCCAAGCTAATTCACATTGTTTCAATTAATTCACATTGTTTCAAGCCAAGTAAAGCAGGTAAGGTGACTAGGGGACAAGATTACCCCACAGCGCTCCCTCCGTGATATTCATAGCATTAATGACGATTCAATGATTATATTTTACAATGGAAAAGATCCTCATCCTTCGAGAGTATGTGGATGTCTATTTAATAATGAGCAAAAGTGTCTGTTGTTCTATGGGTGAGGAGCCGCATGGTTTTAAGAAGCGCCCAAGAATTCTGCAAAATTTCTATTTTATATAAAATTTATTTATTTGTGTAAGTGGAAATATTTCGGAACTGATACACCTTATTATATTATTAGTGATTTTGATTGCGTCATAGTTAGTTGTTTTAAAGGTCATAGATATGGCAACCAATATTTACCTTGACTCTTTAATGAGTAGGGTTGTATGGTTTGGATAACGCAATTTCTTAAATTTAATTGTGGATATATTTAGCTTTTCTTATTAAGGAGTAATAACATAGTAAATATTGGTTATTTATAAATATTACTAGTTTATTAGTCAATAATAACAATTTTAGATTGAAATCAGAATCTAGAATCATATCTACCTTTTGAATAATTTTTTTATATTTATTGGCTTTTTTAGGGTTTTTTAGTCAATAGAAACTCAATTAGTATTTCTCTTTTTTTTTTAGGAGATATCCATGCTAGAGCACAATCCTTTTATATATATATATATATACATTTTTTTTAGATTTTGAATAAAATTGAGTGAAAAATAAGATAAAAAATAAATTAAATAAAAATTATATAATTAGATATGATAATGTTTAAAAATTTTAAACTAGCAATTGCATCACATGTTGCAAAGGAAAGGTCGTAAGGTTGTGGTATAGGAAAGAATAACATATAAGAAAGAAGAGGTAATAGGAACTTTTTCTGCTCCAATTGATCCTCTAGAATAAGGGGTGGAGAATTATGTTTATTGGACCTCAAATCAAAATATCCATATTGGGTAATTGATGTAAAACAACTTCTTTGTTATTAATTGCATGTAAGATGTATTTTTTAATAATGGATGAGACATTTTGGCCAAAGTACTCAAGACCTGTATATGACAAAATCTGCATGTTTTTTTTTTTTTTTCTCTGCATGAAGGGTGCACTTGGTTTTTATGACCAAGTTGGGCATACTTCACCCTTCCACGAAATTATTTGCTTCTATCACATTCGCAATGTTGAATTCCTATGACACTATTTCTAGAACTCTGACTTTGCTCTATAGTTAGAATTATTTAATGGAATAAAATCTTATCACTATCACATGTTGTACTTCATAAGAGACTACTAAGAAGCTTAAGTATGGTAAATCCACCTTCACCTATCATTTGAACATAGAACATAGAGTTATCTTAATCATCAATTTTATGGATAAGAGACATTTGGGCCCTTTTTAACCCTTAGGGATGATTAATTAATCTCAATTAAAATAATTTATATTAATAAATTATCTACAATCATATTTCCATAATTCCTCTTTAAATGACCAATATTCCACTTCTTTGGAACTTTTCACCTCAGTCAGAATAAAAAATATCATGAAGACCCAAAAGTAAGAAGAAAAAATCAGGTCATAATCAGGGAAGCTAGCGACTTCTTTAAGGATTATAATTCAAGAATTTAGTGCCTTTTAAAGATCATTTATTTTTCCATCAAATAAAAAGAAACAATCAAATTTTGTAGTGACAAAAATGGGAATAAATTTTAAATGTAATAACTCACTTCCCTAGTGATAGTACATTTTTGTTTTGAAATGAAATAATTTTTCCGACCTTTTAAATAATAGATTCCTCCCCAAGTGACCCTTTAGAGATAACTTTTTTTGAACTAATTACAATAAGTAAGTGTCTTTTGTCTAGTATTTTCTGAGTCCTCCTTACAATTGGAATGTTTCTCTTCCCATAACTCTATCTCGAGTTATACTTCTAGCTTTCTCTTGTTTATGAATAAATTGTCTCTATATCACTATTGTCTGTTTCTTTTTGAGCACTTGCTTGAATCAGTGAGATAATGTAGCTCATCTAGATTCTAAAATCCTTGAGTAACCCATTTTCTGAAGAGTCCTCTTCTATTTTTAATTCTGCTATTTGGTTCTCCATAACCTTGTCAATGTCATTTCCTTCTGATATTCTGAAATCCCGTGTGAAAAGAGTCAGCAGAACTCTTGTCTTCTGGGCAGGGTAGTGGTGTGAATCAATGTGAAGATAATTGTCAGTGCGTGCTTTCTTTCTAAACACTTTGTGCCCAAGGGAACCGTCTTCCTTTCTAGAGAGGAGAATGTCAAGGAATGGTATGTGATTGTTTTCTTCGCCTTCCATTGTGAATTGGATATCTTTGGATATGCTATTAAGGTGGTCTAAGAAGCTTTTTAATTCCTCCTCTCCATGAGGCCAATTGACATTGGTGTCATCCACGAACCTTATATTTAGGTTTCAATGGGTAAGAGTCCAGAGCTTTCTTTTCAAAATTTTCCATGAAAAGGTTTGCTACTATAGGTGACAATGGAGATCCCATAACAACTCCAGATGTTTGTTCAAATATTTCTCCTTGGAAGGTGAAGAAGGTGGAGCAGAGACATATTTCAGCAAGCTTTGCAGTCTGTGGGTCTGCGACTTCTTTCACTACCTGAACGATGGATCGCAAAGGGGCACCAACCTTATGGATTTTTGGGGCACCATAAATGCGTGGCATGATTTCACCTTTCGGGTATAGTCGCTTCTTTAATTTTTCATCAAGATTAGACTCCTTAATGGATTTTTTAACATTTTTATAACTTTGGAAATGGGGTTCTCATTAAGTTTTTTATAGCTTCCACTATTATGTAGGTGATCACTCATTTTATTATTGTACTCTTCTTTGTCCATCACCACCGTGGCACCTCCTTTGTTTGCTTTTAAAATGACAATTTTATCATTACATCTTAGGTTATTTAGGACTCTCAATAGTTCATTACTTAAATTTCTCTTAGGAGGCTTGGCCTTTTTTAGGATGATGGCACACTCTTGTCTTAAAAGGTTCTTGTCTTCATCATTGAGATATCTAATGCCATCCTCAATATCGCAAATGATCTCTTCATTCAGAATTCGATTAGGAGCTATAGCGAAATTAAGCCCTTTTCTCAAAACCTCCATTTCATCATTATTTAATTCATGAGAAGATATATTTATAACTTTTTTGTTGTTGTTATTATCGAATTAAGGAGGCTTGTTATTAGGCATATGAAGTAGCCTTTCTGTACCCACACTATGCGTTGATCTGTTTTTAATGCTACATCCATGATTCTTCAACGAACTTAATACTGCCGTAAACCATTCCTTAAAATTAGATGATGTCTTATCAAGAATGCCATCGTACAACCTGTAGTGCCTGCTATCGTTTAAAGTGGAGTGTTCCTCAATTCTATGTTCTACAGTTGCAACACGTTTAACCAATGGGAGATCATTCTTTACATCATCCACATTTGTATTTACAGAATTTGTTAAATCAGCTGTGGAATTCTGCGTGAATGTGTCTGTTGTTATGCCGCAATCCCATCCGGTGCATGGGTCCACTGTGGAGTCTACACCTTCCTGCATTGAGAGAGTCAGCGATTGGACAGTGGAACTCCGCTGATAGGAATCTGAAACATACCCTACACATGAATCCGTGGTTTGGTCCAAACCTGTCTGTGATGCGGAGCAGTCTGTTGCTAGGACTGAATACGAATGGGTATTCGTGGTTTGGTTCGAATCCATCTGTGATGTGGAGCAGTCTGGTGTTAGAATAAAACTTCGCTGATATGAATGGGTAGTGCCAGTCTCTGAGTTTATGCAAGAGTGCCCCGATCCAGATTTATGTATCAATTTTTCGAGCTTTCTGATCTGCCCTTCACGCATTCTAATACCTTCTTTGTGCGCCTTGAGTGCTACTGCAGCATCGATGGTGGACCAGAGGTCTTTACGGATGACGTGAGCCAGTTTAAGATGCATATTGAAAGCTTTTGTAGACAGATGATCCAACCAGAATCTCATTCTATGAATTTCATGGCGTATTAGGGATTTGTTGAGTCAGTCGAATGCCCTATGGTTTTGTTGGTTGTGAAGTTTGTGCTTGATGAGCGCGAAGGATGGTGTAAGATTTGAATCACAACAATGTTTCAGGAATGCAAGATTTTCTTCTGTTCTTTGGATTTTCATCCTTGTCTTTTTGAGATTACGAATCTCGATCCATGTATCCCTTCCCTATAGGGTAACAATGATAGATTGGAGGTTTTTGTGGTGTAGAGTTTTATATATAAAATTCAAAATCTCCACAGTCTTCATTTTATGTTGACGTTTCGAGTCTAAATCAAGACTCATCAACAGGATGAGGTGCTTATCATCGATGGGTCTCAGGGAGAATGCAAAGGCGAAAGTCAAATATGCCAGTCTGGCTTCCTATTGATCTAAATGGTGTGTATTCTTCAAATACTGACAAATATGTCAGCACCAGGTGCTGACAAATATGTGCAACCTTCCCACCAGATTATTTTGTCCTTAGGTTAACTCCAAGAGCCATGTTGATAATATTAAAAATGCAGCAGCTGTAAATCGAGTGGGGAATCTCTAGAATAAAGGAAAACCCTGAGGATAGGAAAATAACTACTTGAAAATCTTTTAATTGCTCTATTAGGTCCATTTCAACAGAGAAAAACTAAACAATATAATTTCAAAAGCATATTCTTGGGTGAAATAGCAGATGAAAGAAACGACCAATTGCTAGACTTAATAAAAATAGGGTCCCACTGTGCTATCATAGGGGAGCATCAAGAACTTTTCACTATGACTCTCATAACACCCCTGATTGATTAATGTGTTAATGAAGAGAGAAAAAAAGTGATTTTCAATGGTTTGCAAGATTTTAATTCAGAAGGGTAAATGGTAGTTGTCTCCAAAGGCAAAAGGCAGTCTCATGGCCTCTCATACATGGGAGGATTGCCTCATAGATTTACTACTAGCAAGTTTGTGACTATAATTATGTAACAAGCACGTAATACCCTTCATGCTTGAGATAGGCTAGAAAGAGGTGATCTATCTCACAATCCTAAAGGGACCCTATAAGGCCATCTTATAAAAGTCAAAAAAATCCGATCCCCCTATAGAATATAGTGATCAATCTCAACACATAATTGATGGTAATGCACCCTCAATAGGACAATCACAAATACTAAGGCCATTCATTAAGATCACTATAGTTTGGAGTTTTAGAAGACTAGACCTAGAGATATAACTAGACATGCCAAGCATTCAACTCACACAAATTAAAGGGAAAGAATTACCCAGCTTAGAAACAAAAGATGGAGAGAACTATGCCTTATAGTGACCTCTAGAAGATTATCGCGACAGAATCACCAAAACCAAAGCCAATGAAAAATGATTGGAAGAAGTACAAGAGTGTCCTCATGCTCAAAATTATGGTCGAGGAAAATAATTTTCCACGTATAAGAGCCACAAAATGAGGTGTTGAATGATAGTGTGAATTAAGAAGTATGTATGAAACACAAAATGAAATTTTTTGTCACCAAGAAAAAAGTTATTAAATTTAAAAATGTTTCAAACAAATTTAGTGCCACAACATGTTCAAAAGATAAAAAAATTCGACAAGAATGGTTTCCAATTAATACAACTATTGAAGATAAATAATCCGTTACAATAATAATTGAAGATAAAGAATTCATAAAAAATTTAATAGAAGATAAAGAATTTGTAACAATTTTATTAAAGTCTTCCAAGCATGTATCAAAATTTTCAACCTTGTTATGTACCCCTTTCAAAATTGTTGTACTATCATTTGAAGAAGCATATGATTTCTCCTACAAGAAGAACAAAGATTGAAGAAGGTTAAAGGTGAAGGAACTAATAGAGAGTTCATAGGAGAATAAAGAATTCATTGCAAGGCAAGAGGTATGGGTATTACAATAACTGGACATAGAAATTCAAGAGTAATGCACAAGATTCTGAAGGTCATTCTCAAACCAACAAGTCTAAATATTGTAACTATTACTGAAATAATAATCACATAGAACAGTAGTATTTTCTAAATAAATACATGAAGCAAAGAGGAATAGAGCTAGAGGTAGAAGCAAAGGTAGAACCATAAAGGTGATAGGCATAGAAGCAATTTTGAAATATGTAGTCAAACTGTAAACAAGAATGACACTAAAATAGACTATCTTCTCATGCTTTCACAAAAAATAAGTAGCAACACTTAGTGTGTCTATGCTTGAAATAGAATATCTTCTCGTGGTTGCATACAAATAAGTGGCAACACTAGATGTGTTTAGTCTCTCATTTTCAGACCTACAAAATAAAGCATCAAGAGAAAGGAAGTTTTTCAAAACTTGATGAATGTTAAAATAAAGTGAGGCAAGGTGATAAAAAAATACATACCAATGAGCGATTTAGATCATGCAGTTAAAATCATGACCTATCATGGTCATGTAATTAAAAGCATGACATTTTTTGTAAACCTGGTCTAAAGGAAATTTTGATTTTTGTCAACAAGGTTGTAGATAAGAAGTTCATTGCTATTTTTACAAGAAACAACATTTGATCAAACACAACAATGATAAGATTATGGCCAGATTTGTACACTACAACTATATGTACAAATTTCAAGAGTTTTAAGAAAGCAACGAGCATTTTTTACATGTTCCAGTACAAAAGATAAGATTTGGCATGAGAGATATGGTCATTTGAATTGATTTCATCGTGATGATCAGTATGCCATAAAAACAAGAAAGTATCAGTTTTTGTGAGGTAGATTTGGTAGGAAAGAAACATCAGCTTAAGTTTGAAGACAACATAGCAAGAGAAACGCATGCCATTAAATCGATTCATAGTGATGTTGATGAACCCATGGAAAACTCGATCACTTGGTGGTGCAAAGAGAATTATAAAACCGGTTGACCAAATCAAACCAGCCAATTTGAATCATTTTTTAGTCAAAACCAACTCAATTCAATAGCCTCTATCTTTAGTTAGCCATTAACTCACTATGAAAGACAAATCATAGTAGGCACTCACAAAGTTATAACTCCGAACAAAGTCACTACATCACCTTTACGTCTTCACAATCAATGCTCTTTAATATCCTTGAATTTAGTTAGCCTCTTATATTTTTCTTTCCTTCTGGTGGCTGATAACCAAATTTTAGTAGCATATCAGATCAAGTTTCCTGCACTTCTCCTTCACTCTATAAAAGAGGAAAAATACCTCAATTGTTTTACCAATTTCAAAACTACCATTTATGACAATATTATAATTTGTAGTATTTAAATAAAATACCTTTCGCAAATTGAAATAAACCAACCTCTGGGCCTCTGAATAATTTTTCTTTGGCATTTATACATGTTGGGTAGATATTATTTTTCATACAATAATTCAATGTGTTCAAAAGCTTAACCAGCTAGGCCCTGGAAAAGAAGTGCATTTAGAACCTTGCTAGAATCATCAATGTCTTGTCTCACATCTTTCTCATAGTTTTGAGAACCCTACTTGCATTTTGAGCTTTTCCATTCCTAAAAATAGTATCGATCAACATCTAGGAAATAGGGTCCATGGGCACATGTCCACATTCCAACATCCTATACAAAGTGTTCCTTGCACATTGGTTGGTCATCCTTCAGAAAGAAGCTTTTCCCAAGGGTAACTATCACTATCCAGGCAACAATTCTAGGATTCCTCCACAACATTATCATAAGGAGTTCAAATGCTTCCTCGGCCATACCTTTCTTGCACTGAACAAGAATCAATGCCTTGAATGTTGAAGGATACTAAATTCTGTACTTAATTAACTGTCCAAAAATCTTCTTTGTTTTTTTAGTTTTCCTTTGTCAACAAAGATATGCAAACACAGAACTATAATTGATAACTAAATGATACACAATTTGCTGCTTTTAGCAAAAATCCCTTCTACAACAGACCAGCTAAGATCTCAACTGCCTTATCAAACTCTCCTATGCTATAAATGATCCTAATCAGAATAGTATAAGTTACAGAATTGGTGCAAACAACTAACTCTAATATTATGAAAATATTGCACCTCTTCTAAATTCCCAACATTTCACCAAGCATTCATCAATATATTACAAGTAAAGGTATCCACCTTAAAGTTACCCTGAATCATCTTATGAATAATCCTATGTGTTTACTAAAACTTATTCACATTATAGAGATCCTGAGGGATGGTATTACACAAACTCATTTGGGCTCATACCATAGCCAATCGTCTCATTTAGAGGCCTCAAAACTTTGCCGAAGTGATCCTTCTTGAAAAAATCCTGAATCATCGTAGTGTAAGCCACAACATTGGGCACAACACCAGGGCTCATCTTACTTGTTCCTATTCTACATCTTATATATATCTTGCTAGGCTCATTTCTACAGAGCACATCGAATAGAGTATTATATATAAGAATATGCAGGTTACATCTCCTATTCCTCATATCCTAAAATAACCCCAAAGTTGCATCCACCTTGGTAGATAGGCAACACTCTTATGAAAATATTGTAAGTATAAAAATCAGGAAAAATCCCCTTGCTCACTATACATATGTGTAGATGCCTTAGTTCTAATGAAGGATTTATTTATGGAAAATATTGATATGTCTTATGTGCTTTGAAGCAAGACTATCTATGAAGAATATCTCTCGAGATGGCATCATTAGAATCAACAGCTAATGTGCTTTCAAAAAATCATTTTCCAGGTAGTTATACTGGTAATAACTAACAACCTCTAGATTTTGTGAGGTGCATACGAAAAAGGAAAAGAAAATCAAATAAATTAATAATAAATAATGGATTAAGACATTAACCATACCCTTAACGAGTATAGATTAAGACTCTAGCTGGCCTTGAAGCCACCTTGGATCCAACAGAAACTAAAAGTCACAAGCTCAATTTTGATGGAGCCGCAAGTGGTAGTCCAGGCGAAGTACAAAGCACTGGAGTAATCAGGAAGAAAAAAGGAGAAATCAAGTTTGCATATTTTAGATATATTTTCAAAACCTGAGATAACAAAACAGACGTTGTGACCCTAACCAAGGGGGGTTTATGTGGTGCACAACCCAGAATTACCATGTCAGTATAAATCAAAGGGACTCAAAACTCTTGATTGATATCATGAAAAATAAGGCAACACGTTTGTATGGGTTTTGAATTGAATGGATCAAAAAGATATTGGAAGAATGATATCTTGGTTTCAACTCTGCCAGAAGATCAACTAACAAAATAGAAAACTAGGTAAGAAAATCAAGAAGTCACTGCAAAATTCTGTTCTCATCCAAATCAAACTACTTAGTCAAAAATTCAAAGGGATGGGAGGATAGGTCGAATAAATTTATTAACCCGATCACCATAATAAATAAACTGACATGAACCTTGACGATGTCACCTAGATTGAAAAAATCTAGCAAAAGGCATGGAGGTACCTTCCCTCTGTCACCCCACACCCCCCTGACAATCCCCTAGTGGGAAAACCCTACCCTTATTCCAATAAACCCTATATCCTTCACATTCGTCACTCTCATCTGAAGGAGACGCACAGGAGTATGCACTTGATAAGTGCCATGGAGACCAACCCCATTTTTATTCGTAGGGGGGAGAAAACAAAAGATGTATGCCCCTACCATGGAACAACTCTAGGAGGAAATAAGACTTATGTAGCAGAATGTAGTCTCGTGCCTACAAGCTGTGGAGAAATCAGTTAAAACTAGTGGAATCAATACAAGAAAAATATGGAGCTAAACAGAGAAAAATAGGATCAGGTAATTCTGGGTATGAAAAAAATTGAGCTCAAGCTTGAACTGTTATCAAAATCTGAAAAAGAAGATGTAAGCGACCTGGAATTCAAGATGGATGATCAGAGAAAAAAACTAAATACCGACCTGTGTAACATTTGTAGCCAACTCCAACAACTCTTTATTGGAAAAGGCATTGATAGTGCCATTCTAAGGAAACTGCAGGGTGACCCGTCCATCCTGAAAGCCCAACCGCTACCTGATGATGACAAACCAATGGAAGTAGCCATGGGAGAAGAGAGATACACAAAATCATATGAGAACATCCCTATGGTCGACATAAGGGCTCTTCCCCATGGGTTATACACACAATGTGAGTGTCTGGTTAAAATGGCCAATTCTCTGTTTTGTAAAGATTTGCAAGTATTTTGGAATTTTAGAATTTTTTAAATGAGGAGCTATGAAGAGTAGAGCCAACTTATATAAATAAGATTCTGATTACATGAATTTCGATGATACAGGGTTCTGCCACGAGGGCATCTACAAACTATGAGAAACTTCTATGAATCTATGCAAAACCGTATGTATCGGTTTGCAACAGAGGCTTCAGGAAAATACAACTATTCTTATACAACATTAGAGGAAAAAATCAAATCTCAATAACTAACAAACACACCCATCAAAACAAAAAAGAGCCCTGATTCAAACAAAGGAACTATCCACATCCTGAAAATTTTAGGGTAAAATACAGGCAAGGAAATTTTCAGACATGATCATGATGAGGTTGACTTCACTTAATGTCGTAAAGACGGACATGAATAGCATTAGGATGTGTATGGATACTTACTGGGTATGAGAGATATGAGAGCTGAGAAGTGTAAATGCACAATCTTTGCCTTTTTTGGGATAACCCATGTGATTTTTCAAAGCCTTCTCTTTATTTTCATCCTTCCGAGCTACTGCCAACATCTTTACAACTCTAACTAAGATAGCTCAAACAACTATATTGAGAATGGTTGTTGCCCAAAACTAAGATCGATAACTCAGAATTATAACTCAGAACTGTTGCAATGCACGTTGATCTTCCGCCAAGAAAACCCAACTGCTCAAACAGAAATTAAATAAAGGTCATTCACGCCACTTTTTCTTTTCGAGCTCTTTACATATTTTGTTATTTTTTTCTATTTATTTAACGGGCCCTAAGTTTGGGTATGAATTTCGTGTGAAGATTCACGTAAAACCTTTTTCTTTGATTTACGTATGGATTCATTTTTATTTTCATTTTAAAATTGGTTAACATAAAATCAAGGAAAATTATAATTTAAAAACTTTTAAATTAGTGTACATATATGTTAATTTATTTATGATATTGTTTTTTATTTGTTTTATTAAAAAAATTTAAATGTTGTTATAGGGAATTATAGATGAGATGCCTAATTTAATTTTAATATACTGCAATTTTATACTCAGGAACATGTCATTTTTAAACCATAGTTCATTTTCTTTTTTACCCATGACTTTTTCTCTTGTTGATTCATCCCTTTTAGAGAAAGATCTAAGAGGGAAAGGAGTGTGAATTCTTCTTGCGTCCCTCTCTTTTAAGGCGATAGCCTTCAAGGTCCTTGCTTCTTCTGTTCAGACTTTCCCTATGCTCAAATCCATTATGTTATGTTTTGTTGAGAAAACTCTTGATAACCCTATGGTGAATCACCCCATGCAATTTCTATCCTAAAGCCTTTGCTTTGGTGGAACATGGTTTAGTAGGGAAATTTATTGGACCATGGCCAATTCTAATATCAATAGACTTGTGGAGAGTGAAGAATTGGAAGGTTGTTGTTCAAGTTCATCTCTTTCATTATTTTGTGGTTGAGGACTCTATGCCTTCTTGTTTGAAAAAAAAAAAGTGAGAGATTTGATTTTTCACAATAGACCCTATTCCATGGGGTTGGGAAACACATACATAACTCATTGGACTTTATAATTTGACCTAGAAGTGGATGTGTCCTCAGTTGTGCCAGTCTAGGTTCGTCTTCCTCACATGCCTCTTCTTCAATAGAGTGATGAGGCCCTAGTTACAATTGGTAACTCTCTTGGAAAATTTACTGATAAATTCAAGCTTAATGTAGAAATATGGTGATAGAATTGCAATCGCTCAAGAAATTTAATCTAAATCAAGAGACACAATTCTACTCTACTACTCTACAGAAATTAATTCACAATTTAGAACAACATTCACAAACATGCATCAATAACATACACAAGTACACGGATTTATCTAGGGGAAACCAACTCGTAAAAACCCCTTAAGCTTGCTTGCATTAATCCAATTAATAGAGAATCTATTACAATTTCTAGCTCGCTCTGAGCTCAACTTGCAAAAGAATAATTGTTCTCTCTGCATAATGAGAAGCTATGACCTAGAATTAATAAATTTTTGCCTCCACCTAAGCTCCTATTTCCTTGCGCAAATCCTAAGGAAATTAGCCCCTATTTTTTAGGATTTTCGTCCAAATTGATTGTGTAATTCCCAAGGATTGATCTTTGATTTCATGCAACACCTGTACACTCAAGACCAGTCTATAATTGATGTTACATTGGCTTGGAATCTCCACCACAGTTGAGCAATTCGAATTCTTTGCATGCATCGTCTCTTTTTGGTTGATTGATCAGTTAACTCGACGATTCTTAACTGAGTTAGAAGTTAAGGATTTTAGGGGTTAAGGGCCATTAGGGGTTAATGGGGTTAGGGTTTAGGGGGTTAAATGGGTTAGGGTTTTAGGGGTTTAGGGGGGTAAATGGGTTAGGGGTGGGAATTAGGGTTTAAGGGGTTAGGGGTTAAGGGTTAGAGGTTTAGGGTTTAGGGGGTTAAATGGGTTAGGGGTTTAGAGGTTTAGGGGGTTAGGGGATTTAGCAGTTAAGAATTTAGGGGTTAGGGGTTAAGGGGTTAGAGGTTTAATGTTTATGGGGTTAAATAGGTTAGGGGTTTAGAGGTTTAGGGGATAGGGGATTTAACAGTTAAGGATTTTAGGGGTTCAAGGTTAGAGGTTAATGGGGTTAGGGTTTAGGTGGTTAAATGGGTTAGGGTTTTAGGAGTTTAGGGGGTTAAATGGGTTAGGGGTTGGGAACTAGGGTTTAAGGTATTAGGGGTTATGGGTTTAGAGGTTTAGGGTTTAGGGGGTTAAATGGGCTAGGGGTTTAGGGGTTTAGGAGGTTAAATGGGTTAGGGGTTAACGGTTTAGAGGTTTAGGATTTAGGGGGTTAAATGGGTTGGGGGTTTAGGGGTATAGGGGTTAAATGGTTCGGGGTTAGGAATTAGGGTTTAAGGGGTTAGAGGTTTAGGGTTTAGGGGTTTAAATGGGTTAGGGGTTTAGAGGTTTAGGGGGTTAGGGGATTTAATAGTTAAGGATTTTAGGGGTTAGGGGTTAATGGGGTTAGGGTTTAGGGGGTGGAATGGGTTAGGGTTTTAGGGGTTTAGGAGGTTAAATAGGTTAGGGGCTAGGAATTAGGGTTCAAGGGGTTAGGGGTTAATGGTTTAGAGGTTTGCTAGAAGTTTCCTACTTTCACAAACTCATCATGGAGACTTGGGTGGATGATCCAAAAACGGAAGGAACCTCAACCATGTCGCGGTTTTCACAGAAGCTTCACATTCTAAAGAGAAGGACTCACACCTAGGAATGAATAAGAAACAAAAAATGATTAAGGAATTAAAACATATTCCTAGGAGATTGAAACTATTTGTACTAACTTGGAAAGCGGTTGTCCAACTTCACAGGAATATTGTCATCTACGGGACCTAAAAAAGTGCAAAAATGAGATCCTTACGATATAGGAGATCATATGGAAATTTAATATTAGGGCCACCTCGGTGCGGGAGGGAGACCGAAACACGAAATTTTTACACCATTATGAAAATATCAAGAAAAATATGAATGCCATTTGGCAGATTGAAAAAATGGACGATTCTATCTTATGTTCCACACATGAGATCTAGAAGGAGACTATCTCATATTTTTCAGATTTTTCTAAACACGGGTCGACGATTGATTTTTCAGATCATACATGGGCATTGGAACTATTATCCCACATGTTCGATGATACATCCAATGCCACACTATATAACCCTTTCTCCCATGAATAAATTCACCATGAACTCAAAACATTTGTGCGGGATAAATGCCTCTGACTTGACGGGTGGACGGTGGAAGTATAATTACATTTTTTGAATTGGTGGGCATCGACCTCTTGGAGGTGGTGGAAAAATCAAGGATTTTTAGATGGATTTCGGGCAATATTAACTCCATTTTCTTTTCCCCCATCCCCAAATGCTCCTCTCCCAAGGATTTAGAGGATTTCAAACTTATATCACTCTGCAACATTGTTTATAAGTTGATCTCTAAGGTGATTTATCTTTAGATCTTTGGTGTAATCTCTTCTCACATTTCTCATGAGAAATATGGTTTTCTCAGTGACCGCCTGATACATGATGCAATTTCCACGACACGAGAATGCATCCACTCGATTCATACAAAAAAGTTGGAGGCCTTGGTGATGAAGGTGGATCTAGAAAAAGCTTATGACAATGTCGATTGGTCTTTCATGTACCTGGTACTACACAAGATCAGTCTATCCTCATACAACGTCGAATGGATCATGGCATGCATTGCACCTGTGTGGTATGCTGTCATCATAAATGGTCTTTCCACAGATTTCTTCCTAGCTGGGCACTACCTTCGTCACAGATGCTCACTCTCCCCTTTGATTTTTATTCTTATCATGGATGTAATCAGCCTCAAAATCAGAGATGCACAATCACAGGGTATCTTCAAGGGTATACACATCTCTCCTGGGGTGGTGGTCACACACTCTTTCTTTATTGATGATATCTTGGCTTTTAGCACACTCTCCTAGGCACAATGGCTTGCCCATCATTACATCTTCTTGAGATATGGGGCTACCTCTGGCCTGGAGGTCAATGGAGGCAAATATGTACTTCTATCTTCCACCAGAGACAGGAGGGACATGGATATCATCGCACACATTTTTCGTGTCAGATTGGAAACTCTCACAGATGGCTTCACTTACCTTCGTTTCCGTTTGAAACCAAACTGTTACGGTACCAAAGACTAGACCTCGCTGTTGGACATATAAATTTGGTTAAATTGTAATTAATCTATTAAATTTCAAATTTCAAATTAAATATTTATAATAATAATAGAAAAAGATAATGTTATATTGAAATTTTAAATAAAAATAGAAATATTTGGAATAACATTTTAGAATTTAACATTTTTTCAAAAAAAATGATTTTGAAAACAAATACAATATCATGTTATTGTTTATTTTTAGTATTTTAGGTAATTTATTTTCTTATTTAAAAATATATATTAATATTATAATTTGTTAGGTATATTTTATTTTTTCGACGTTGGGATAAAATTTGTGTCCGACTGCAATGATCGGTCTTCCCCAAACTTTTTTTGGCTGACCAAATCTCAGGCACAACTAGGGTTGGTTACAAAGAATTTGTCTCCAGCTGGACTTATCCGCCTTCTAGAAACTTTTTGGGATTGACCAAATCTTGTTTACATGCCATTGAATGAAACTATTCCATCAAGATCAACCAGAGTGATGCAAACAACATTATTACAATCAACATGAAAAACACATAACTGGCCGTTATGCAGCCAAGCCCTAGCTTTCTCAAACACAGTGATGCAAACAATATTATTACAATCAACATGAAAAACACATAACTGCCATTATGCAGCCAAGCCGTAGCTTTCTCTACACCATCTCTCCGCCTTCCATAATTCAAAGAGGAATTTGTGAATTTGTGAAACCATGGAGGAATTTGTTTATCTATGAAATCATGGATAACTTCTCAGTCACTGCCTCCGTGACCCTGTATGTATATATCGTCCAGGAACAAATCATGTGATTTCAAATATATCTATAGCGTTGATGTATATAGTGAATCAATTAATAATGGCAACAGATTCAAACACAAATTTCAACCATAAAAGTATCCAGTAAAAAGAAATCATTTGATTTTGATTTAACATAAATTTCAACCATAAAAATATCCGGTAAAAAGAAATCATTTGATTTTGATTTGATTTGAATTTTGTATGTATATGTTACAGTCATATATGTGCGCGTAAAAGGAATGGTATCAGGAGGGAATGTGAGGGATGTACTCCACTCCCAAACTGTACTCCACTCCCAAACTGTAAAAATGTCAATTTGGTGGGTAAATAGGCAGGAAGCCGTTGCAGACATGTCTGCAATGCATGCCGCATCCTCTGCTTTGTACATGCATTAATCTGATCATGAAGAGAGTGTAGTGAGATTGTTCAAGAGTGTCACCCTCCTCGAGATGAGAAATCTGAATGTTAAAGAATTAATCATTCGGTTAGTTTATGGGTAGTTCTAGATTAGTTAGAAATCAGTTTTCAGATTCAGTTTATGTATAACTGTTTCTGAGTTGTATAAATACACATTTCTCCTTTCAATAAAATGTATGTAGTTCCGTTGTGCTCTGCCATTCTCTGTTGTCTTCTTTGTTAATTTGACATGGTATCAGAGCAAGGTTGATCTTGTTGATTTGTAAATCTGTTTTTCTGTTTGTTGTTTGATCCTTGGAGTAGCAGAGACAGAGACCAGGGCACCGGAGCCAAGCTTGGAGAGTTGTGTTGTTGTCGCGGCCACCACATCAGAGCCCGTCCACAAGCCAAGAATGGGCTATTGAGTGTGAAAGAGGAAGCAGCAGCAGTATCGAGCTCCCAGAAGGCAAGGGTTTTATGACCGTGCAAGGCGCGGGGCAAATGTTCAGAGCGAGAATTGAACGGAACGGTCTGTATTTTATCATTTGAATGTCTTCTGGTCCGTTGTTGAACTTTGAGTCGTTGAATGTTGTGAGATATAATCTGTGTCTCAAGTTCTTTGGAGATAAAAACGGGAAAAATCCAGAGATATGAATGTAGAGGTCTCGAAAATATCTTAAATGCAGCGGATCCGATCTCATTGAAGCATGAACTGGTGGAAGATTATCAATCCGGACTAAGCTTAAGGTATTTCCCGAAAATTTAATATTTTGGTCAGGCATTTGAGAAATTGTCCACAAATTCTATCATTATAGAAAATTGAAGTTGTTGACTGGAATTTTAAGGGAGTTAGGGATATTATCTGCCTGTTGTTTTGTTAATTTTCTTATGGCGGCCATTGAGGGAGACGAGAGAGTGATCGCCACGGCAAGCTGAAACCAGTTAAGTGGCTTTCGACGGAGAAGCCTACTGGCACCAAGCGGGAAGAAGGCTGAGCCCTACAAAATGTTGCTGTAGAAAAAGCCCTCGCCAGGGTTACACCGCGACGGAGACGAACTGCCAGTGTTGCCATTGCTTCTACTCGAGGTACAGATTGCGAGCTAGTTTTATTGTTATATGAATCAGCGTTCTTTAATGCCCCATATGATTTGAAAACAAAAAAAAAAGACAAGTCTTTGAGCCCCGTACATCTTTGACTGACAATCAAACAATCTGTGTAGCAACCGAATTGTTGAATGGCCTTGGAAACTGTGTTAACAATCTTTGTAGTAACCGAATCGTTGAATGGCCTTCGAAAATATGTAATAAAATCTATTAGCCGATCTGAAATGCTATTCAGATGAGCGTAGCTGCAAAGGGACTCTGTTTCGTTGATCCGGCTAAGGATAGCATGCCCTAACGCTCCTGTTGTCACCTCACCTAACATCCTTAAACAAATGTTCCATGCATTCGGTGCTGCACTACTGTAGGGGTATGATCAACGTTGTGGGGCACAATACCGTGGGCAATCATAGGATCTGTTGTCGTTTCTACTGGAAGTAGATTTTTAAACGCGTGGTCAGCGACATGATCGTCCAAAGCCTGAGGTGAACTCACAGAGGCGAGCTTCATTGAAAGAATCTCCACTTGGATCTGCAAGGACTGCACATAGTTGATGATTTCCTCCAACAAAAGTACCTTGTTTGTAAGCAGCCTGGAACAAGACACGGCCTTTGGTTCCTTTGTGACAATATTGGATGGTAATTCCGCAGGGTCACTGGTGGTCAATACTTCTCCATTTTGACACGACCGAACGCCATTGGAACGGACAATTATGTAAGTCAAAAATCAATTGCTAAATCTGTAAGTTAAAACAAAGTTTGTGAAAAAGGTTTATTAAAGGATATGAGATTTAAGAGGAATTAATTGAATTTGAATACGGTTGAGGAATGGAATTTAAAATTTGAAGAGTAAAAAAGTGAGTGAGAAAATGGAATTTAAAATTTGAAGAGTAAAAAAGTGAGTGAGAAAGTGAAAGTGTTAAAGCCTGTCAAAGTATTGTTTTAGTACAGAAATTTTGGAAGTATTGTCTTAGTACAGAAATTTTGGAAGTTTTTGGTAGAAATTTTGGAAGTTTTTGGAAGCAAGGTATTTCATGCATATGTAGACTCATTTGTTTGTGGAAGTCAAGCAAAGAGTTTGTTGAATCCCACTGTGCTCAGTCACGAGTGGATGATGTATGCAAAGAAAGTGCAGAAGCCGCATAGAGAGAACATGAAGATGTTTGTGAACCCCACTGTACACAGTTACAAGTGGACGAAGATTTGTTGATACCCCACTGTACACAGTTACAAGTGGACGAAGATTTGTTGATACCAGCAACATGGATTGCTGACGAAAATTTGTTGATTCCAGCAACAGAGCTTGCTGACGAAAGTTTGGTGAAACCAGCAACAGAGCTTGCTGACGAAAGTTTGGTGAAACCAGCAACACAGTTTGCTGATGATGACTTGGTGATTCCAGCAACAGAGCTTGCTGATGATAAGATGGTGAATCCAGCAATGCAATTTGCTGATGAAAATTTGATGGTTGATGTTAACTTTGATCATGAATTTTTGACTAATGATGACTGGTTGCAGATGATGCAACAAAAATATGATATTGACGTGATGTTATTTGGTGAGATTTCCTCACTGCAGTTAGTGGAAGACAACTTGTTTGCAGTATTACAGGTTAGTGGAAAAGAGACAAAGGCAGAAGCAAAGAAAGAAGTCTGCAAAGAAAAAGCAGAAACAGAGAAGGATGTAGAAGCAGAGAAGGAAGCGCAACAGCAGAACGCTCTCACTGCAAAGCAGAAAGAAACAGAGATAGAGGTAGAAATAGAGAAAGAAGCGCAACAGCAGAAAGCTCTCATTGCAGAGCAGAAAGACTAGAACCAATGTCGTTCTGAAAATATTTTGGATTCTGATATTGATTTCCAATGTGCAGGTACACAAAATGATTATGAAGAAGAGTTAAAGTTTATTGAAACATGGCTTGCAACACCATGTCTAGATGAGATCTACACAAAAGATGTAGAAATGAATGTTGAAGATGACATGCATGATGAACATGTCAATGAAATTTTCACGCATTGGAGTTTTGAAGAAATAAAACATTATTCTAATATTATGTTGCAGCAGATTGATCATGAAAACCATAATATGGAAGACAGTATGTGGCAGCAGCCCACATTTCTTGAAGATGTCCAGGACATGCTTAGACAACCTGGAATAGTAAAAGACCTGCACCAGCAAATGAAAAGTCTGAAGTTTGAACAATACAATAAGACGAATATGAGGAAACAATTTAGAGGCTACAAAATTTGGAAGAAAAGAAGAAGAAAGTCAAATCTAGTTGAAAGTCAAGAGACTTCTCTCTGACTTCGGAAATATAGAATGAATTTCAATGTCAAAAGTTAGGAATAAAATAATGTAACCCTCAAGATTAAGAGGGGGTGTTAAAGAATTAATCATTCGGTTAGTTTATGGGTAGTTCTAGATTAGTTAGAAATCAGTTTTCAGATTCAGTTTATCAGTTTTCAGATTCAGTTTATGTATAACTGTTTCTGAGTTGTATAAATACACATTTCTCCTTTCAATAAAATGTATGTAGTTCCGTTGTGCTCTGCCATTCTCTGCTGTCTTCTTTGTTAATTTGACAGAGCTCATTAATTTTCTGGTCGATGCGGGTGAGAGAGCTGTCCAACTCTGTGATCGACATGGTGACTTCATGGATGGAGTCATGGAGTTCACCTTGCATGTCAGAAGACGACCTGGACGTCTTGTTGTTCATGTCCAGTAAATTGTTGAGGTTTCCAACTGTAACCTCCGCCCTGTTCAACTCATGCAAAAGGAACTTGAATGATGATGACCTCTTTCTCTGCATCTCCACAGCTTCCTTTACCATGTGTTGCATCATGTTTTTCATGGTGTTGATGTCGATGAGAGGAGGAAGGGGGCTACGACTGATTCTATTCCTCTTCTTAAGAAATCCCGCGCTTGGCATGAAGGACCGGCATGGTGTGTTGAAGGAAAGAGAAGTTACAAGTGCAGGGCAGGACAAAAAGATGGTGATGGCCTTCGATTCTTGATGACTTCTTCAACTCCCCGATCCGCCAGTTGATGTTACAATTTCTGTTGTTGAGTGAAGGCTATCGGCCATTCGCTTTAACGTAGACATGCATTTCGGTAACTTGGATTCCATGTCCTTGTTCTTCCTTAACTCATCCATGCAATTGGCAAGGGACTTTTTGGCTTTCACCACTTGATTATTCATCATGTCACCATGGCTTAATGCATTAGGCATCTGGGTGTGTGCGTGAAGTAAGCCATGGAGGGCTATCTGTACTGACATGTTGTGCTTCTTTATTTATGAGATGCACTCTCTCAACACGTTGCACACATCAAGCAGATTGACCAGCTCCTCCATATGTTGGCTGAACCATTTGCCGTCATTATTATTATCCATTTGTACATGCTGGTACAAATGCTTCACATTGGAATAGATAAACAGCACCACCTTTGTTTAATTTTTTTTCGGAGAAGGGCTTTTACGGAAAGGAAAATTTGCTACTCAATAATTGCCATTTTTTTTGGTTCTCAAAATTCTATGGAGACGCATATGTCACATTGACTTCCAGACTGCTGTTGATTTTCTCCCACAGTTGTATTTTTTCACCAAGGCACTTTGATCCTTGTAATTCATAATCCAATTTTTTCAAAACGTTTCCAACTGCGTATTTGAGAAAGACAAGGCACGGACGGACAGAGACGAGCTCTGAGATTTGTTCTTTTCCCATTAGGCACCCAAAGCCGAGCATGTTATAGGTTCTAGGAGGCGCGTGGAGGTGCCAAGCAAGAAGTCATCCGCCAAAGTTTGTGAAGCGGAAGAAGAACTTGGATATTGTTATGAGTTTAGAAGAACAGACAACAGGGTAGTCAAGGAAGTTGCGGAAATCACCTCATCAGATGATGCAGACAGATGGGGAAGAATGAGGAAGGATTTGGTCGGTAGCTTCTTTGAACGACGGTCTTTCTAAAATGGGCCTGAACGATCCTTTTGGGCTTAGCTGACCGGCTTTCAAAACTTGGCATTAGCACGGCTAGGGGGTTTCTGCACGCAGCACAATATATAGATGGTAAGGTTGGGGCCATTGGTTCAGTTCTCTGCTGCGTGATGGGCACTTCGGTTTTGACCACGTTCATTGTTATTGATCTCATCGATTTCTCCTGGATGCGTATCCTGAATATTATCTTTTAAAGTTCTACTCAGGTATTCGCGTGATGAGATTTTTGATTATGTACTAATGTTTTTCACTATCTGTTCTTCATGAATGAACTCATTGAGTGATGAGATTTTTGATTATGTACTAATGCATTCCTCTATCTGTTCTTCATGAATGAACTCACTGAGTGACTTTTCTAGTCGATACTCCTCTATGATTTTAATTGGGTATCAACTTGATGAGATAACGCAGTGAATCTACTGGATCATCCAAACTCTCTGGTGCTGATGTCCTGGAAATGGTTATGTGAAGGGATGCTATAACTGACGTAACCTATAAGGGGTTCATCATATGAAGATCATTTTTAAATATCTTTTAAGAGTTTTTCAAAGGGAGGATATATCGGAACAAGCCCAGTCGAAGGAATTTCTAAAGGAGTCCGGAAATCTTTAGAAGTGGTGCTATAATATCTGGAATTGTTGGGCTAATTCATTCATTATAACACAACCTTGTATGAGCTTTGGGTTCCATCTATGCAGAAGATGGTGGGCTCTCCCTGGATGTCATTGCTACTGTTGCTGCCAAATCTGTGAGCTATCTGGTTTTTCCGATTAGCCGTTTCTTTTTCCGACTAAATTTGAATTGGCTCCCACGGTCGCGGTGGTATTTATTGACCATGCCCCGAAAGGACTTCGATCAGAGTGAGCCTATTGATGAGTAAAGGAAGGAGTCATTGTTGTCCTTGGTCCGGCGATCGTCCATATACAACTTACATGATTCTACTCTTTAATATATAGTAGAATTTCATTTCAGGGTGATATCCTCTCGATTTTGGGTACGTGTGTTGGGTACCTGGAATTACGCTATTTGGACTCGGTGCGATTTGATTTGGCTGCTCCCATTAAAGAACTGCTGCAAGTATCCGTTTGTCGTCCTTTAATAGTGATCTTTCAGATCCACCTATTAATGTGAATGCGATAAGTTGGCGCTGGCGATACCTGCCCACCGATTCTCCATATTCTGCATTAATGATTTCAACTAAATTCTTGGTTGAAGTGATCTCCGGATGAATACATTCTCTGTTTCAAAGCTATTTGGTTTTCTGAGGTTATATAGCTCGTTGGCTGTTGTCTGACAGGCTGTGTCAGCCCACTGGGTGGCAGATTAGATTGCCGAATTTTTCGTGGGATTCTCTTAAGTTGACTTCCCTGATCTATTATTCTACGACACATCGGCCAAGCTGCCATGACGAGTGCCACGGGGGTTGATGCTCAATCTGCGCAATTGGATTTTGAGCTGGATGCTTCTATTATTGCTCAACCCATCATCGCGCCTCCAGGTTTTCATGTGCATCAACAAGAAAATCCAGCTCGAAGAAATCTGAATGGGCCCAATGGTGAGCCGACTCGCAAAGGCAGACACAAGCTGAAAAAGGATCGATTGCACTGCTTCAAGCCTACTGTGAACATCAAAGAAGTGGTGCTGGAACATGAGGATCTTTGGGGGCGAGTCATTAGTCTGCAAAAGCGTGCACTTATCGGACGGTGGATGTATGTCGATGGTTATGTGATTGATATGCTGGAATGGGCTAAGAATGAGTGGACTCCAATTGTGGGATATGCTCCAAAGGTCAGTCTGCTCCTAAATAATTGGTATAGTATTCATTTTATGAATGAAAAAGATGTTGCCTTGATTGTTAACAAGACATGGGTACATGGAAAGAGTTTTTTGCAACTTCTGCCCTGGTACCTTGGTTTTAATCCAATATTGGAGGCTCCAAAGAATAGGTCAGTGTGGGTAAAGCTCCTGGGCCTTCCATTGGAGTTCTGGATGGACAAAGCATTAAGGGCCATTGGAAATTCCATTGGATGCACGAAATACATCGACCCTAGTATTCTTGGTGCCACTGACAAACGCATTGCCTGGATATTAGTTGAATTGGTCTTCTCTGGCGGTTTTCCTGCGGATGTTGACCTTGTTTGGGGCTCGAGAAGACATAGGCAAAGGGTGGATTATTGGGGCATACCTTTCCGCTGTCTGGTTTGTCATAGCACTGGACATTTGAAGGGCAACTGCCCTCGGCTGCATTGGAGGCCCCGTTGGGGCAATCAAAGATCTGATGGTGATAATGGCGTGCTGACTCCAAATGATCATCAAAATGTCTTCCCATCAGGTAATTCTACTCTTGAGGATTCTGCTATTGATTTGTCTGTTAATGTTAATGAACAATTTGCGGAGTTAACTCCACCAGAAAAGGAGCTGATGGCTCCTTCTAGTTCTAAAAAAAACAATGTATTTTCTCCCCCAGTGAATTTCGGCTCGCCCATGCAATTAGAATCCGTAGCAAACCTTGGATCGACAATCATGAGGAAGGATAAAATGCCGCATGCCTCTAATGCTCTTGCTGACCACCATCAAACCTGTCCCATCTCTACGCCATTATACACCTCCCCCTCCATGCCGCCCCTAGAAAACGCATCACCTCCCCCTTCTCCTCCCCCTCAGTATAATACCGAAAAGGTGAACTTACCAGACTCACCTAATGTCTCTATTGCTCTAGCTGACCACCATCAAACCTGCCCCACAATTTCTTCTTTATATACATCCCCATGCCCTACGCACCCTCCTCCCTCTCCACATAATATTGCGAATGGGGACTTATCGGAATCACCTATAAATACTATTGGATGTGATGTCAAATCCCTTTTAAACAACCTGAACTTTGACTTGGCTGCCCTCACTATGATTGAGAATATCCCTAGGAATCCTGATATTGTCATCTCGTCGGCTTCGGGTTGCAATATTACGGTGAGGAAAAAAACGAAGTCTGCATCCAGACACTTCAGAGGGAGGCCGAAAACAAAATCCCTCTTCCGGGATGAACTTCTTGACCTCCGGAAGGTCCCTATTTTTTCTGCTGATAATCCCAGGGTGGATGGAGCTTGTGACCCTCCTTGGGTCTTCAAATGATTTTTGCGCTCTCCTTCAGCTCATGTGCATGGGCGTATAGTTTTTTGCAGATGGCTTTATATGATTCTATCATGTTTTTTATGGTTCATCTATATGCCCCAATTCATATGCTGCTACGGTATATGTCGTGGGACGTCTGGCTTATCGATGAAATGGTTCCTGTTGTTGTGCATGTTGTGGGTTCACATCTTCGGATTTGGTTGATCCTCCATTTCTGTTTCTTCGATTTGATGGATAGGAGTTCATTTCTACGGTGCGGGACTGTCCCCATGATATGTATATGTTTCTCATTTCTCTCCATGCTACTTTTCCAATTGGCAATTGGGGGATCTTTTTAGACATTATCAACGACTCTCTGCTTGATTATGAGTCTCATGTGATGGGTATGTTTTGCCAGATCACATTATTTTTGGTTTTAGGAGCAATGTTGCATATTTTGGAAGTGATTACTCCCTTCACTTTCTTATGCTGTATTATGTACTGTTTTTATTTATCAAAATATAAAACAACCTTTTTTTCTTTCTGAAAAAAGATAAACAGCACCACGTCAAGCGCTTGTCCAAGCCAAGCTGCAGAAAAATTGGATAACTCCGGCTGTTGTTGTTGCTGCTGCATGAGTATCTCCACCTTACAACGAAGTTGGTACTTAAAATCAGCGAGGATCGGATGCGCTATGGAGGCCGGCATGCTCCTTGACCTTTTATGCTTGCCGTGACCACGAATAGCAGCAGGCATCAATAAGTGCAGAGCCGCTCCAAGAGAACTCATAATTGCGATCAATGCTCAATCACTTAATTTTCTCCGTCTCAGAAGCAGCGAGTGCGCTTTGAGTTTGTTGCCTTGCATAACAAGTAAGGGGTATATTAATACAACTCAACTAAGTGCACACATCCGTCAAGATCAGAGAGCACGAGGATAGACACCAACCCATGGTCAACAGAAAGAATAGCGGAGCGGAAAGGGGATCACACTAACGCCATCCATGGGCGTTACTTGTCTATGGATCATGTCCCTCCGCCCGGCAACATGCCAACCCAAGCAAAGCAAAGAGTTGCATTTTATATAGAATTTTTAAAGTCCACGAGGCTAAATAAATTCAATAACTCAGTCTGTTGCTTCTACGACATAAAGCATTTAATAAGATTAAAGTCAGATTTAACCAGCACTGTAACTTGTCTATGCACGGTAGCTAATTCACATTGTTTTGACAAATAAAAGTGATAACGTGCCTGTTTTCGGCGCAATAGCATTTATTATCGGTGACGGCGACGCCGGTAAGGTGACTAGGGGACAAGATTACCCGCAGCGCTCCCTCCATTGCATTAATGACAATTCAACGATTATATTTTACAATGGAAAAGATCATGATCCTTCGAGAGTATGTGGATGTCTATTTAATAATGGAGTTGTCTGGGACTTTTCAATTTATTAAATTTCAATTTTTAATATAATTTTTCATGTTATATTGAGATTTTAAATATAATACTATAAATGGTAATATTTAGAAAACAAGTTATGCTTTATAATTTGATATTATTGTGTTAGAGTTTTTATGAGGTTTTTTTTTTTTTTAAATAGTTTATTTTTTTAAGAATGGTTTCTATCTTATCTTCTTCAAGTAAAAACTTGAACCTAATTTAAACTAAATCTTATTGAGACCAATTAATTTACATCTTACAGATAATTTTTTATATTAAATATATAATATTATTATTTATTTTTCATCATTTCAATAGTTTATTTTAAACTCTAAGATATAGTCTAAAGATAATTTATATAAGAAAATTATAAGTATAATCAAAAGAATGAAAAATTGCACTTATACATGGTGTAATTTTTCATTGTTTAAGTTATATTTTTGACTAATTTATTATTCTTAATATTTATATTAAAAATTGAATGAGTCACATTTTTTTCTATTATTAAAAATTATTTTATTTCTAATTACTTTTTCTTTTGAGCATTGAGTATATTGTTATGTGGTTAAGGAGTCGCATGGTTTTGAAAAGGGCAGAAGAATTCTTTAAGACTTCTATTTTATATACAATTTATTTATGTAAGTTGCAAATATTTTCATTTTATTTTATTTTATAGGTAATCTATAACAGTGAGTGAAACTGCTCAAGAATGTGCTCTGCATGAAGAGTGAAAACGAAGATTCAAGTTATGCATACGATTGTCCATTTATTGAGGTAATTCCATGGTTGAATTGATCGTTTTCGCACCATCCCTAAATCATCCTGCTCATGTCCAAAAAGGAGACTTCTCTAGAATAGCTTCTATTTGTTGATTTCCTGCATTTTTTTCTGTAATGTTTTGTGGATATTCGAGAATGCTTCCACTTATACTATTTTTGTCGAAGTAGAGTGTTCCCATCCTCACCAAGCGACCCAATTCTGATGGTAATGGATCGCTCAAATAGTTGTTGCCAATATCTAAATTTGTAAGTGAAGTGCAGTTGGGTAGACAAGAAGGATAACAAGTGGGTAGGGGAGCTGCAGGGGACTGGTAATATGTATATAGGATGGATAAATTACTCTGGAGTCTGTTTTTGTGTTTATTAAACCTCCCTGTTGACCAGGGGAGTCTGGAAAACACTCAACAATGCTCAGAGCAGTGTAAAAAATGGAGTTAGTTTCTCCCATTCAGTAGACCCTGTAGAAGCATGCAGGTTCAACTGTGTAATCATTGGTGGAATTTAGGGATATGTCTCTGTTGTTGTTATGGCCAATAACTCCATCGTCAGAAGGGTTTTCTTTTGGAAGCACCCGATTAATTGGTTTCTCCAGCTAACGTTTCCAACTTCCCAAGGTCTACTTGTCCATGCGGGATCCTGGTGCATAAAAGCGAGCCCCAGAGATCTTCTCTATATCTTCTACTAATCACGACCTTCCCCCACTGAATCTCTGGTATTTTCAGAACATTAAAATCTGAGGAAGGTGATCCGATTTTCTTAGTCTTTTGGATATTGGAATTTTCTACAAGGCCACTATCCATTTGAATTTACTGGTTTTTCTGGAAGATAGGGACTGGAATGCAGTGACCGGATTTTTCAAATTCTTATCTAGGAGGGAGTTTAGGTTGGCTGATAGATAAAACAGACATAGCTTTTATTTTCTTTAAGTACACTCCCTTCTTATATATCTTTTCCTCATTAAATCGCTATATTTCAGGTGGAGTGTTGTGGTGTCACTTAACGGCTGGGAGTGGTACAATGTGGGTTGGCGAGCGATCTTCATGGAGTAAAGGCTTTAATTTTTTGTGCCTCCCAATATTGGAGGGCGACTTAATCTTTGGTATCAGGGTTCGTAATTAATTTCTTTGAGGACGGACAACCCTTTCCCCCAAAACCGATGGTCTATGTTTTAATGCTCCTTGGGGTATGCGATGTCGGGATTAGAAAACTTAATAGCAGAACTAGAGGAGGTGGATTACGATGAGGAGTTTATGCATGTTGTTGAGGTGGCGGAAGGTGGAGGAACCTCTAGCAAACAACCTCAATTACCACCCTAACAACCTCTAACTCACGATATTGTCCCTCCATCTATTGAAATTCTCAATCCTTCCTGCGGGACCTGCTCTACGCATTCCTCCGGTCCACTTTACAGACCCTCTAGGGGAAGCCTGAACACATCTCGCAGACCTGTGAAACCTTTTAAACCGGCATATGGTTGTAGACTACTGAGTTTTGGACGAGATGTGATGTGGGATAGGGCTGAATGTTTACAAACTCGAGCGTTAGTGGGCAGGTGGTATTTTGAGAAACAATGTAAAGAAAATATGCAATCCTGGTTGTTGTAAGTGTGGTCGAAACATCTTGGCTATCCTTCGAAAATATGAAAACTACAGAATAGATGGTTCTGTTACCACTTTATAAATATTGAAGATGTGGGAGAGGTGCTAAGGCATTCCTAGGTGATAGGTCGGTGTTTTCTTGCTCTCCATCGATGGTATGTTGGCTTTCATCCATCTAAAGACACCCCAAAGAACCATATTATTTGGGTCAAATTGTCGGGGTTACCTCTGGAATTTTGGATGATTCATGTCCTCACCTCTATTGGAAATATCATCGGAATCTACCGCTTTGTCGATCCCAAGTGTATAGGGGTGTTTGATAAGTGGGTCGCTTGGCTCTTGGTCGAGGTTTCTTTTTATGGGGATTTACCTGCACATATCGAACTAGAGTGGGATGTGGTGGTTCACTGACAACTTATTGACTATTAGAAGACACCTTTCAGATGTCATTTCTACCAAGATACTAGTCACCTGATGCGTTAGTGCCAACGGTGGAGGAAGGGGTATGATGATAAAAAATTGGAGAATAGTCGGGTGTTGAATAAAGACGGAGGTGGACACGCAACACCGAGACACCACATAGAAGTTTTCCATAAGACTTCTCTTTCTCCTGGTATGTCAGTTATGATCTCTCCTTTTCCCTCTAATGATCACGCTCATTTGTATGTCGGGGTTATGGAGTCTGTTCCTGTGGGGGGGTTGGGTAATTTAGGTCAACCTAAGTTGATGTTGGATGGGGGGGATCTCATGGGTCTTACAGAGGGCTTGCAGGAGAAGCCGAAGGTGGTTAGGTGGATACCTCTACCTCTTCTTGACTTTCCATCTGTCACGACTTCTCGACATGGACACCTTGACCACCCTCTTTCCATCTATGTCTCCTCCATTCTCTCATTCATCCTCTTTCCTTTATGCCCTCGAAATTCCATATGGAACGATCTGGAATTCATGCTACATATACTGAAAGCTCAACTTGTCCCTTTAGGGGTCAATACTGGTCAACCTACGTCTCCCCCTCTCGTCATAATCCCTTCATAGATTTCTAACGTCACCATTGAGAAAAGGAAGGGAAGACCATGCCTAAAGAAAAAAACTATTTTAGTGACGGTCAATGAGCCAGATTTACAGTTCGAAAAATTAGGGATGTTTAGTGTCCCTAGCTTTAGACAGGGTCCTTAGAGCATTGGTTCCCTCCAAAGTTGTTCCTTGATGATGATCTTCTCTTTGAATTTACGGGGGCTGGGAGGGCAAGATAAGTTTGTTTCTTTATGAGAGTTTTTTAAGACTCTAAATACTAGTTTGATTTTCATTGAAGAGACTATGCATATGGATGAACACTCTCTATATGTCTTATGTTCCATGTTTCCAGCATGGCACATGGTGGTGAAAGATGCAAATGGTATATTGGGTGGTGTATCTGTGATTTGGAATCCACTTTGGGCTGCTTTAAAAGCTTATAGTTTTTTTGGCGGTATTATTATGACTGGTTTTTCTAGAGGTTTCCAACACATAGTTCACTTGGTAAATTTATATGCTCCTTATCAAGACAAAGCCAATTTCTGGAGGAATATGGAGGTATGTGGGTTTTTACTCCTGGACTGCTCCATTATAGCTAGTGATTTTAATTGCACTTTTCATGAGGGAGAGACATGGGGATTCCATGGTATACATGATCCACTGTCTAATTTTTTAAGGGACTTGACCCGAGATTCAAATCTAAGAGATATCAACCTGGAGAAAGAATTCCCAACATGGTATAATGGGAGAAAAGGGACTGATTTCATAGGGAAAAGGATAGACATATTTTTGGTGCAGGCAAACCTTTTGTGAAAAATGGGGAATATAAAATCTTGGGTTGAGAACATTATCATCTATGATCACAGGCCAATAGTAATTGAGTGGAAATTTGAAAAGAAGATGAGTGCTTATCTTTTTAAATTTAACAGGGTGTGGCTCGAGGATAAGGATTTCAATGACATGGTTCGGGAGTATATAATTAATCATAGGAGAAATTTCGGGACTCTAGCTATGGAATAATTATCACATACCCTCTGGGGATTGAAATGGAAGGTACAAGAGTGGGAGAAAAAGAAAAAGGAGTTGTTTAACGAGACAGAGGAATTGCCCGAATGGTTAAAATTGGTCGAAATCCGGGCCAATTTTTTTTTAAGAAATCTTATAGTAACAGTGTTTGAATCATGATTTTGATGGTATAAATGGATTCAGCACCATAAAAAACCTCTAAGGAACCCAAAATATTAAATTTTAATAATTATAACGTGGATTTACAAAAAGCCCTACCGGATTTTCTTAAAATCTTACTGGAATTTCCATGATTTCAGGGTGAAAAAGCAGTCTAGTTAGACTACGAAAAAGAAAAATAGACAAATTATTGCAGAATTGAAAGAAGGTGCAGAAGAAATGGCTCAGATTCTAAAAGAAAGCAACTAGTCTTCGGACAATTGGTCGAGGCTAAAAAATCTGGAGACAGAGAAAAGGAATATTTTGATTATACAAGAACAAACCTGGAGATTAAAAATCTGAGCTACTTGGCTTAAATAGGGTGACAAAAATACAAGATATTTTCATTCTTTTGCCACGAGGAGGAATAATTCAAACACGATATAGCAAGTAAATGTTAACAAGACATCATTTTTCACAACGAAGGAAATCTAGGTAGAGGCGGTAAAGTTTTTCGAGGGTTTGTACAAGGATCGAGAGGATCCAGGAATAGTGGATCAGTTATGGGCTTTGGAATAATTTCCAAAGATGTTTGAGGAAAGCAGCTAGTCTTCGGACAATTGGTCGAGGCTAAAAAATATGGAGACAGAGAAAAGGAATATTTTGATTATACAAGAACAAACCTGGAGATTAAAAATCCGAGCTACTTGGCTTAAATAGGGTGACAAAAATACAAGATATTTTCATTCTTTTGCCACGAGGAGGAATAATTCAAACACGATATAGCAAGTAAATGTTAACAAGACATCATTTTTCACAACGAAGGAAATCTAGGTAGAGGCGGTAAAGTTTTTCGAGGGTTTGTACAAGGATCGAGAGGATCCAGGAATAGTGGATCAGTTATGGGCTTTGGAATAATTTCCAAAGATGTTTGAGGAAGCTGAAAACAACAGATTAAATAGGATTGTCAATACAGATGAGGTGGCGGGTTTTTCTTAAATCTTTTTGTCCTCATAAGATTTTGGGTCCAGATGGATGGATTCTAGACTTCTATATTCACTTCTCTTATTTGTTCATTAAGGACATGACCGATATGGTTGAAGAAGCAAGACTGCAGAGTCAGGTTCATGGAGCTGTCAACACTACTTTCCTGCCACTAATCTATAAGAAGAAAGGATCGATGTCCTTTGAGGATTATAGGCCAATATCCTTGTGTAACACAATGCAAAAAATTATATCTAAGATCATAGTTGAAAGATTGAAGGAGGCTTTATCGAGATACATCTCTCCAGAACAGTCCGGGTTTCTATAGAAGAGAAGCATTCATGATGTTGTTGCTGCAACTCACGAGATTCTTCACACCATCCAATCTCAGAAATTGGAAGAAGTGGTTATGATGGTGGATCTTAGCAAATAATACAATAAGGTGGATTAGTGCTTTATGAGATTTATCCTCTATAAGATCGATATGGAAAGTGCATCCATGGACTGGATTATGGGATGTGTCAGCAACACATCGATTGTTGTAATAATCAATGGATCGGTGTCCAAATTTTTCAAACCGGGCAGGGGTCTTCGACAGGGATGTGCACTATCGCCTCTTTTATTTATATTGGTCATGTACGCTTTCAGCACCAAAATTAAGAGGGTTGTGGATTTGGGTGTTATCCGTGGTATAAAGGTTACTACACATCAAAAGATCACACACAATTTTTTCTTCGATGGTGTACTGATTTTTGGGTTGCTTATAAAACTATGTTGGGATGCCCTTTATGAAAAATTTAAAAATTCTTTAATGCTTCCGAGATGGAGTCTAATGAAGGTAAGTCCTATATTTACCATTCTAAGGGGGACCGGTTGATATCTTATCATATTGGTTTGTTGTTTAATTTTAGAACTTCTACCCTTGATGGAGGTTTCACATATCTGGGTTTCTGTATCAAGCCCTCTAGATATCGGGTGGTAGATTGGTTATGCCTCTTGGAAAAATACCGGAGCAGAATTAATGAATGTTCTTTGAAGTGGTTGTCAAAGGGATGGAGACTTGTGCTGGTGTAAGTGGTCCTGCAACAATTCACAGCGTACTGGACACACCTTTTCTTCATCCCAAAGACCATTATTGATAGGATAAGGAGAATTATGGAAAATTTCATCTGGAATGGTGGTCAGGAGGAAGGGAAGTATCACATGGCTATATGGGAAGTATTATTTTTTTATTTAATGTTTTTTTTTTTTTTTTTTTTTTTTTAATTTACTATTTTTTCTATCTATTTTGAATATCTAAAGTATATATTAATATGCCTTGATAAGATCATTCATCTAAGTCTTAATGATGAACCACACTTAGTGGTTCCAAATGTGTCAATTTGAAAAATTGAAATGTGATTTACAGAAGATTTATCTTGAAAAATAAATACAATGTCGTGTTATTATTTATTTTTAGTATTTTATTTAATTTATGTTCTTGTTTAAAAATATATATTAATATAATAATTTGTTAAGTATATTTGTTTGTTTTTTTTTTCCACATTCCGATGTTATTATCAAGATTTTGCTACACTTTCCATGGGGCTTGTTGGGATAGTTTAAGTTGCCAAAAGTAGCTTCAACACTTAGTTTCTCCCCACAAGGTTTGAACCCCAAACCTGCCTTGAACTAAATCCTAAACTAAACCCTAGTTAGATTAACTAATCTACACCTTATGGGGCATGTCTTGGCTCTAAATTAACTATGATGATAATATGTTAAATATATAATGTTATTTGTTACTTTTCATCATTTTAATGTTTATTGTACCTCAAGAGATTTGATTCGTCTTGGCACTTGCCACTTGGTAGATTCCGAGTTAAAATGGATCTAGGCTCGTTTAATTATTAATTACTAGTGTAAATCCATCTTAAATCTAGATCTACCAAGGAGCCACATGGATAAAATCTCCTTTCACTCTAAAAGAAATTTGTACCTCAAAAGATTTGCTATCTCTTAGTAGATCTAGATTTAAAATGGATCTTTGATTTTTAAAATAAAAATATTTATTAATATTAATTCGTTTATTATTTTATTAATGTAATCAAATTATTTTAAATTAAAATATATTTATAAATTTTAATGATAAATAATTTGAAAAAATATGAAGCAATTTAATTTAATTTAACTTCTCGTGCGATTTTAATTTCAAAAAATTTAATTTTCTAAATTTTATAAAATTTAAATTTGATTCAAATTAAATCTCATTATAAATAAATTTAAACAAGAAAAAGTTATAATAAATAAATTTAGTTCAAGAAAATAAAAATGTGACTAGAGATGATTTTTGAAATATACATTTTTATTTATCATCCATTTTCATTATGTAATGTTATTTTCAAGGTTTCCATCCACATATGCACACTTACTAATGGACTTGATCACTATGGTACTTCTAGTTAATACTATTTCAAAACATTTAACCTAACATGATAAAACAAGACATCACAACATCTCTTCCATCTTGAGCTAGAAAATGCGTCTAGGCTCAATAATTCTAAATATAATTTTTAATTTTCTTTATTTATTTTAAAATTTTATAACTTTATTGAATCCAAATGTTTAAATTAATAATTATATTTTATTATTTTATTATTTCTATTTTTATATAATTTAATTAAATAAAATATTTATATAATATAAAATAAAGAGAAAACCACATATCTTTTTATTAGAAAGCCCCCTCAACACAACAATTAGACATATTATGAAAATTTATATTCACATCATTTTAATTAAATCTTTCATCATTTTAATGTAGTTTTTCCATCCTTCTAGTAGGCTAGTTTAGTAAAAATCTATGCATACCATTGTTAAAATTATTAGTGAATTGATGATTATTTGTAGATTGGTGAAAATTTCTCTAAATACACATTAGGGCACGGCAGTGGATTGGTGTAACACCCAAGTTTATTGTCATTTAACTTTAAGACATTTTTAATTAGATAATTATTTATTTTAAATTAGTGGGATTAACATGTATGTTAATCAAGTTATGAACTATAGCTTATGTTGGTGAATAAAGAATTAATTATGGAATATTTCCATAAGTCTGATGGAAAAGAGTTTTCCAAGATTCCAAAGTAGTTGATTAAGCAGTTACTAGGATTTATCTTTCCTCTTGGAATAAAAGGAAAATCCTAGAGGAGGAAAGGGGTTATGTGCAAGTGAAGAGAAATAGTTAAGGGCTGAAAGGAGTGAGTATCTAGAGCTGGAGAAAAACCAGTGGAACTCTACTACATGTTTTAGGAGATGAGACTAGACACGAGTCTTGAGGTCCATCTCCTTGAAAACATTTCTTGAATTCCTACTTTGGTGAGGAACACGGGGGGAGCTAAGGATGTCATTGCCTCGCTCAAGGTTGGGGGGATGCCATTGGACCTACTTACTAAGATAAGTAAATTAGATTGAAAAGAAAATTAATTCCTTTCTGTATCTCAATATTATTGATGCAGGACTCTAGTTATGAAATTAATTGAATTATAGGTGTAGTAATGAATTCTAAGAATGTATATTCAACAAAATTTATTTTCTTTTTGGAATTATTACTGTAATTGAGTTTTTCTTAAAGAAAGACTAATAGAAAGTTCATAGGTAAACCCGACTAGAAATTGGGTAATTCTCTACCAGGATTGGAAAATTAGTCCATTTGGGAGAAATTTCCCCAAATTAGACAGTCTGTCCTGTAGAAGGAATAAAATATACATGAATAGAGGATGTAACATCATGAGGTCGTCCAGACACCTGTGGAGAATATGCTATTACAGTAATAGAAAGAAAAAAAATATTGGAAGAATCTAATTGTTATATTAAACAAATATGTATGTCGAACATTTCAATCAGTTAACAGAGAAGATCTATTAAAATTCCATAAATATATCAAGATATGTCCATTCTATTGTTATATGAAAACAAATGCTTGTTCCTGTTCTCAAGAAGATGAACATTAGTAAATGTAGAACTCTAAGCTCAGAAAACTTAAGAAAACAGTGAGATTAAAATATGAGAAACATAATTAAGGTGGATCTAGCAAGAAGCACCGCAAGTCTTCAACTACAAATTAATTATAATCTTCTTGAACATAATAGAGGACCCAAATAAAATACATAACGAAGAAGACTGGAATTTACATATTTAAACTACAACAAAAACTTATAAAGACGAGATGATATGCATGTTAGAGACAGAGCCAAATAGAACAAAAGGCTCGGGACTAAAAAGAAATATAACCACAATTTCATTATCAGAGGACTCCTATGCATATAAACATATATGTATGTAATTATCTAGAACATTCATGGAAGGTTTAATGGAAAACACCAAACTGGTAGCCCTCACGACATCTGACAGTGACCAGAGGGTCAATTTTCCGTATGAAAACCTTCACAGCCGTGAAGAAAACAAGTCTCGTATGAAACCCATCACAACCATGAAGGAAAAAAATTGAGAAAACTATAATAAAACTAAAATTCATAACTATAACAGTGGAAAAACCCTTAGGGTTATAATTACAGTATTTGCGAAGATCAAAGTTAAAACCTGTGTTAAACACAACAGGGCCCAAATGATAATTTAAGTAGCAGTCTCACTTTCAACCGAACCCACGAATGGTGGAGGACAAACTAAAACCCCCAATAACTCGAAAGAGTAACAATATTGATAAACCCTTAAAATTGAGCATGAGATGGAGGAATTAAGTTAGCCGAAGCAATGTATTGTACCTGTGAAGGAGAGAGAAACACATTAGTGGAATAGGTTGCCGATGGTTTGTTAATACAAGGAAGTAGATGCAAAGGGGTTTAACTGTATAAGAATGCAATAATGTAATTAGTACCAGAAAAAAAAGAACAAAAATGGAAAATGCAGATTGTAGAAGAATATTTCAAGGAATCATAACTTCCTTACCTTAAATTCATGTGGGTGGTGAGATCCTCGCTCCTGCATTAACACATAAATAATAAGAATATTGAAACAAACAAAATGTTGTTACAAAACAAGTAAGAATAAATCATGTGGTTAAGACTGTGAATATATCGTTGACAGGGTTTGTGGAGTAAACCCTCCCGATCGAGCATTCAAGTGGAAGACACGAGAATGAGCAAGGGTTCTAACTAAGCCACAGTTTGCAACCAAGTGTTTGCACCATGAACCTGGTAACCCATAGTTCTCTCAGTTCCATCGTCAAGAAAACTTAAATGAAACTTTAGAGCTAGAAGGAATGGAGCACACGGAGCTACTAGATAAATGCACAAGGGTCATTGCCTTACCCAGGATGAGATCGTTGGAGAAACCACGAAAACCACGCAGGAGTTGCAGAGCGCCAATAGATGGAAACAAAATAACAATGAAGGAGGCAGTTAGGGTTTAGGGGGTAGGGTAATACCCTAACCATGCCAACAACCCTACTAGCCATATATATCAATTGCATATCGATGAAAAAGAGGCTCACAGTTGGAGTCTTAATCGTACAACTGTAAAGATCATGCATACGGTGGATCCGAAGGGATCTAATACGTTAATCATTAGATCAATAATATGTGCCAGCTGATATAGTCATAGCTTTGAGAATCCCAAATGTACCAAATCAATGATGAGAATATAGTAAAACATTGACAACATATTCGCAGAGGGGTTGAAAAACAATGTAAATTATATGTATTTTATGAATAATCGAAATGTTTAGTATATGTGTATGGCAGAGACATAGCCTAGCTTCATAAAAAGGGAACTTATCTATGTGCTTAAGTTAAATGGCAAGGGTCTAACAAAGCCAAAACCTTTAGTTAAACAATGTATAATGTTATTGTCTTTAAGATGATTAAGGACTTAATGGCCAATAGTGATTTTTTTTTATGATGTAAGGTAATAATGTGGTTGGACATTACACTTGGGAATGTTGATAGCCCAATATTAAATACTCACTAATGATATATCTCGTCTACAGTTCGGTAGTGGCTTGGGAATGTTAATAGCCCAATATTAAATACTCACTAACGATAAATCTCCTCCACAATTATAATTTCCAACTCTCGCATCACATAACTAGGCTGAGTGACATAAAATTTGTGTCTGACTGGAATGATTTGTCTTCCCCAATATTTTTGGGTTGACCAAATCTCAGGCATAAATAGGGTTGGTTACAAATAATTTGTCTCTAGCTAGAATGATCTTCCTTCTAGAAATTTATGGGGTTGACCAAATATTGTTTACATGCAATCCAAGCTTTGACTAAGGTGAAAGTAAGAGTGATGCAAACAAAATTATTACATCAATGTGAAAAACACATAACTTGTTGTTATGCAACCCATAAGCCCTAGCTTTATGATATACACCATCCCTTTGCCCTCCATAATCCAAGGAGGAATTTGTGAATTTGTGAAATCATGGATAACTTATCAATCATTGCCTCCGTGTCACTGTACTTTACACTGTTAGGGTATACCACCTCATAGAAGGAAAAATTCACCACCTACCTATTCAGTTTGTGAAATCAAGTTTGGATTTGTGTATATATCGTCCAGGAACAAATCATGTCACTACAACACAAAGGGGGGTTTTAAGACAATATTTAAGAAGTTTTTTGGGTAAATTGTCTTAACTTGAGACACAAGAAAACATGTGTATTGTCTTAAATATTTTATTTAAGCGAGTGTCTCAAATTAAATTGTCTTAAAATATTGTATCTATAAAGACAATATATAACACAATCATTTTTGTCTCTCTAGAGACAATAGTTGCACTACAACACAAAGGGGGATTTTAAGACAATTTTTGGGTAAATTGTCTAAACTTGAGACAAAAATAAAATTTTGTATTGTCTTTAAGCGAGTGTCTCAAATTATTGTGTTAAAAAATTATATCTATAAAGAAAATATATAACAAAAACATTATTGTCTCTTATGAGACAATTTCATTTTTGTCTCTCCAAACAATAGTTGGAATTAAAGACATATTGTCTTTATGGAGACAATGTCTTTAATCATATATATTGTCTCTCTAGAGACAATATAAAACCACGAATCCAGAAAAATATCTCACCATTAAAATAAATCAATATAAAAATATTTAATTAAAAAAATTACAATATAATTGAATAATTCATGTTAGGGTACAGTGGAATCAAACCACCAACCTCCTGCATGGCAGGTGCTCTTCCATTGAGCTAGCACCCTTTAAAGAATTATGTGAAGAGTTATGGCAATATTTGAAATTGTATATATAGGCAATGATTTTTAAAAAATGCTCAACACATAATGGCATAATCCTTGTAAAACATATAATCACGCAAGCCCCTATTTTTAACTTAATAAAAAAATAAATCAATGTAGTTAGCTCATTGTGACACCCTTGTAGCTTGACTTTTAGAAAAATATAATAGTAAAAAATAGTCTACAAAAAAATTAATCTAGTCATACAAAGAAAATTAACTAGAATTAGCACAAGCAATACAACCACCACCCAAAGAGCTACATCGGCTTGCTAGTAGGAACCAATGACACATATGATGTAAAGAACGAGTCATGACTGCATCATCAACTCATTCAAGACAAATTGGGCACTCTCCTCTTTCACCATTACTAATTTCTTTGACCACTTCTTCAATGTAAGCTTTTGAAGGTACAAAACTAGAATATCCATTAACACACATTTGGCTTCCTAGAAGAAAACGACTTCCCTGCTTATACATATCATATAACTGTTGGGTATCACCCCAGTGGTTGATAAAGTAGCAATTAGAGAAAAATCCATGCCATTTATTTGAATTAGAATAATGTTGTGTATCACCCTAGCTGTTATCATTGTGTATCACCCCGGGTGTTGATAACTT
This sequence comes from Pinus albicaulis, assembly GCA_034641835.2. Taxonomy (NCBI): domain Eukaryota; kingdom Viridiplantae; phylum Streptophyta; class Pinopsida; order Pinales; family Pinaceae; genus Pinus; species Pinus albicaulis. The sequence continues at coordinate 846,809,994 of CM076570.1, forward strand.
AGCAATTAGGACAAATTCTAACATATAACTGCTCATAAGACAATTAAAAAAACTCTTGATCTTTAGGGCTCAAAATAATTTTTTTTAATAAAAATCATTTTACAAAGGAAAATAAAAATAATTTTACAAAGGAAATTCTAAAGCTGAACTAACCTCATGACAAGAAAAGGACGTTCACAATTGGCACTACCTCAAAAGAAATTCCATAATAGATGCATAATTGTGAAGAACTTTGCCTTGTTCAACAAACTGATCATACTAGACCTGCAAATAGAAATAAACACCATGAATTTTTAAATTCAAACCAGAATCAAAACTATTATTATATTTCCTTTCCATGGATCAGAGAAGTGCTTGCCTTGGATCTTCTATACAAAGCTATTTAAAATTTGTTTTCATATTTAGTAAATTCACACTCAACCACCTGTACGTTAGTAGGAGGAAGAAAAATAATGGGTCAGAATATTCATGACAAAATATTAGAAATCACTCTAAGGGATTGGACATCTAACGCCTAATGAAAGCCCAATTCTACATTCATACCTTCCCTCTTTGTAGTATTGTATTTTTTCCTTCCCAACGTCAAGGGCCTCAAGTTAGCTTGAACTAATTTCAAGCCACGTTCACCACCTTCCTAAAAGGGTTTTTGAATTATTTTATACCATCTGGACACCAGAAGATATAGTACTCAATTATGACCTCCTTTTATAATCTATAAAATTGAAGCTGTGAGATGAAATCAAATATTTACAACAGTAAAATAAAAACTAGGTATGTTTCAATTTTTCTGAACAATGAAACTCCTTAATCCATTTTAGCAATGTTGCATTTGCATTCCTTACTACATCTTTTCAAAATCTTGGCTACAAAAGTAACATACTAAAGAAGATGGTAATAGTGAATTAACATTTTGTAGCAAGATTTTGTAATAGTTTGGTTGTAGGTGGAAATATTAATTTGATTGTGGGTAAACAAAACTTCAATAAATGTTTGTATTAAAGCACAAGGTATGACAAAACATGGTGCTAAAGTATATAAAAAATAAAATATGACTGCAATATTAGAAACATACAACAATTTCAACATCTATTCTTAGACCTTCCGGTATTTGGATCAAATGTTGTGCAGGTGCATCATACAGTTTCAACATCTAGTCTCACACAATCAAAACTCGTTTTGGATATAATCAGAAACAATTGGACCAGGGATAATTTTAAGGATGGAAAATTATCTTGAAGTTTAAAAAATTGGCGAATCTCACTAGTCCCTAATATAAAAACTATAAAATGTTAATTGATGTATTTGTAAAATTATTTAAATTTCTAATGATATTATATATATTGTCTATATAATGTGGGCGATTTTTAATGTAAAATAATTTTATATTGTAAAATTTGGGCGAATCATTTTTATAAAAAAATGGAAATTGGCGAATCTTTTTTTTGGAAAAACCATGTAAAATTAGCCCACCTACGAATATTAGCCCCTAAAATATTCCATGAATTGGACACCATCTCTATATTCAAAGACATAGGAGAATGTGTGGGCATTATTTATGGAATTTTGTATGATAAATTTCCTTCATGGGTTGTTTTATTGGTTGGATGTCTGCAGAATGTGATTGGATACAAGCTTATATGGTTTTTCCTCACACACAGATTGCCCACGCCTGCCATTTGGGAACTTTGTTTAGTCATTTTCTTTGCAGTAAACAGTAAAAAATATTACAATGCAACATCTATTGTGACTTGTGTCAACAATTTCCCTGCCAACAGAGGAATTGAGTTAGGATTGATGAAGGGCTACTTGGATGGATATAAATCAGGTTTAGCATGCCATGACCATCTTAAAATTCCCATATTTGATGTTTGTGAAGATAAACTGTGATATACTGGACCAACCTCATGTTCACTAGCAACATTTTCCAACTTTCCTTCCATTAATTTTCAACTTTGATACCAATAATATATTATGCCCTGCATATGATACGACCATGCAATCGTTAAAACATGCAATTCCCTACATAACTTACAATAACAAACAAATAGAAAGATAAATGTGCACAATAACATTGAAGTTAAAAACATTATTGGACATAACAAACAACATTAAAGCACAATAAGAAAAATACTTGTGAAATCTCTGAGTGGGTGAAATTCTTTAATAGCAGTAACCAAATTCTATGACATGGCATCCAAATGCCTATTTGATTGAGACTACATCTAGGGAGTGTCTTTCATCAGTTCCTCTTGTTCTAAGGGTGCCCTTGGAACAACAACCAACTCTCAGGACAAAGTTTTCTTCTCGAGAGAGACAATTCCCAACTGGCACATTTCCCTTCAAATTCTGTCTCATTTTCAATGCATTTTTTAAACATCTCCGCATATTTGGCACTAAGATCTTGAATAAATTTATTCTTTGTAAATCAATCAAACTCAATCTCACCCACTATAGTCTCAAACTGTGATTTTTCTTCAGTTTTTCTTTGCAACTATTCAGCTAGTTTATCTAATTCATCAAACATGATACCAAAAAAGAATATAGACTATGCGCTTTGTCCATCTCCTTTATTTTCCTTGGTCTAAACATGTAAAGAATGAAGCACCTTTTAATTTTATGCATCCATCCTATCTTGTAGTCCAATCAAATTTCCAAGTCTATGGAGAGTCTCATAAAGTACTGTAACAGGTGATTCTATATCTTGTTGGATGAGTTCAAATTTCCAAGTGAGTTCTTCAAATAGTTTTTGTATCTCTGTATTTTTACAACAACTCAATTCAAGTTTTATCTCCAAGCTCCTCAAGTTGTTAAATTTTTTATATGGTAGCATTGACAAGAGTAATAAGGAAGCAATTAATAGTTAGGAAATCTTATTCAGAATGGAAATCAGAAGAAAATTGTTGGATGGATTCCTCTAAACTTTCTGCAACATGAAGCAATGTGACAACACAAGAACTTCTCTCTTCCATTAACAAAGATGTCTGATCAACATATTTCCTCTATATTGTCTCTAGCTATTACTCCAGTGATATTGAATTCTCAAAAGCATGTTGCTTCAGATTGTGTAGTTGACAATGGATTTTGGTAGTAGAAAAGTATCTTTCAACACCTGTTCCATGAATTGCTAATTCTTCTTTGTTAATGTAGCTAAATTCAATATTTTATTTTCTTTCTTAAGCATATCAATATCACCCTCTAGCTGCCTTAGAGTGACTATTTTTTCTTTTATTTCATAAGTATATCAATATCAACTTCAAGCTGCCTTAGACTGATTTTTATATCCTTTCTATTTTTCTTCTTCCATAAGTTGTTGCTTGATAATACCAAAATACCTTCAAATAAATCTCAGAGTAACTTTCAAAAATCATCACTTATTCCATTTTCAGCACACCTTGCAATCATGGTAGTCCATGAAACTTCATCTTATTTTGCCATGGCATGTATGATCTATTCTCTTATGCTTTGCATAAATAGAAACACAAGCATTTCCAGTAGAGAGATTTGACTCAAACCCCTCACTAATGATGTCAACATGCACTTGTTTTCCTACCCCGCCCATCACAACCAAAAAGATCAACCATGCAAGCAGAGTGTTTTAGCAAAGACATAACATCGTATTTTTGGATCATGCAATCAAACCATTTTCAACCCTTGTCCATAAGGCTTGCATGACTGCATGCAGTTAGAACAGAAAGAAAGGCTATATGCTCTGAATTCACATCTATCTGTTGCATTTAATGAAAACGTATCAAGACCTCAAAACCAAGTCCCCTCTAGGAATATACACAAACAATCTAACTCCAGAAAACCATATATCTTACAGACATTTTGTCAGGAAACTCTTGTGTAGCATCTAGTCTCCCACACTATATGTACATGATTACCACAGAATTTCCAATAGAAACATCAGACTCAAAACCGTTATTGAATGTTAAACTTTTTTATACCTCATCTGATTTATTTTACTTCAACAATTTATTAAAAGGCCAGAAAATATTTATCTTAAATATTTTTGAAATTTTGATAAAATAAACACACTGGTATTTTAACTCAGAATATAAAATGCAGCTGGAGTAAAACTTGCATAGATCCATCTTAACTTCGGATCTATGAAGCACCCAGAGGGATCAAATCCCTCCAGGTGCAAACCTTTCTTCAAAATTTTCATTCTAAAAAGAGGTTTGCAGGTCGAGAGATTTGATCCCTCTAGGCACTTGATAGATCTGGAGTTAAGATGGATCTATGCTGGTTTTTTACACATTTAGAAATAGATTCTTGAAAGCACTTTATTTCAGAGCCGAAAGGCAGAAATTAAATCATTCTAATTTGGCGGTGTTTTCCCCAAGGAAAAAATTAAATCATTCTAATTTGGTGGTAAGAGTGATTCATTACACAGAATCACATACATGGAGTCGAAGCAGGTGAAAAGGAAAAAATAAAAAGGTAGAAAAAAAAATGCAGGAGAAATCGAAATCAAACCTAAAAATGAATAGGAGTTCGTACCCACACTGAAATCCTTTCCCACAAATATTATTTTCCACTTCGGAGAGCTCCCGAAAATATTTCTCACAAATATTATTATTTCACGCTTAGCACTCTCACAGAGATGATTCCTCACAAATACAATTGGACACTTTGTTTTTGTTAAATTTATATATTTAGGGAGAGAAGTGATTTTTCATCAGGGCCCACATTCAATTAATTAAATTAAATTTTAAATGTCAAATTTTAAACATTACTATTACTTTTAAATTTAGGTGTTTGCATTTTTAAGTGAGATAGTCAATGCATGTAGTGGACTCAAATACAAACCTCCAAGTCCAAATTTATTATATTTAAAAATTTAATATCATACGCATGTAGTGTACTCAAATACAAATCTCCAAGATCCAAATTTATTAAATTGTTCAAAAAATTCCTTGCTAATAGAGGAATTATGTTGGGATTGATGAAGGGCTTCTTGGATTTAAGAAGTGCCATAATTTCAAGAATCTGGCATGTCATTCCATTGGCTCAATGCAGGGATGGTTCTTTGTTTCTTCTGGTGGCAGTGTGGCTTCCTTCTGTCATTACATTTCTTCTTATGGAATTTGTTCACAAGTATTCCTTTGATGAAAGAGTTGATAAGAGCCAATTATATACTACAGTGAAGCTCCATTTGACTTCAGCATCAGATGTTGTATTAGCAATATTTTTGATGGGGTGTGCTTTTTGGAAACATGATGACTTGGTGGTTAATCGAATGGAATGCACTGCACAAATTTTGATTCTTGTATCACCATTGTCGATTGCTTGGAAATTAATAGCGAGAAAGATATTATTGAGGTCTTCAGTAGATGAGGCACTTATCATCGATGGGTCTCAGGGAGAATGCAAAGGAAAATGTCACATATGTTAGTCTGGCTTCCTGTTGATGTAAATGGTGTATAGTCTTCAAATGATGACAAAGATGTTAGAAAAATATGTCAGCACCAGGTGCTGACAAAGATGTGCAACCTTCCCACCAGATTATTCTATCACTGGGTTAGCTCCAAGAGCCACAATGATAATATGAAAAATGCAGCACTCGTAAATAGAGTGAGGAATCTGTAGAATAAAGGAAAACCCTGAGGATAGGAAAATAACTACTTAAATTAAAATGAAGTCTCGCTACTCCATCAAGCAAATTATATCAAATTAGACCAACATATCCATGGACAACACGAAAGGATTTTTTCAGTTGCAAAATTTACATATTAGATTATGAAAAACCCTTAACTTGTTTACAATCCTTGGCCACTACAAGTAGAAGTGGTACAATAATACAAATTAACTATTTTTAGGAGCTTAAAACATATTATACGTCCGTATTAGTCTGAAATTAAACATAGTTATAAGTTTTTTAATGTCACCTCAACATCAGTGACCAGAAAAAATAAAGTGAAATGGCAATACCATTGTTTGATCTAGATGAAGGTCAAGCTCTTTAGCTTAAAGAATTGACATTTCAAGTTTAGAGAAACTTCCTAATTTATTAGATAACATAAATCTACCAGCACTATTTAATGCCCTGTTTACTGACTTATTTACTGCCAATTATTCCTAAATGATATGTGGCTTACCAAACATGATGAGGGTCATCACGTATATCACATAATGGAGGCTCAACTCCGACAACTCGGCTAACATAACAAATGTTATTCAAAGGCTTCTGCCAAATTGATATATACCCATCCTTTTTAACAAGCCCCCAACACATCCTTGTGGTAAGGTTCTCCATATCTACAAGCATAAACACAACATAAGCTTAAAAGATACAAGGTAAAAAGTTGAACTTTCATAGCAAGCTAAATTTTCAATATGTCTGGAAATTGTATTAACATAATTTTGTCATTAAATTTCCATGTGCAAAGATAACTATCCAATGGAGGTTCCTAGTAGTTTATCCCAATTGGTTCCAATAGATTGTTTCAAGGCATAGTTCATCTTGATGTCTCCAGTTCTAATCTGGTTGATGTTTGAGTTTTGCTGAATATAGATGGGTTACCAAACAACATTGTGGGTGGTGTTTGAGCCAAATTTGATCTAGATATTTCAAAAAAGAGGGGGTTGTTAAATGAAGCTTTCCTTGGAAAAAACTTATCCAATGAAAATATTTTGATTGCTCTATTGGGTTCATTTCAACAGAGAAAAAAATAAACTGTATAAGTGCAATAGCATAAGCTAGGGTGAAATAGCAGATGAAAGAAACGACCAATTGCTAGACTTCAGAAAAATAGGGCCCCACTGTGCTATCATAGGGGAGCATCAAGAATTTTTCACTGTGACTCTCATAACACCCATGATTGATGAATCTTTCAATGAAGAGAGAAAAAAGGTGATGTTGAATGGTCCACAAGATTTTACTTCAGAAGGGTAAATGGTAGTTATCTCCACAGGCAAAAGGCAGTCTCATGGCCTCTCATACATGGGAGCACTGCTTCATAGATCTACTACTAGCAAGTTTGTGACTATAGTTATTTAATAAGCGCATAATACCCTTCATGCTTGAGATAGGCTAGAAAGAGGTGATCTATCTCGCAATCCTAAATGGACCCTATAAGGCCATCTTATAAAAGTCAACAAATCCCACCTCCCTATAGAATATAGTGATAAATCTCAACACATATTTGATGGTAAAGCATCCTCAATAGGACAAGCATAGATACTAAGGCCATTCATTGAGATCACTATAGTTTGGAGTTTTAGAAGATTGGACCTAGAGATATAACTAGACATGCCAAGCATTCAACTCACACAAATTAAAGGGAAATAATTACCCAGCTTAGAAACAAAAGATGGAGAGAACTATGCCTTATAGTGACCTCAACAATATTATCGCGGAATCACCAAAACCAAAGCCAATGAAAAATGATTAGAAGAAGTACAAGAGTGTCCTCACACTCAAATTATGGTTGAGGAAAATATTTTTCCATGTATAAGAGCCAAAAATTGAGGTGTTGAATGATAATGTGAATTAAGAAGTATGTATGAAACACCAAATGAAATTTTTGTCACCAAGAAAAAAGTCATTAAGTTTAAAAATGTCTCAAACAAATTTAGTGCCACAACATGTTCAAAAGATAAACAAACTTCGACATGAATGGTTTCCAATTAATAAAACTATTGAAGTTAAATAATCCGTTACAATAATAATTGAAGATAAAGAATTCATAACAAATTTAATGGAAGATAAATAGTTTGTAACAATTTTATTAAAGTCTTCCAAGCATGTATCAAATTTCCAACCTTGTTATGTACCCCTTTGAAAATTGTTGTACTATAATTTGAAGAACCATATGATTGCTCCTACAAGAAGAACAAAGATTGAAGAAGGTTAAAGGTGAAGGATATAATAGAGAGTTCATAGGAGAATAAAGAATTCATTGCAAGGCAAGAGGTATGGGTAGTACAATAACTGGACATAGAAATTCAAGAGTAATGCACAAGATTTTGAAGGTCATTCTCAAATCAACAAGTCTAAATATTGTAACTATTATGAAATAATAATCACATGGAACAATAGTATTTTCGAAATAAATACATGAAGCAAAGAGGAATAGAGATAGAGGTAGAAGTAAAGGTAGAACCATAGAGGTGATAGGCATAGAAGAAATTTTGCAAAATGTAGTCAAACTATAAACAAGAATGACACTAAAATAGTCTATCTTCTCATGCATTCACAAAAATAAGTAGCAACACTTAGTGTGTTTGCGCTTGAAATAGAATATTTTCTCGTGGTTGCATACAAATAAGTGGCAGTACTAGATGTGTTCAGTATCTCATTTTCAAACCTACAAAATAAAGCATCAAGGAAAAGGAAGTTTTTCAAAACTTAATGAATGTTAAAATAATGCTAGACTAGGTGATAACAAAATACATACCAATGAGAGCTTTAGGTCATGCAGTTAAAATCATGACCTAACATGGTCATGTAATTAAAAGCGTGGCATTCTTTTTAAACCTGGTCTAAAGGAAAATTTACTTTTTGTCAACAAGGTTTTAGATAAGAAGTTCATTGCTATTTTGACAAGAAACAACATTTGATCAGACACAAGAATGATAAGATTATGGCCAGAAGTGTACACCACAACTATATGTACAAATTTGAAGGGTTTGAATAAAGAAACGAGCATTTTTTACATGTTCCAGTACAAAAGATAATATTTGGCATGAGAGATATGGTCATTTGAATTTCTTTCATCGTGATGATCAGTATGCCATAAAAACAAGAAAGTATTAGTTTTTGTGAGGCTGATTTGGTAGGAAAGCAACATCAGATTAAGATTGAAGACCATAGAGCAAGAGAAACACATGTCATTAAATTGATTCATAGTGATGTTGATGAACCCATGGAAAACTTGACCACTTGGTGGTGTAAAGAGAGTTATAAAATTAGTTGACGAAATCAAACCAGCCAATTTGAATAAGTTTTTGGTCAAAACCAACTCAATTCAGTAGCCTCTATCTTGAGTTAGCCATTAACTCACTATGAAAGACAAATCATAGTAGGCACTCACAAATTTATAACTCCCAACAAAGTTATTGCATCACCTTTACGTCTTCACAATCAATTCTCTTCAATATCCTTGAATTTAGTTAGCCTCTTATATTTTTCATTCCTTCTGGTGGCTGATAACCAACTTTTAGTAGCATCTCAGATCAAGTTTCCTGCACTTGTCCTTCACTCTATAAAAGAGGAAAAGTACCTCAATTGTTTTACCAATTTCAAAACTACCTTTTATGACAATATTATAATTTTTAGTATTTAAATAAAATACCTTTTTCAAATTTAAATAAACTAGTCTCTGGGCCTCCGAATAATTGTGCTTCGGCATTTATACATGTTGGGTAGACATCCTTTCTCATGCAATAATTCAATGTGTTCAAAAGCTTAACCAGTTAGGCCCTAGAAAATAAGAGCATTTAGAACCTTGCTGGAATCATCAATGTCTTGTATCACATCCTTCTCATAGTTTTGATAACCCTACTTGCATTTTGAGCTCTCCCATTCCTGAAAATACTATCGATCAACATCTAGGAAATAGGGTCCATGGGAACATATCCACGTTCCAAAATCCTATACAAAGTGTTCCTTGCACACTGGTTGGTCGTCCTTCAGTAAGAAGCTTTGCCCAAGGGTAACTATCACTATTCCGGAAACAATTCTAGGATTCCTCCACAACATTATCATAAGGATTTCAAATCCTTCCTCGATCGTACATTTCTTGCACTGAACAAGAATGAATGTCTCTAACGTTGAAGGATCCTAATTTATCTACTTAATTAACTATCCAAAAATATTCTCTGTTTTTTTTTCCGTTTTCCTATGTCAAAAAAGATATGCAAAAATATAACTATAATTGGTAACTAAACGGTACAAAATTTGATGCCTTGAACAAAAATCCCTTCTACAACAGACCATCTAATATTTCAAATGCCTTATCAAACTCTCCTCTGCTATAAATGATCCTAATCAGAATAGTATAGGTTACATATTTGGTGCAAACAACTATCTCTAATCTTATGAAAAGATTGCACCTCTTCTAAATTCTGAGCATTTCACTAAGCATTCATCAATATGTTACAACTGAAGGTATCCACCTTAAAGTTATCTTGAATCATCTTATGAATAATCTTATGTTTTTACTAAAACTTATTCACATTATAGAGATCCTGAGTGATGGTATTACACAAACTCATTTGGGCTCATACACTAGCCCAACATCTCATTTAGAGGCCTCAACACTTTTCCAAAGTGATCCTTCTTGAAAAAATCCCGAATCATCGTAGCATAAGCCACAACATTGTGCACAACACCAGGGCTCATCTTACTTGTTCCTATTCCACATCTAATATGCATCTTGCTAGCGTTTCTACAGATCACATCAAACAGAGTATTGTATATAAGAATATCCAGGTTACATTTCCTATTTCTCATATCCTAAAATAACCCCAAAGTTGCATCCACCTTGGTAGATAGTCAACACTCTTATGAAAATATGTAAGTATAAAAATCAGGCAAAATCCCCTTGCTCACTACACATATGTGTAGATGCCTTGGTTCTAATGAAGGATTTATTTATGGAGAATATCGATGTGTCTTATGTGCTTTGAAGCAAGACAATCTATGAAGAATATCTCTCAAGATGGAATAATCAGAATCAACAGCTAATGTGCTTTCAAAAAATCAATTTCTAGGTAGTTATACTGGTAATAAGTAACAACCTCTAGGTTTTGTGAGGTGCATACAAAAAAGTCAAAGAAAATAAAATAAAATAATAATAAATAATGGATTAAGACATAATCCATACCCTTAATGGGTATAGATTAAGACTCTAGTTGGCCTTGAAGCCACCTTGGACCCAACAGAAACTAAAAGTCACAAGCTCAATTTTGATGTAGTCACAAGTGGTAATCCAGGTGAAGTGCAAAGCACCCGAGTAATCAGGAACAAAAAAGGAGAAATCAAGTTCGCATATTTTAGATATATTGTCAAAACCTCAGATAACAAAATAGAGGTTGTCACCCTAGCCAAGGGGGGTTTATGTGGTGCACAACCCCAAATTACCATGTCGATAGAAATCAAAGGGACTCAAACCTCTTGACTGATATCCTGAAAAAGAAGGAAAAAAGTTTGTATGGGTTGTGAATTGAATGGATCAAAAAGATCCTGGAAGAACGATACCTTGGCTTCAACCATGCCAGAAGATCAACTAACAAAATAGCAAACTAGGTAAGAAAATCAAGCAGTCGCTGCAAAATTTTGTTCTCATCCAAATCAAACTACTCAGTCAAAAATTCAAAGGGATGGGAGGATAGGTCGAATAAATTTATCAACCCGATCACCAGAATAAATAAACTCACATGAACCTTGACGATGTCACATAGATTGACGAAATCTAGAAAAAGGCATGGAGGTACCTTCCCTCTGTCACCCCACACCCCCCCTGCTAACCCCTTAGCGGGACAACCATGCCCTTATTCCAATCAACTCTATCTCCTTCACATTTGTCACTCTCATCTAAAGGAGATGCACAGGAGTATGCGCTTGATAAGTGCCATGGAGACCAACCCCATTTTTTCTCACAAGGGGAGAAAACAGAAGATGGGGAATGTGAATTGTTCTTGAATCCCTCTCTTTTAAGGAGATAGCCTTCAAGGTCCTTTATTCTTATCTTTAGACTTTCCCTATGCTTAAATCCACTACGTTTTGTTTTGTTGAGAAAAATCTTGATAACCCTATGGTGAATCACCCCATGCAATTTATATCTTAAAGCCTTTGCTTTGGTGGAACATGGTTTAGTAGGGAAATTTATTGGACCATGGCCAATTCTAATATCAAAAGATTTGTGGAGAGTGAAGAATTGGAAGTTTGTCGTTCAAGTTCATCTCTTTCATTATTTTGTGGTTGAGGACTCTATGCCTTCTTGTTTGAAAAAAAAATTTGAGAGATTTGATTTTTCACAATAGACCCTATTCCATGGCGTTGGGAAACACATACATAACTCAATTGACTTTATAATTTGACCTAGAAGTGGATGTGCCCTCAGTTGTCTAAGTCTAGGTTCGTCTTCCTCACATGCCTCTTCGCTAATAGAGTGATGAGGCCCTAGCTACAATTGGTAACTCTCTTGGAAAATTTATTGATAAATTCAAGCTTAATGTAGAAATATGGTGATAAAATTGAAATCGCTCATGAAAATGAATCTAAATCAAGAGACACAATTCTACTCTACTACTTTACAGAAATTAATTCACAATTTAGAACAACATTCACGAACATGCATCAATAACATACACAAGTACACAAATTTATCTAGGGGAAACCAACTCGTAAAAACCCCTTAAGCTTTCTTGCATTAATTAAATTAATAGAGGATCTATTACAATTTCTAGTTCGCTCTAGCTCAACTTGCAAAAGAATAATTGTTCTCTCTACTCAATGAGAAGCGATGACGTAGACTTAATAAATTTCTTCCTCCACCTAAGCTCCTATTTCCTTTCACAAATCCTAAGGAAATTGGCCCCTATTTTTTAGGATTTTGCTCCAAATTGATTGTGTAATTCCCAAGGATTGATCCTTGATTGCATGCAACACCTGTACACTCAAGACCAACCTACAACTGATGTTACATTTGCTTGGAATATCCACCATAGTCGAGCAATTCAATTCCTTGCATGCATGGTCTATTTTTAGTTGATTGATCAGTTAACTCGATGATCCTTAACTGAGTTAGAAGTTAAGGATTTTAGGGGTTAAGGGTCGTTAGGGGTTAATGGGGTTAGGGTTTAAGGGGTTAAATGGGTTAGGGTTTTAGGGGGTTAAATGGGTTAGGGGTTGGGAATTAGGGTTTAAGTGGTTAGGGGTTAAGGGTTAGAGGTTTAGGGTTTAGGGGGTTAAATGGGTTAGGGGTTTAGAGGTTTAGGGGGTCAGGGGATTTAGCAATTAAGAATTTATGGGGTTAGGGGTTAAGGGGTTAGAGGTTTAGTGTTTATGTGGTTAAATGGGTTAGGGGTTTAAAGTTTTAAACGGTTAGGGGATTTAACAGTTAAGGATTTTAGGGGTTTAGGGGGTTAAATGGGTTAGGGTCAGAAATTAGGGTTTAAGGGGTTAGGGATTAAGGGTTTAGAGGTTTAGGGCTTAGGGGGTTAGCTGGGTTAGGGGTTTAGGGGATTAGGGGGGTTAAATGGGTTAGGGGTTAAGGGTTAAGGGTTTATAGGTTTAGGGATTAGGGTTTATAGTTTTAGGGTTTAGAGGGTTAAATGGGTTAGGGGTTAGGAATTAGGGTTTAAGGGGTTAGAGGTTTAGGGTTTAGGGGGTTAAATGGGTTAGGGGTTTAGAGGTTTAGGGGGTTAGGGGATTTAACAGTTAAGGATTTTAGGGGTTAGCAGTTAATGGGGTTAGGGTTTAGGGGGTTGAATGGGTTAGGGTTTTATGGGTTTAGGGGGTTAAATAGGTTAGGGGCCGAGAATTAGGGTTTAAGGGGTTAGGGGTTAATGGTTTCGAGGTTTGGTTGGAAGATTCCTACTTTCACAAATTGGTCATGGAGACTTGGGTGGATGATCCCAAAAGGGAAGGAACCTTAGCCATGTCACGGTTTTCAAAGAAGCTTCGCGTTCTAAAGAGGAGGACTCACACCTGGGAATAAATCAAGAAACAAAAAATGATTAAGAAATTACAACGTATTCCTAGGAGATTGAAATGATTTGTACTAACTTGGAAAGCGGTTGACCAACTTCACAGGAATATTGTCATCTATGGGACCTAGAAAATTGCAAAAAAGAGATCCTCATGATATAGGAGATCATTTGGAAATTTAATATTAGGGCCACCTCGGTGCGGGAAGGAGACCGAAACATGAAATTTTTACACCATTATGAAAATATCAAGAAAAATATGAATGCCATTTGGCAGATTGAAACAATGGACGATTCTATATGAAAATATCAGGAAAAATATGAATGCCATTTGGCAGATTGAAACAGTGGACGATTCTATCTTATGCTCAACACATGAGATCCAGAAGGAGGTTGTCTTATATTTTTCAGATTTTTCTAAACATAGGTCGACGATTGATTTTTCAGATCATACATGGGCATTGGAACTATTATCCCGCATGTTCAATGATACATCCAACGCCACACTATACAACCCTTTCTCCTGCGAATAAATTCAATAGGAACTCAAAACATTTGCGCGAGATAAATGCCTTTGATCTGACGGGTGGATGGTGGAGCTATACTTAAATTTTTTTGAATTGATGGGCATCAACCTCTTGTAGGTGGTGGGAAAATCAAGTATTTATAGATGGATTTCGGGCAATATTAACTCCATTTTATTTTCCCCCATCCCCAATTGCTCCTCTATTAAGGATTTAGAGGATTTCAGACCTATATCACTCTGCAACATTGTTTATAAGTTGATCTCTAAGGTGATTTATCTTCAGATCTTTGGTGTAATCTCTTCTCACATTTCTCATGAGAAATATGGTTTTCTCAGTGACCGCCTGATACATGATGCAATTTCCACGACACAAGAATGCATCCACTGGATTCATACAAAAAATTTGGAGGCCTTGGTGATGAAGGTGGATCTACATAAAGCTTATGACAATGTCGATTGGTCTTTCATGTACCTGGTACTACACAAGATCAGTATATCCTCATACAACATCGAATGGATCATGGCATGCATCGCACCTGTGTGGTATGCTGTCATCATAAATTGTCTTCCCACAGATTTCTTCCTAGTTGGGCGCTACCTTCGTTAAGGATGCTCACTCTCCCCTTTGATTTTTATTCTTATCATGGATGTACTTGGCCTCAAAATCAGAGATGCACAATCACAGGGTATCTTCAAGGGTATACACATCTCTCCTAGGGTGGTGGTCACACACTCTTTCTTTATTGATGATATCTTGGCTTTTAGCACACTCTCCTAGGCACAATGGCTTGCCCATCATTACATCTTCCTGAGATATGGGGCTACCTCTGGCCTTGAGGTCAATGGAGGCATATATGTACTTCTATCTTCCACCAAAGACATGAGGGAAATGGATATTATAGCACATATTTTCCATGTCAGATTGGAAACTCTCACAGATGGCTTCACTTACCTTCGTTTCCTTTTGAAACCGAACTGTTACGGTACCAAAGACTAGACATGGTTTATGGAGAAATTGGACATATATTATTATCATGTTATTATTTATTTTTAGTATTTTATGTAATTTATTTTCTTATTTAAAAATACATATTAATATTATAATTTGTTAGGTATATTTTATTTTTTCCACATTGGGATAAAATTTGTGTCCGACTGCAATGATCGGTCTTCCCCAAACTTTTTTTGGCTGACCAGATCTCAGGCACAACTAGGGTTGGTTACAAAGAATTTGTGTCTAGCTGGAATGATCCGCCTTCTTGAAACTTTTTGGGATTGACCAAATCTTGTTTACATGCCATTGAATGAAACTATTCCACCCAGATCAACCAGAGTGATGCAAACAACATTATTACAATCAACATGAAAAACACATAACTGGCCGTTATGCAGCCAAGCCGTAGCTTTCTCTACACCATCTCTCCGCCTTCCATAATTCAAAGAGGAATTTGTGAATTTGTGAAATCATGGAGGAATTTGTTTATCTATGAAATCATGGATAACTTCTCAGTCACTGCCTCCGTGACCCTGTAATAATTCTAGTGTAAAAAATACTTGTGCATTTTTGGTACTTGATTACAAATTAGTTGGATTGGAGTATCTTTAATTAGTTGGATTGGAGTTTCCAAGGGAGATATTTGATATAATTGGTTTTATACACTATTTGAATGTAGGTGATGTTGATATTTCTGAAGGCGTTTGAAGCAAAGCTTGGGATTCATATCTAATCCAGATAGCTTGTATTTTAGTTGTATTTTTCTATAGTCACTTTAATTGTCTTTAAAAATATAGTGAAATATGTATTTACGAGGTATTTATTATGTCTATGAACAATGATAAAAAAGAGATAGGTTGGGAAATCCTATTAATGAATGAAATTGGTTTTATTTTATAAATGAAAATTTCTCCATTTCTAGAGAAGATTTCAATTTTGTAAGATGACGGCTATGAAATTGTTATTTTTATTTGATTATGTGTGTATTTGAAGTCAAAGAGAAATATACGTGGTGAATATAGCTAGGACAATTTATCTTTATCTTTCTTGTATAAATTGTTTTTAATTATAAAAGTACTCAAGGGAGCTATGAAGGTTGAAAGTTATAAACATCTCTTAGAACTCTTAGGTCTCCAAGAGGAATGGAATGCATGTGATGTTTTTGAATGTTTGGATTGCAACATAGCTTATTTGCTTCTATGCCCCTTAGAGCTACTAAAGGATATGTATGACTATCAACAGTTGTGAAACCCCCAATTCTCTATAGCTTCCTATTCCTATGGTATTGCCTTACGACCTTTCCTTTGCAATATGTAGTGCAATTGCTAGTATAATTTATTAGGTATATATTTTTTTCCACATTGGGATGTTAATATTAGGATTGTGCTAGGATTCTCATGAGTATTATTGGGATAGTTTAATTCTCCAAAGTGACTTCCATCCTTAGCTTCTCCCCATGAGGTTTGAACCCCAAATCTGCATTGAACTAAAACTTAGCTAGATCAACTAATCTACACCTCATGGGTAATTTGTTAAACATGTAGTTTCTCTAATTTAAATATGATGATAATATGCTAAATATATAATGTTGTTATTTACTTTTCAATGCTTATTGTACCTCAAAAGATTCGACATCTCTTGGTAGATCCACATTTAAGATGGATATTTTATTTTTAAAATGAAAATATTTATCAATATAAATTAATTTATTATTTTATTAATTTTAATCAAATTATTTTAAATTAAAATATATTTATAAAATTAAATAAAAAATTAATTTGAAAAAATTAAAGGAATTTATTTTAATTTAACTTCTTCTCTTATGACTTTAATTTCATAAAATTTAAATTTAATTAAAACCAGATTTTATATTACAAACAAATTTAAACAATGAAAAAAGTTATAAAAAATAAATTTAGTTTAAGAAAATGTAAAAAGTTGATGGTTTTATAATAAATATTTTTATTTATAATCTCTTTTTATTAGAAAGTGTTATTTTCAAAGTTTTTATTCACAAAAAGACACCTACTAATGGACTTGATCTAACTATGATACTTAAGTCAATACCATTTCCAAATATTTAACAGGGCATAAGAGGACAAGAGATTAAAACATTTCCTCCATCCAAAGTTAGAGTGTATCTCTAGCGACGATAATTATAATTATAAATATAAATAAAATTATTAATTATTAATTTTTATATAATTTTACTAATATTTTAATTAATAATTATACTTAAAAAATTATTTTATTATTATTATTATTATTATTATTATATTTTATGTAATTTAATTAAATCAAATATTTACATAATATAAGAGTTAAGAAGAAAATACAACATCTATTTCATACGGGATTGAAGAATTCCTCTCAACATAAAATTTATACATATTATAAAAATTGATATCTACATCATTTTAGTGTAATTTCTTCATCTTTTTAGTAGGCTAGTTGAGCTTAGAGGCTCATTGAGCGGAGAGGCTCAGCTCGGGCTCATTAAGCCTAGAGGCTCATTCTACAATCCAGTATGAGGACCATGTGTAAGTATGCCAAGTCCTTAGAAAATAATATAAATAATTTTTACTAATGTAGGCAAAAAAAAACAAAAATTCAATAACCCTATAAATAAACAATTAAAAATGGATTAGTACAAAAATTAACTCATTTTGTTGATATATTATTTTCATTCTAATTGGTTTGTTGATATTTCACTTTCACTTTTCTAGTAATAAATAAAATATTTAGATGTCTATGTTAAATAATATAATTTTATATAACTTTAAGCACATAGGATCATTCTAGCTAGGCATCCCTCTTAAATAAAAATACAATTTCGCTAAATAGAAAAGTAATGTGGGTTATATATATAAAATTATATATAATTTCATGTAAAGTAATTAGAAGTAAAATATTAACTTCATATATATATATATGTTAAAAGAAAATATTTTAATGTCATATATAATAAGAATAAAATATTTTAATATGAATTAATATTGATATATATTTAAAAATATAATAATAATAAAACTTTCAATTTAATGTGGGTCGATAAGATAAAATAGTTCCATACATGTTATTTAATTTTTATAACATTGAAAAACAATTTAAATAATAACAAAATTATTTTTTTCCTTTAAAATAAATTTGCATTTAAAGAAATTCAATTTCTCTGATTAAAATAAATCGATACTGGTAGTCTACCTATACTATTGTTAAAAAAATTTTATTGTTAAAATTATTAGTGAATTGGTCATTATTTGAAGATTGGCGAAAATTTCTCTAAAAAGGCAGTGGCTTGGGAAGACATCAAGGCAGTGGCTTGGGAATGTTGATAGCCCAGTATTAAATACTGGGTAGCATTTACTTCTAAAGCATATATAACTATAAATCTGGTCTCGGATAACTAGGCCAAGTGACATAAAATTTGTGTCCGACTGTAATGATCGGTCTTCCCCAAACTCTTTTGGGCTGACCAAATCTCACGCACAACTAGGGTAGCTTAAAAAGGATGTGTCTCCAGCTGGAATGATCCGCCTTCTAGAAAGTTTTTGGGATTGACCAAATCTTGTTTACATGCCATTGAATGATCTTGTTTACAACATTATTACAATCAACATGAAAAACACATACTTGGCCGTTATGTAGCCAAGCCCTAGCTTTCTCTACACCATCTCTCCGCCTTCCATAATTCAAAGAGGAATTTGTGAAATGGTGGAGGAATTTGTGAATCTATAAAATCATGGATAACTTCTCAGTCACTGCCTCCGTGACCCTGTAGGTATATATCGTCCAGGAACAAATCATGTGATTTCCAATATATCTATAGCGTTGATGTATACAGTGAGTCAATTAATAATGGCAACAGATTCAAACATAAATTTCAACCATAAAAGTATCCGGTAAAAGGAAATCATTTGATTTTGATTTAATATAAATTTCAACCATAAAAATATCCAGTAAACAGAAATCATTTGATTTTGATTTGATTTGAATTTTGTATGTATATGTTACAGTCATATATGTGCGCGTAAGAGGAATGGTATCTGTATGAGGAAGTCTTGAGGACTCAGGAGGGAATGTCAGGGATGTACTCCTCTCCCAAATTGTAAAAATGTCAATTTGGTGGGTAAATAGGCAGGAGGCCGTTGCAGACATGTCTGCAATGCACGCCGCATGCCGCATCCTCTGCTTTGTACATGCATTGATCTGATCATGAAGAGAGTGTAGTGAGATTGTTCAAGATGAGAAATCTGAAAAGCTCATTGATTTTCTGGTCGATGTGGGTGAGAGCGCTGTCCAACTCTGTGATCGACATGGTGACTTCATGGATGGAATCATGGAGTTCACCTTGCAGGTCAGAAGACAACCTGGACGTCTTGTTGTTCATGTCCAGTAAATTGTTGAGGTTTCCAACTGTAACCTCCGCCCTGTTCAACTCATGCAAAAGGAACTTGAATGATGATGACCTCTTTCTCTGCATCTCCACAGCTTCCTTTACCATGTGTTGCATCATGTTTTTCATGGTGTTGATGTCGATGAGAGGAGGAAGGGGGCTACGACTGATTCTATTCCTCTTCTTAAGTAATCCCGCGCTTGGCATGAAGGACCGGCATGGTGTACTGTTGAAGGAAAGAGCAGTTACAAGTGCAGTGCACGCAAAGATGGTGATGGCCTTCGATTCCTTGATGACTTCTTCAACTCCTGATCCGCCAGTTGATGTTACAATTTCTGTTGTTGAGTGAAGGCTATCGGCCATTCGCTTTAACGTAGACATGCATTTCGGTAACTTGGATTCCATGTCCTTCTTCTTCCTCAACTCATCCATGCAATTGGCAAGGGACTTTTTGGCTTTCACCACTTGATTATTCATCATGTCACCATGGCTTAATGCATTGGGCATCTGGGTGTGGGCATGAAGTAAGCCATGGAGGGCTATCTGTACTGACATGTTGTGCTTCCTTATTTCTGAGATGCACTCTCTCAACACATTGCACACATCAAGCAGAGTGACCAGCTCCTCCATATGTTAGCTGAACCATTTGCCGTCATTATTATTATCCATTTGTACATGCTGGTACAAATGCTTCACATTGGAATAGATAAACAGCACCACGTCCAGCGCTTGTCCAAGCCAAGCTGCAGAAAAATTGTATAACTCCGGCTGTTGTTGTTGCTGCTGCATGAGTATCTCCACCTTACAACGAAGTTGGTACTGAAAATCAGCGAGGATCGGATGCGCTATGGAGGCCGGCATGCTCCTTGACCTCTTACGCTTGCCGTGACCACGAACAGCAGCAGGCATCAATAAGTGCAGAGCCGCTCCAAGAGAACTCATAATTGCGATCAATGCTCAATCGCTTAATTTTCTCCGTATCAGAATCAGGGACTGCGCTTTGAGTTTGTTGCCTCTCAGAACAGGTAAGGGCTATATTAATACAACTCAACTAAGTGCACACATCAGTCAAGATCAGATAGTACGAGGATCACACTAATTTAAGCGATCGACAGAAAGAATAGCGGAAAGGGGATCACACTAATTTAATTTACGCCGTTGTTTGTCTCCCCGCTCGGCAACATGCCAAGCCAAGCAAAGCAGGTAAGGTGACTAGGGGACAAGATTACCCCCACAGCGCTCCGTCCATGATATTCATAGCATTAATGACGATTCAACGATTCAATGATTATATTTTACAATGGAAAAGATCCTGATCCTTCGAGACTATGTGGATGTCTATTTAATAATGAGCAAAAGGGTCTGTTGTTCTATGGGTGAGGAGCCGCATGGTTTTAAAAAGCGCCGAAGAATTCTGCAAGATTTCTATTTTATATAAAATAAAATTATTTGTGTAAGCGGAAATATTTCGGAATTGATACGCCTTATTATATTATTAGTGACCTGCAAAAACGAAAATGTTAATGCCCTCTGAAATTGTTTATATTAACTTTGATTGCGTCCTAGTTAGTTGCTTTAAAGGTCATACATATGACAACCAATATTTACCTTGTTTTTGACGGGTTGTATATTTAGGATAATTGCGTCCACACGGACATCTATAGTCTAATATGACCTCGATGTTTGCGCCGAGAGGTGCATCTACAGTTCAATATGACCCTGATGTCAGGTGGGTCAGGTCCTCATACAAAATGTAGGCTTACGTTTTAAATTAAAAAAATGAAAAATAAAAATCTCATTGTGCTAGAACATATATCAATTTCTAATACAATTATGTATTATTTATATAATTTGAATGGATAGTAAATTATATACGTGAATTTGAATGGATCATAAATTTACCTTTAACATAAAAAATTACCACATTGAATTTCCAAATTAAGTAAAATTTTAAATCTTTACTCTTTACTAAAGTCAATACCATTTCCTAAATCAAAGGAAAAGAGTTAATTCAACACAAACAATCAAAATCCAAAATCTTTTAATATTTCTTTTAATTAAATATTTGTAAAATGAATTTATACCTACTCCAGAGCTATGGTAAATAAATAAAAAATCTTTTTATATTTATTCCATAAACCTTTTTATATTTAAAAAAACTTTAAAAAAATGTTTTATTTAGATGAAGCCTATGGGGCGAATACCATGGGACAAATTAATATTGATAACATGGGCCAAATACCATGATTAAATAAATAAATATAAAAGAGGTATAAACAAGTATGATAAATACATAAATAAATATAAAATAGATATAAAGAGGTATGGTAAGTAAATAAATAAATATAAAAGAGGCATAAAGAGGTAAGGTAAATAAATAACAATATATCAAATATGATTATAAATAAAAATCTAATTATATAACAAGCCTATGGGCCAAATACCATAGTAAAGAAAAGGGGTATGGTAAATAAATAAAAATACAAATAAACTAGAGGTATGGTAAGTAAATAAAACCTCTTTTCATATTTACTCCATAATCTGCTTTATATTTAAGAATATTTATGTTCATTAGTTTACATAACTAAGAAGAAAGAGAGAGAGAGAGTGATAAGGGAGAGATGGAGAGAGAGTGTGTATGTTTAGGGGTGAGATAAAGAGACAAAGTAAGATGTATGGAAAGAAGGGGGGAGAGAAGAAGTGAGAAGGAAAGGGGGATGGATATAGTAATGTAGTTGGAGAGAAAGAGGGGTGGAAAGAGAGAGAGAAAGAAAGGGATGGGGGAAGAGAGAGGATTAGAGAGAGAGAGAGATATGGGAGAAGAGAGAGGATTGGAGGGAAAAGAGAGAGAGAGAGGTGGGAGAGAAAGGGAGAGAGAGGAAGGATGAGAGAGAGGAGGAGAGTGATGAGGGAAGAGAGAGTATTGGAGAGAGAGAGAGAGAGAGAGAGAGAGAGACCAGGGAAGAGAGAGGGATTTGGGGGAGAGAGAGAGAGAGAGGAAGGACGAGAGAGAGGACTTGAGAGAGAGGAGGAGAGAGGGATTGATAAGAGAGATGGAGTTGGAGAGGGAGAGATGTAGGAAATAAGAGATATAGAGAGTGAGAAGTGGAGAGAGAGAAGGAGTGACAAGGGAGAGACATAGAGAGAGCGTGTATGTTTGGGGCGGAGATAAAGAGACAAATAAGGAGAGATGGAGATAAGGGGGGAGAAGGAGATATAAGGAGAGAGGGAGGGATATAGTAACATAGTTGGTGGGTGAAGAGAGAGAGAGAGAGAGAGGGAGAGAGAGATGGGGAGAGAGAGGGAAGGAGGGAGAGAGGATGTGAGAGAGTGGAGAGAGGGAGGGAAAGAGAGATGGACCTGGAGTGGGAGGGGGAGAGAGGTAAGAAGAAATAAAAAGAGAGAGAAAGGTGGAGAGAGAGTGTGAGTGAGTGATAAGGAAGATGGAGAGAGAGGGAGAAAGGGGGAAGATAGAGATATAGATGGAAGGTGAAGAGAGGGAAGAAGAGAGAGATGGGGAGAGGAGGGGATTGACAAAGAGATTGATATATATGGATTGCGAGAGTGTGTGTGTTTAGGGGGGTGAGATAGAGAGACATAAAAGAAGAGATGGAGGGGGACATAGATATGGATGGAGGGTGGAGAGAGGGAATAATGTTTCTCACACTAGATGGATTGATATAGGTGGAGATGGTGTTTTATAATCCTATTTTATTATTTGCACTATATGCATCGATTTTAGTGTAGAAAATTATTTCTAATGATATTTGATTACTTGCCCTAGATGCATTGATTTCAGTGTAGGTGGTGATTTCTAATACAATTTGATTGCTTGCACTGAATTTGTTGATTTCAATTTTAGTCTGAATTTATAATTATATTTGATTACTTGCACCGGATGAATTGGTTTCAATGTAGATGATTTCTAATCCTATTTGATTATTTGCATAAACGCATTGCTTTCGGTGTAGATGGATATTCCTAATCCCTATTTGAATTTATTTGAGTAAATGCATTGATTTCGTGTAGATGTTTGGTTTTCTAGAGAGAGAGAAGTGATAAGGAAGATGGAGAGAGAGAGAGAGAGAGAGAGAGAGAGAGAGAGAGAGATATTAATGGGGGAGAGGGAGAGAAGGGGAAGATAGAGATATAGATGGAAGGTGAAGAGAGGGAAGAAGAGAGAGATGGGGAGAGGGGGTGATTGAAAAAGATATTGATATATATGGAGTACGAGAGTGCATGTGTTTAGGGGGGTGAGATAGAGAGACAAAAAAGAATAGATGAAGTGGGATATAGATATGGATGGAGGGTGGAGAGAGGGAGGAATATTTCTCGCACTAGATGGATTGATATAAGTGGAGATGGTGATTTCTAATCCTATTTGATTATTTGCACTAGATGCATTGATTTTAGTGTAGATATTTATTTCTAATGATATTTGATTACTTGCACTAGATGCATTGATTTCAATGTAGGTGGTGATTTTTAATACAATTTGATTGCTTGCATTGAATGTGTTGATTTCAATTTAGATGTCGATTTATAATTATATTTGATTACTTGCACTAGATGACTTAATTTCAATGTAGATGATTTCTAATCCTATTTGATTGTTTGCACTAAATGCATTGATTTCAGTGTAGATGGTGATTTCTAATCCTATTTTATTTCTTTGAGTAAATGCATTGATTTCAGTGTAGATGTTGGTTCCTAGAGAGAGAGAGAGAGAGAGTGGGTGATAAGGAAGATGGAGAGAGAGAGAGAGAAGAGAAAAGGAGGAAAGAGAGATATTAGCGGGGGAGAGGGAGAGAAGGGGAAGAGAGGGAAGAAGAGAGAGATGGGGAGAGAGGGTGATCGACAAAGAGAATGATATATATGGAGTGCGAGAGCGTGTGTGTTTAGGGGGGTGAGATAGAGACAAAAAAAGAGATGGATGGGGATATAGATATGGATGGAGGCTGGAGAGAGGGAAGAATATTTCTTGCACTAGAAGGATTGATTTAAGTGGAGATGGTGATTTATAATCCTATTTGATTATTTGCACTAGATGCATCGATTTTTGTGTAGATATTTATTTCTAATGATATATGATTACTTGCACTAGATGCATTGATTTCAGTGTAGGTGATGATTCCTAATACTATTTGATTGATTGCACTGGATGTGTTGATTTCAATTTAGACGTCAATTTATAATTATATTTGATTGCTTGCACTAGATGCATTGATTTCAATGTAGATTATTCCTAATACTATTTGATTGTTTGCACTAAATGCATTGATTTCAATGTAGATGGCGATTTCTAATCCTATTTGATTGCTTTGAGTAAATGCATTGATTTCAGTGTAGATGTTGGTTTCTAATCTTATTTGATTGATTGCATTAGGTGCATTGATTTCAATGTAGAAGTTATTTTCTAATCTTATTTGATTGGTTGCATTAAATGCATTGATTTCAATGTATATGTTGATTTATGATTTGATGTAATTGGATATATGATGGTACATTAATATTAAAGTGATTGGATTAACAATATGCATTGATTTTAGTGTAAGCACAAAAATTTATTAACAATGTAGATTGATTTTTGTGTTATATTAATTTAAGCTATTAATATTGGAGAGCAAGAGAGACAAGGTATCATGTTTACTACAACAGATCGAGCTAAAGATTTAAATGGTTTACGATTTAAATTTTCTTTTTCATATAATCGATATGAAAAGATAACAAAACTAACAAGGGAGGAAATAAGAATAGTAGAAGAAAATAGTTTGAGATTGATTGTAACATGAGTCGTTCTTATTATTCACATTCTCTATCTTTCAACACTATTATTGTCACTTTGCATTTAAAAAAAATATTTCATCATTTTTCATCATTATAGTTATTAACAATAATTATCATCTCAACGAACTGAGGTAACTAAGAAAATTTAAAATTAAAATGACCAAGTTAATCTCAAAAATATTTAGCATATTTAAAATGATTATCTTAATATTTGATATATTTACATATTACTGATAAAATTAATCATATCTTTGATAGACTTTCCTTGGCAGCACATGACCGAAACCAACCTAGTTCCATCTTACATCTAAAAAATATACAAAAATTTTAATAATCTGAAAAATGTGACGTTGATGCCTCCGTCTCGAACCAGCCTAGATCCATCTAACTCTAGATCTATCGTGCGCCGAGAGGGATCAAATCTCTCAAGGTGCAAACCTTTCCTCAAGTTTTGCACTAAAAAAATAGGTTTGCACCTCGAGAGATTTGATCCCTCTCGGCGCATGATAGATCCAGTGTTAGATGGATCTAGGCTGGTGTAATTTCTTAAATCTCTCTCTCTCTCTCTCTATATATATATAACAATTAATTAAGTAATATGTTTATTTTTTTCATGGTAATAATAAAAAAATTGTATTATTATAAAAAAATTAAAAAATTATTTGTATTATTATAATTACAGTTTATTTAGGTAAGTTTCAAATTACTTAATATATGGGATTGAGGTTCGTAATTAATTTCTTTGAGGAAAGACAACCCTTTTCCCCCAAAACCGACAGTCTACGTTTTAATGCTCCTTGGGGTATGTGATTTCATATTTATATATGGTTCTATTTCCACTTTATAAGGACTGAGGATGTGGGAGAGCTGCGAAGGCGTTCCTGGGTGATAAGTCGGTGTTTTCTTGCTCTCCATTGATGGTATGTTGGCTTTCATCCATCTAAAGACACCCCAAAGAACCATCTTATTTGGGTCAAATTTCTAGGGTTACCTCTAAATTTTTGATGATTCATGTCCTCACCTCTATTGGAAATATCATCGGAACCTATCACTTTGTGGATCCCAAGTTTATAGGGGTGTTCGACAAGCAGGTTCCTTGGCTCTTGGTCGAGATTTCTTTTTATGGGGCTTTACCTGCACATATCAACTTGAGTGGGATGTGGTGGTTTATTTTTAAGAGCCACAAAATGAGGTCAATATTGGTCATATCATATGCAGGGCATAATATATTATTAGTATCAAAGTTGAGAATAATGGAAGGGCAATTAGAAAATGTTGCTAACGAGCAGAGGTTGGTTCGGTACATCACAGTTTCTCTTCACAAACATCAAATCTGGGAATTATAAGAAGGCTATGGCATGCTGACCCTGATTTATATCCATGGGAATTATATCCATCAAAGCAACCCTTCATCAATCCCAACACAAGTTCTCTATTGGTAGGAAAATTGCTGACACAAGTCACAATAGATGTTGTATTGTAATATGTTTGACTATATTTTGCAAAGAAAATGACTAAAAAAATTTCCCAGAGGGTAGGCGTGTCAATCTGTGTGTGAGGAACAACCATATAAGCATGTATTTGATCACATTCTGCAGACATCCGACCAATAAAATAACACATGGAGGAAATTTATCATACAAAATTCTAAAAATAATGCCCACACATTCTCCTATGTCTTTGAAGACAAAGATGGTGTCGAACGGATGTTGATTATATCCAAAACGAGTTTTGATTGTGTGAGAATAGATGTTGAAACTGTATGATGTACCTGCACAACGTTTGATCCAAATATCGGTAGGTCTAAGAATAGATGTTGAAACTGCTGTATGTTTCTGATAGTGCAATCATTTTTTCTTTTTGGTATACTTTAGCACCATGTTTTTTTATACCTTTTGCTTTAATACCGACATTTATTGAATCTTTTTTTACCCACAATCAAATTAATATTTTCCACTTACAACTGAACTGTTAAAATAGCTTGCTACAAAATGTTAATTCACTGTTACCATCTTGTTTAATATGTTAGTTCTGTAGCCAAGATTTTGCAAATATGTAGTAAGGAATGAAAATGCAACATTTCTAAAATGAATTAAGGAGTTTCATTGTTCAGAAAAATTGAAACATACCTGGTTTTTCATTTACTATTGAAATTTCATCTCATAGCTTCAATTTTATAGATTATAATAGGAGGTCATAATTTGAGTACTATACCTTGTGGTGTCCAGATGGTATAAAATAATTCAAAAACCTTTTGAGGAAGGTGATGAACGTGGCTTGAAATTAGTTCAAGATAACTTGAGACCCTTGACATTGGGAAGGACAAAAGACAATACTGCAAAGAGGGAAGGTATGAATGTAGAATTGGGCTTTCATATGGCCTTTTATGTCCAATCCCTTAGAGTGATATCTAATATTTGTTCATGAATATTCAAACCCATTCCTTTTCTTCTTGCTACTGATGTACAAGTGACTGAGTGTGAATTTACTAAAGTTGAGAAAATTTATACAACTTTGTACAGAAGATCCAAGGCAAGCACTTCTCTGATCCATGGAAAGGAAATATAATAGTAGTTTTGATTCAATTTTTTGTTGTGATTTTGGTTTGACTTAAAAAATCCATGGTGTTTATTTCTATTTACAGGTCTAGTATGATCAGCTTGTTGAACAAGGAAAAGTTCTTCACAATTATGCATCTTTTATGGAATTGCTTTTGAGGTAGTGTCAATTGTGAACATCCTTTTCTTGTCATGAGATAAGTTCAACTTTAGAAGGTCCTTTGTAAAATGATTTTTATTGAAAAAAATTATTTTGATCCCTAAAGATCAAGCGTTTTTTAAATTTTCTTATGAGAATTTATATGTTAGAATTTGTTCTAATTACTAAGTTATCAACATCCAGGGTGATACACAATGATAACAGCTGGGGTGATACATAACATTGTTCTAATTTGAATAATATGACATGGAATTTTTTCTAATTGCTACTTTATCAAACAATGGGGTGATACACAATAGGCATATGATATGTATAAGAGGGGAAGGTGTTTTCTTCGAGGAAGCCAAATGTGTGTTAATGGAGATTCTAGTTTTGTACCTTCAAAATCTTACATTGAAGAAGTGGTCAAAGAAATTAGTAATGGTGAAAGAGGAGAGTGCCCAATTTGTCTTAAATGAGTTGAAAATGTAGTCATGGCTCGTTCTGTACATCATATGTGTCATTGATGCCTACTAGCAATCCGATGTAGCTCTTTGGGTGGTGGTTGTGTTGCTTGTGCTAAGTCTTGCTAATTTTCTTTGTATGACTAGATTGATTTTTTTGTAGATTATTTTTTATTATTATATTTTTGTGGAAGTCAAGCTAAAAGGGTGTCACAACGAGCTAAATCCATTGAGTTATTTATTTATTAAGTTAAAAATAGGGGCTTGCATGATTATATGTTTTACAAGGATTATGCCATTATGTGTCGAACATTTTTAAAAAATCAATGCCTATATATATACAATTTCAAAGATTGCCATAACTTTTCACATAATTCTTTAAAGGGTGCTAGCTCAGTGGAAAAACACCTACCATGTAGGAGGTTGGTGGTTCGATTCTACTGTACCCTAACATGAATTTTATAATGATATTGTAGTTTTTTTTAATTAAATATTTTTATATTCATCTATTTTAATGGTGAGATATTTTTCTGGATTCATGGTTTTATATTGTCTCTAGAGAGAAAATAGATATGATTAAAGACATTGTCTCCATAAAGACAATATGTCTTTAATTCCAACTATTGTCTTTGGAGAGACAAAAATGAAATTGTCTCATAAGAGACAATAATGTTTTTGTTATATATTGTCTTTATAGAGACAATTTTTTAACACAATAATTTGAGACACTCGCTTAAAGAAAATACACAAGTTTATTTTTGTCTCAAGTTAAGAAAATTTACCCAAAAATTGTCTTAAAACCCCCCTTTGTGTTGTAGTGCAACTATTGTCTCTAGAGAGAAAAAAATGATTGTGTTGTATATTGTCTTTATAGAAACAATATTTTAAGACAATTTAATTTGAGACACTCTCTTAAAGACAATATTTAAGACAATACACAAGTTTTCTTGTGTCTCAAGTTAAGAAAATTTACCCAAAAAATGTCTTAAATATTGTTTTAAAACCCCCTTTGTGTTTTAGTGACACGATTTGTTCCTGGATGATATATACATAAATCCCAAATTGATTTCACAAACCGAATAGCTAGGCAGTGAATTTTTCCTTCTATGAGGTGGTAGACCCTAACAGTGTAAAATACAAGGACATGGAGGCAATGATTGATAAGTAATCCATGATTTCACAAGTTCACAAATTCCTCCTTGGATTATGGAGGGCGGAGGCATGGAGTAGATCATAAATCTAGGGCTCATGGGCAGCATAACGACAAGTTATGTGTTTTTCACATTGATGTAATAATGTTGTTTGCATCACTCTTACTTTCACCTTAGTCAAAACTTGGATCACATGTAAACAATATTTGGTCAACCCCAAAAATTTCTAGAAGGAAGATCATTCCAGTTGGAGACAGATTATTTGTAACCAACCCTATTTATGCCTGAGATTTTGTCAACCCAAAAAAAATTGTGGAAGACAAATCATTCCAGTCGAACACAAATTTTATGTCACTCAACCTATTTATGTGATGCGAGAGTTGGAAATTATAACTATGGAGGAGATTTATCGTTAGTGAGTATTTAATACTGGGCTATCAACATTCCAAAGCCACTGCCTAACTGTGGACGAGATATATCGTTAGTGAGTATTTAATACTAGGCTATCAACATTCCCAAGTGTAATGTCCAACCACATTATTACCTTACATCATAAAAAAAAATTACTATTGGCCATTAAGTTCTTAATCATCTTAAAGACAATAACATTATACATTGTTTAACTAAATGTTTTGGGTTTGTTAGACTCTTGCAATTTAACTTAAGCACAAAGATAAGTTCCCTTTTTACGAAGCTGGGCTATGTCTCTATCATACACATATACTAAACATTTCCATTATTCATAAAATACATATAATTTACATTGTTTGTAAACCCCTCTGCGAATATGCTGTCAATGTTTTACTATATTCTCATTATTGATTTGGTACATTCGGGATTCTCAAAGCTGTGACTATATCAACTCGCACATATTATTGATTTAATGATTAATGTATTGTATCCCTGCGGATCCACCGTATGCATGATATTTAAACTTGTATGATTAAGACTCCAGGTGTGAGCCTCTTTGTCATCGATATGAGCATCATCAATATCTAAATCTCCCAGGTTGAAAACTACCTTTTCAATTGTTCACTTCCACCTTTTAGATCTTCGACGTTGCTTCCCAAAATATCAATAGCTTCCACTTTGTTTTCTAGAGACTCAACCCAACCCTAAAAATAAGAAATGCAACACAACCTGAACCTAAAAAGTAGATCGGAGTTTTAATTTCTTAGTGTTCAAGTCTTGGACAAGGAACTCACTACTTGTGCTAATACTGTCAACAAAGGAAATTCAGGCCTAGTGTAAATATCAATTCAATCAAGAGAAATAAAATGTTACACGAGAGAAAATAAAATTTACATAAACTTATAATTTAGTATTATTACTGATAAGAGATAAAATGTAGCATTGATTTCCCCATACTTGAATCCTACCATATATGGAGACCAAGGAGTGTTAGAATATCACCCCATGTTCATGTCCATTGGTATTTATGGAAAAGCTAGAATGATTGAGGATCCCCTATTCATGGAAATCCAAAATGTGACATATCCCTCTATGACTAACTATTAAATTTCATATCTATGTTTCCATATTTAACCATTGTAAAGACAACCTAATTATTTTAGAATGTGTGAAGACCAAACTATCAATGATTTGTTGGTGAGGGAAAAATTATTCTCAATTAAGTGTCTGAAGAATATGTTTAGTTAGAGGCTATATCCAAAACTTCAACAAGGGAACACAATGTACATCAAGAAGAGTGAAAACCAGTTGTTGTAATTGAAGGAACACAGCTTTAAAGTTGGAGCTTAGCTTCAAATTTTGCAGAATAACCAAACTTGTATCAAATTCCCTATCTCCTATTTAGAGGAAGAATATATTCTGTAGCTTATGTACATGATGATATAATACAACATGCCTAGTGTGAGAAGCGTTGGGGAAAAATAACGTCTTGAACAAACCTATAGGCATATTTTGTTTGTGACAAAAAACAAGATGTTGAGATAGAATTAGCTTAGCTTCAAATTTTGCAAACTAAACAAACTTGTATCAACTTCCCAATTTCCTATTAGAGGAAGCATATATACTATAGCTTCTGTACATGATGATATCATACATCATGTAGAGTCATAGCTGCTGGGGAAAATGAATGTCTTGAACAATCCCATAGACATATTTTATCACAAAAAATATGATGCTTAGATAGACTTTAAAAACTAAGGTTATTTGATTTTTAGCTAGCACTCAGTTTTTCAGAGGAAATAGCTATGGGTTAGTGATAGATGGGTTGTATCTAATTGTATTAATAGAGATCGAAGGGACATAAGAGGAATTGATGTTCGAAAAATATTTCCAGGAAAAGTTGTCACATACTTCAAAGACAACTACCCCACCAAAATGAAGAGCCCAACAAACTGTTGTCTTTATATAAGATAATGTGAATGGTAAGTGAAATAGTAGCCTCGGTATAGGCACGAGAAAATAGTAGCCTGCAAGTTGACAGACTTAGTGTTCACTATCAAAGTCACTTTTGTGAGTGTTAGATAATACTGTCTTAAATTGATATGGTTTTGTATTAATTGTTAATTGTATTAAATGAGTTTCATATTAATTGTTATTGTCTTAAGTGGCGATTGTCTTAAATATAAAGTTGTCTTAAAATATTTTTGTCTCAAACTATTTTTGCCTTAAATATAAAGTTTTGTCTTAAAATATTTTCGTCTTAAATTGTTTTTGTCTTACAATATTTTCATCTCAAACTATTTTCCTCTTAAATATAAAGTTTTGAATTAAAATATTTTTGTCTTAAACTATATTTGTCTTCAATATAAATTTTTGTCTTAAAATATTTATATCTGAAATTGTTTTTGTCTTAGATATAAAGTTGTCTTAAAATATTTTTGTCTCAAATTGTTTTTTGTCTTAAATTTTATATTTAAGACAATTTAATTGATATTAAATTTTAATATAGAATAACTAAAATAAAAGGTAATTTTTTACGAAAAATATTTCTTTTGTCTTAAAAAAATGTCTTAAAAGTGCCCTTCATGTAGACGTGTGTGATTTCAAATATATCTATATCACTGATGTATATAGTGAATCAATTAATAAAGGCAACAAATTCAAACATCGAGAAAGAATAAATCTCAACCATAAAAATAAAATGAAATCATTTGATTTTGATTTGATTTAAATTTTGTATGTATATGTCATATTCATATATGTGCATAAAAGGAATGGTATTTGTATGATGAAGTATTGATGACTCATGAGGGAATGTGAGGGATGTAATCCTCTCCTAAATTGTAAAAATATCAATTAACAGGTAGCAAAATAGGTGGGAGGCCGTGCAGACATGTCTGCAATGCACGCATGAGTATTGCAGATAGGGATGCCAGATCCTTTGCTTTGTACATGCATTGATATGATCATGAAGAGAGTGTACTGTTTTTTTCAAGAATGCCACCCTGCTAGAGATGATAAATCTGAAGAGGTCATTGATTCTCTGGTTGATGTGCGTAAGAGCATTGTCCATCTCTGTGATCGACATGCTGACTTCTTGGATGGAGTCCTGGAGTTCATCTTACATGTCAAAATATGATCTCGATGTCTTGTTCATCGTGTATATGTCTAGTAAATTGTTGAGGTTTCCAACTGTAACATTTTACCTGTTCAACTCATGTAACAGGAAATTGAATGATGATGACCTATTTCTCTGCATCTCCATATCTTACTATAACTTATGTTGCATCATGTTAGTCATGTTGTTGATTTCCATGAGAGGAGGAAGATGGCTAGGGCTAATTATATTCTTCTTCTTAAGAAATCATGTACTCGACATAAAGGATCGACATGATGTGTTGAAGGAAAAAGCAGTTACAAGTGTAGTGCACGCAAAGATGGTGATGGTTTTCACTTCCTTGATGATGTTGGAATTACTCCCAACCACCACCATGAATAAATGTGGCATCAGCCCACGCTTCTTTGAATTTTTTGTGCAGGGAAGGACAAGAAACAGGCTTCAAACCCAAAGGAATTTTCATGAAATCCATGCAAAAAATCAAACATAATACCTGAGCCACACACTTTGTGTTTTATTTCTTACATGCTGCATTTACTTACCATTTCCCATTTATTTGAACTCTTAAAGTCCTTCGCATATGTTTTTTCCCTGCTGATGTGATATCGGCGGGACCCACCTCAACCTTACCTCATTTTTCAAACACATGAAAACCTTTATATTTCCTTTATTTATTTTTTTCGCACTTCGCACCTTCCGCCGTTTAACTCGCCACATATTGTAGCCCCCAAGATTTAGGTTCTAACTCTTACTGCTCCAATAAATGTTATTTCCTCGCCGATGCAATCTGGTGGGACCCACAAACCTCATCACATATCGTAAGACTTCCCACTTACCTTTTATGCTGCCCACACTTAGCAAGGTTTTTGTTTTAACCTTTTAAGCCACCCACGACCACGTACTTTGCAAGTTTCAAGTTTTAACTTTATGCTACCCGCAAGTTATCTTATTTTGTTTGCGATGCGATCGAAAAAGGCGGCACGTGTCAAGATCAAGAGGATAGCACATATCGGCGCCCGCAAAGCTCAGGAGTTAATGGATTAAGTGCCCACAAGTTAAATTGCTTGTTTTGTGATGTGATAAGTGCCATGTCACATCACAATTGCAACAATTTATGTTTTTAGTTAAGCACCCGCAAAGTTAAATGTTTTACAATGCGATGTGATCGTGCCACCGCACATCACAATTGCAAGAACTTAAAGTTTCCCTTATCGTGCCAGTTGAAAGTTTTGTACCATGCGATGGAGGGCCAAATGCGATGAGGGTTCAAAGCAGAAACACACAAAATTTAAGGTCTGTCAATATATGTGTTTTGTACGCATTTCCTTGTAAAAATAACAGAACAGTAGAATCGGGTGTACACGACTCTATGTGTCGTTAGTGAAGAAATGGGCCTTGACATCAAAAGGGATGATTGGTTGCTACCCACCCATCCAGAATTGAAATACATTAAGTTGACAGGCTACGACCATTTTTGTATTAGATATATATTTGTAATTTCATATGTTTTCAGAGAAGAGTTGAAGAAATTAAAAAATTCCTCTCCTGTGCGTTTTTCTCTCTGTCTGTGTTTGAATATTATTTCCGCATTATTTGTGCATTCTCTGTGTTATGGGGGAACGAATCTCTCTATGTATTGTTTGTTGTATTCAATATTTCAAACATGGTATCATAGCGGGTTTTGGGCTCTCAGTGAAAGAACGAGCTCTCTCTACTGAAGAAGCTGTAATATTGTTTGTAGAAGAAGAAATTTCCACCAGTGAGAAATCTTTTATAGAAGTGAGAAAGTTTGTGTATACATAGTCAAGATGGCAACAACAAGCACAAGTATGACTATCTAGAATTACCACAGTTCAATGGCAATACTTATGATTATTGGGCCATTACAATGAAGGCCCTGTTTGCTTCACAATATATTTGGAAGCTGGTGGATAATGGTTTACAGGAACCAGCAGATGCAACATCACTTAATGCTTTGACACAAGCACAAAGAGATTTGTTGAGAGAAAATAGGAAGGGTTCCAAATCCCTCTTCTATAAATTTTAAGCAGTACATGAGAGTATTTTTCCAAGGATTGCAGCAGCAACAAAGTCTGAGGAGGCATGGGATACTCTTCAGAAAACCTACCAAGGTAGGGAAAAAGTAAAGACAAAAAAACTTCAAACGCTGAGGAGAGATTTTGAAACTCTCTGTATGAAAGAGTCTGATAACATAGAATAATTCTTCACACATGTGATTGGGTTGGATACCGAGATAAGGTGTCATGGAGAGACACTCGAAGAAAGGAGAATAGTGGAGACCGTCTTAATAAGCCTACCATCAAGGTTTGATGCCATAGTAGTGGCCATATAAGAGATAAAGGATCTATCACAGTTTTCAGTGGATGAGCTTCATGCATCACTGATGTCTCATGAGAATAGACTAAACAGAGCAACGAAATCCTCATTCATTCAAGACAGAAATGTTTTTTGGTTGAGGTAAAGGTCGAGGAAGATAAAACTACTGAGGAAGAGGAAGAAGCCCGCACAAAGGTGGAATAAGTAGCCCTGCAAGCACAAGTGGAAGGCATAGCACCAGAATTCAGGCGAAGGCTCAAGAAAAAATCAAGCACAAGGACAGAGGTATGATAAATCTCAAGTCCAATGTCATTATTGCAAAAATTATGGGCATTATTCCAATGAATGTAGAAAGAAGCAAAATGACATGGGTAATAAAACTAGTGTAAATTTTACAAAAGAAAATCAAAACCATGGTAATGTGATTTTAGCTTGTAATGTAGCACAAGAAAAACAAGAAGATGTATGGTTCTTAGACTCAATTTGTAGTAACCATATGACTGGAAACATAGCAATTTTTTCCAATCTAGATGAGAGTGTAAAATTTGAAGTGACAATGGGGACTGATAACAAAGTCTCTCTCATGGGGAAAGGAAGAGTAAAAATACTGACAAAGAAGGGAGAGAAGAAGTTTGTGCTAGATGTCTATTATGTACCTGACCTGAAATGTAACCTTCTAATCATTGGAAAACTCATGAATAAGGGCTACAATGTGTTTTTTAAGAATGATGTGTGCACAATCATGGATATACCTCCAAGTAGACAGGTCATTCCAAAAGTGCATATGATAAGCAATAGGATGTTTCCTCTCAATATCAGATCAAACTTGAAGGAAGGAGGTGTTGTAGCAGCCGTCACACAAGAATTGTTTCCAGAAGAGTGAAAGATGAGAATTGGTTATGGAATTTGAGATTCAAACATGTCAATTTCAGAGGTTTGAACTTGTTGCATAGAAAAGGCATGGTAAAGGGATTACCACTCATAGAGAAACCAGACAGCCTATGTGAAGGC
This sequence comes from Pinus albicaulis, assembly GCA_034641835.2. Classification (NCBI taxonomy): domain Eukaryota; kingdom Viridiplantae; phylum Streptophyta; class Pinopsida; order Pinales; family Pinaceae; genus Pinus; species Pinus albicaulis. The sequence continues at coordinate 846,846,545 of CM076570.1, forward strand.
TACATCTTAGGAAAACAACACAGAGAATCATTTCTAGCAGGAAAGAGTATAAGGGAAAAATCACCCTTAGAGATTGTCCACTAAAATTTGTGTGGACTAGTGCAAACACCATCATTACCCGACAGTCATTATGTTTTAACATTTATAGATGATTACATAAGGAAGACATGGGTTTATTTTCTAAAATAGGAAAGTGAAGTTTTTGAACATTTCTACCACTTCAAAGCTCTTGTTGAGAAGCAAGGTGGACACTACATAAAAGTGTTGAGAACTGACATACGTGTAAAATATATCTCTAAAGACATCCTACATTTCTGCAGGGAGCATGGAATACACAAGAAGTTTACCACAAGGTATACACCTCAGCAAAACGGTGTAGCAGAAAGAAGGAATAGGAACATCACGGACATGGTAAGAAGTCTGTTGAAGGCAAAGCATTTTCCAAATGAGTATTGGACAAAAGTTGTAAATTGTGTAGCTTATATTTTAAATAGATGTCTAACCAAAGATATTATGAACATAGTTCCAGAAGAAACATGGAATGGGAAAAATAAATTTGTCACTCACATGAGACTATTTGGATGTGTGGCATATGCACATGTCCCATATTAGTTAAGGAAGAAGTTGGACAACAAGGGGGAGAAGTGTATATTTGTTGGATACAGTGATGAATCCAAGGCCTACAAGCTCTATAATCCATAAAACAAGAAGGTAATAATTAGCAGAGATGTTCAATTCATAGAAGAAGAAGCTTGGGATGGAAGTTCAGAGAATACAATGAATGTGAAGACATGTATTTCACATGAAGATGAAGAGGAATTGATGACATAAAATAATTCCTCAACGGTGGCTCCTCCTCCACCTACACAAGCTCAACAAAGCACACCACAAGGATCAAAAACTCCCTTGAGTTCAAGTTAAACTCCAAGCATATCTTCAACAAATATAAGAAGAGCAAGATTCAAAATTTTAAATGAAATTTATGAGCAAGAAGAAGTAAATAGTAATGCTGGTCTGAATTCTTTATTTTCTTTGTTTTTTTATGTTGATGACGCAATCCATTTTGAAGATGCGGTAAAATAAGAGAAGTGGATTGAAGCAATGAATGAAGAGATAAGAGAAATATAAAAGAATGACACATGGGAGTTAGTGGGCCTCCCACAAGGAAAATAAGTTATTGGAGTGAAATGGGCCTATAAGACTAGGAGCAAAAGTGAAGGCAAGATAGAAAGGCACAAAGCAAGACTTTTCGTCAAAGGCTACAAGTAGCAACAAGGAAGATGTTGGACATTGGGTTCAATGCTCCCCGTGTGTTTCGTAACATGGACTAACTGCCTCTCATGGATCCTATCTCCGGCGATTGTAGTGGAGACTAACGCCTACGAGTTTTTTCTAACGACAATAGTGATTCCAACACAAGAGACTATGAGGAAACCTTAGCACCAGTTGCAAGGATGGAGATAGTGCAGACATTGTTGTCCATTGCAAGACAACAAAAGTGAAACTTTTATCAAATGGATGTGAAGTCAACATTCTTTAATCGAGTGTTGAAAGAAGAGTTGTATGTTGAACAACCTCCTCGATATGAAATAGATGGCCAAGAACACAAAGTGCGTAAGTTGAATAAAGCTCTTTATGGGTTGAAGCAAGCACCAAGAGCATGGTACAACAGGATTGATGCGTACCTGATAGACAATGGATTTTACAACTGTAATGGTGAACCCACACCCTACATCAAATAAATTGACGGTAAAGTTCTTTTTTTTTTTTGTATGTAGATGATTTGATTTTCACGGGCTATGATGTTTCTCTCATTGCTGATTTTAAAGAAGTCATGAAAAGTGAATTTGAAATGAATGACTTGGGTTTGCTAAGGTATTTTTTGTGCATAGAAGTAAAAAAAAAATGAAAAGGGAATTTTTATTTCCCATGAAAAATATGTTGAAGAAGTTTTAAAGCGGTTCAATATTCAGAACAACAAATCAAGAACAACTCCAACTGTCATGGGGTTGAAGTTCAGCAAGGAAGATTGCAGCAAGAATGTCGATCCGACATTGTACAAAAGCATAGTTGGCAGTCTAATGTATTTGACTGCAACTAGTATTGATAAAATGTATGCAGTGAGTTTAATATCCAGATTCATAGAGACACCCAAGGAGACACATTGGCAAGCATCCAAGAAAATTTTAAGGTATGTGAATGAAACGAAGGAGTATAGTGTTCTATACTCCTTGAATGATAATTTTACGCTGATTGGTTACACTGACAGTGATTGGGCTAGAAGTGTAGATGATAGAAAGAGCACATCAGGGTATGTTTTTCATTTGGGATCGGGAGCCATTTCATGGGCTTCTAAGAAAAAACCAATAGTTTCATTACGAATAGTATAAGTTGAATATGTAGCAGCAACAGCAACAACATGCCAAGCAGTTTACATGAGAAGGATGTTGAGAGATTTATGTCATGAGAAAGACAAAGGAACCACAATTTATTATGATAACAACTCAGGAATTTCATTATCAAATAATTTTGTTTTCCACAAGAGAGCAAAACATATTGATAAAAAGTACCATTTTATAAGGGAATTGGTTAACAATGGTGAAATTTTTTAACAACATTGCAGGTCAGAGGAAAAGTTTTCTAATATCCTCACAAGGCCATTGGGAAAGAGAAGTTTTGTTTATCTTAGACAGTGTCTGGGAATGATTGATAGCATAAATTGTAATTAAGAGGGAGTGTTGGAATTAATCCCAACCACCACCAAGAATAAATGTGGTAGCAGCCCATGCTTCTTTGAATCTTCTGTGCAGGGAAGGAAAAGCAGCAACCTTCAAACCCGAAGGCATTTTCATGAAATCCACACAAAAAATCAAACAGAGTACCCGAGCTGCACATTCTGTGTTTTATTTCTTACATGCCGCATTTACTTATTGTTGCCTGTAACTTCGTCCCTGCAACTTTTTTGTTTTAACTCTTAAAACCCTTCGCATAAGTTGTTTCCATGCCAATGCGATATCGGCGAGACCCACCTCAACCTTACTTCATTTTGCAAAGGCATGAAAACCTTTACATTTACTTTATTTCTTTGTTTTCCACACTTCGTACCTCTCGCCGTTTAACTCCCCGCCAAGGAAAATTTTAAGGATGGATGTTTATATTAAAGTTAAAAAACTTGGCGAACCTTAGTAGTCCCCAATATGTCAATTGTAAAATTTTTGATGTTATTTTTGTAAAACTATTTAGTTTTGTAATCATTTTATTAGTATATATAAATTAGCCCATTTGCGAATATTAGCCCCTAAAATTGTCCATGCGAGTCCCCGCATACTGCAGCCCGCAAGATTTAATTTATAACTCTTAACCCTCCACCAAATTTTATTTCCTCGCCGATGCCATCTGGCAGGACCCAAAAACCTCATCACATATCACAAGACTTCCCACTTACCTTTTATGCTGCCCACACTCTGCAAGTTTTTTGTTTTAATCTTTTAAGCTGCCCATAGCCACACACTTCGCAAGTTTCAAGTTTTAACTTTATGCCGCCCACAAGTTATCTTATTTTTTTTGTGATGCGATTGCAAAAGTGGGAACGTGTCAAGATCAGGAGGATAGCGCATATCAATGCCGACAAAGCTCAAGAGTTAATGGAGTAAGTGCCCACAAGTTAAATTGTTTGTTTTGCAATGGGATAAGTGCCACGTCACATCACAATCACAAAAAATTATGTTTTTTGTTAAGCATCTGCAAAGTTAAATGTTTTCGAATGTGATGCGATCATGCCACTACACATCAAAATCGCAAGAACTTAAGGTTTCCCATATCACGCCAGTTGAAAGTTTTGCGCCATGCGATGGATGGTCAAACACGATGAGGTTTCAAAGTTGAAACACACATATTTTCAGGTCTAGAAATTTATGTGTTTTGTACTCATTTTCTTGTAAAAACAACAAAATAGAGAATCGGTTGTACATGACTCTATGTGTCATTAATGAATAAATTTTCCTTGACATCAAAAGGGACGATTGGTTGTTGCCTGTCCATCCAACATTGAAATGAATTAAGTTGAGAGGCGACAACCATTTTTGTATTAGATATATATATATATGTAATTTCATATGTTTTCACCCAATGGAGTTGATAGGGACTTTATATGGTTGGCCACTGCAAGATTTCTATTTTATATAAAAAGCATTTGTGGAAGTTGAAATATTTTGGAATTGATATGCCTTATTATATTATTAGTGACATGCAGAAACAAAAATCTTAATGCTTTATATTAATATTGATTGTATCATACTTGCTTTATAGGTTCCAGATATAGTGACAGAAATCGCCAATTTATGGAGGAGTTGTCTACCGATGAATCAAGATCCAAATTCATATCTACCCGTTGAATAGCCCCTTTCATATTTGTTTGATTAAACATTTTAAAAAAATTTGTAGACAAAAACGGTTAAATTTTATTATGAGGCGCCAAAACAAAGCGGCATTGTGCGATGACAGTGGTTACTGCGGTCGAGAGCGCGGAGCGTAGAATTCTCTCCCGAGACGAGTAAGCATTGTGACATAGAATGAATATACCCCTCTGTAGATTTCTGGACTCCTTCGTCGTCATGGTCGATTGGAGCCGTGGAGAGGGCATCAAAATAATCGCCGAGATTGTCGACAATGTCGTTGGCGTGAGATCCCTCCAGGGTCAAAGATCAGATCCTTCTTTTGGCGTTGCAAGGTATCATAAGGGGAGTCCTTCTTCGTCGTTTCTTTTGGAGTCGCTATGGATAGCAATCAGTTCAAAAATGCTTCGCCAAAAATGCGCTTGTAGATCACCGTGCCTTCTCTCATCCGGATGCTTACGAGCAGAGGCAATTTGGTAATAACATAGAGCGCGAAGCCGGGAGAACAGAGTCGTGGTGTTTCATAATGGATTGAACCCGCATTTTATTCGAAGATCATTAAGAAAGCTGCGTTTCGGACGGAGGGGAGGGTGAAGGGGCTTTGGGGTCGAGGAATACCCAATAGAAAAAAGGCCCGGAGAACACAGAATTTAGGGGATATTGCGAAGGAGTCGACATAGTTACCGTATAGAGATCTTTTACTCCCGCGAACGCCGAGATTGGCTTCCATGTCTCGCTCAGGGTATTTAAATTCCCGGGAATATGATAGAAGGAGATCTTGTGGAATTTAGGCAAGATAAGTCGATTTTCTTGAGGATGGCTGATAAATGGAGTCGAGAAGGGTTCTTATTGATGTTCAACGCCCGGATAATGATCCCTGAGTCCCCGAAGACCGAAATGGATAGGAAGTTACCTTTGATTGCTTGAAGAAGACCTCGCCACGTAGCAAGAGCCTCCGCTCTCGTTGTTAGATTCCCCGCCCTGCACCCCCAAGCAAACCGGATCACATCGGAACCATCGAGGACCCAAGAGAACCCCACCGCCTCTCGCGATACCGGGGTTGCCTTTGGAGGCCCCGTCGAAAAAAAAGACAAAATTCATTCGGAGCCGATCTCTACTTAATGAACTCTTGCTCTTCCAGTCCCTAATTTCCCAATTGGAGTGGACACTAGCGAGAAAGGGTGGAGCAGTCCTTATGGTTAAGGACCAAATCCATTCAACCGGAGGCTCTCCTCTCTGTTCGCAGCTTTCCCGTGCTTTTTTGGCGTAGTTGGCTTCTAGAATTTCTCCCAATAGAGCTTTGACTTTGGCAATGATTCGGACGAGTTGCGACTTTCGTTTCGAATAATCTGTTGTTCCTCTCCGACCACAACTTCCAGAGAAACGATCTTGGGGATCCACGATACAAAGAATTTTTGAGAAGGAGGTTTTTGGAAAGACCAAACAGAGCTAATTTATTCTAGGTTTGAAAGAGATTTTGAATGTTCCTAGGGAGCTCGAATTCTATCGTAATTTAGCATAAGAGTCCCCTTCCGGACTTCAAGCGCAAAAAGGGCAGTGTTAAGAGCAAATGATCTCGTTGTTTCTTCATCGTACTTGAAAAGATTGCACCGGACTGTCCTTCCATACCACGCTCGCGGAGATTATCACAAGTGAGAATACCGTTGATGAGCTAACGTCCAAAGCAAAAGAAATCGATTTTGGGAAGAGAGGGGGAATCCCAAATAAATTTCCATTGAGCAGGATTTGGTGGGACATTCGGAATGGCCATAATACTTTTGTATCCTTCAGCGCCGAATACGAACTCTCGAAACAGCCTCCCCACCCTCTTTTGTCCTTTGTCGAAGCTTTTAAGGGAGCTTTCCCTTGAAGATTATCCAATAGAGCCGAGGCTTCATCTTCCAGCCCACCGAGGGACCTCCCCCGCATGCCGCCGGTCCCAAAGACTATCCTCCGTCCATGCGAGATGTCCCAAAGGGTGTTCAAATTGCGTAGCCCCGGAGCCGGTATTTGATATTTGTAAGTTCTTCCTTCGACTCAAGGGTTGGTCCCCCAAAAATAGGATCATTCCCAGATTCTTATGTTCGCCCATTACTCGAATCCAATACGACTTATGACCGAAATGTTCCAAAGCTTTGATGCAGAGTTTAAAAACAAAGGAGAGCCTTTGGTAGCTCGAGGAGTCCGGTCCAAGCATCTAAGGCGATTCCCATGAAAATATTTTCTCCACAGACTTTCTTGCTCCAACTTAATTTTCCAGAGACAATGTCCCAAAGCAGCTTGGATCCCAAAGCGCATTTTGAGCAGACCCGGATCGCGAATTTGTAGACCTCCTTCCATAAATGGCTTTTTAATAGTATCCCATTTAACAAGGTGCATCCTTCTTTCATTGTTTTTCCCCCCTTCCCACGTAAAACGCCTTAGAAGAGCTTCCATTTTGTTGATGAAGGTTTTTGGGGCAAGGAGGATGGAGTGTTGATATAACTGAAGGCTTGAGAGAACGACTTTCATCGGAATGATCTTCCCAAAGCATTATTCAACCCATGAAGCTCCCCCAGCATGGATTCTCGCTTTTAATCTTATCCAGCCAGGGCATCCAATGGGCCACTTTAGGAGCGGTCTTGAAGATTGGAATCCCCGTGTATTTGAAGGAGTCCCGGAGCCCGTGGACCCTTCCATATCAAGAATCCGTGCAATATCCGAAAGTTCCTTAATCGGCGAGTTCCAGCCATAGATTGTGCTTTTTAGAAAGTTGATCTTGTCTGCCTCGAGACCTCTCTATAAATGTCCAGCTCCTTCTTGAAGGATTTAGCGGGAATTTATGCTTGCCCCACCCAAAGAATAAAGTGTCGTCGCAAATTGGGCATGATTTATGTCTTTGACATGATGAACCATACGAAGGCGAGAAGGATTTGGGTCAGTTGATTATGGTCCAATTGAAAGTCGAGAACTAAGGCTTGAATGGCATAAAGAAGCGGGGACAAAGGGCAGCCTTGTCTAAGGCCCCTAGAGGCTTGGAAAAATCGAAGGACGCCCATTAACCAAAGGCGCAATCCGTGGAGAGGCAATGCAGTGCTTTTATCCAGCTAATGATGGTCAAGAGAAGCCCATTTTCTTCATAACCATGAACATAAATTCATGCTTTACCTCGTCAAAAGCATTTGCCAAGTCAAGCTTAATCACCATACCTTTCTCCTTTCGGTGATAGCTTGAATGAACAGTCTTCTTGCACCAGCACAATGTTGTCAAGAATCTTTCTCCTTTTGATGAATCCTCCTTGGTTTTCGGGGATAATGGCCGGTAAGATTTTCTTAAGGCGATTGGCTATAATTTTAGTGATCATCTTGTAACTAGAATTACACAACGAGATTGGTTTGAATCACTGAAATCACCGCACCCTTTCTCTTTCGGAATCAAGGCCGAAACGTCGAATTGGTGCCGCCTCCGATCTTTGCACAAGATTGTGATTTCCCGACCATTCTCGAAGGTCATTTTTTTATTATGGCCCAACAGAGAGGTAGAACCTAACAGGGGAATCCATCCGGACCGAGAGCTTTGTCCGGTTCCATACCGGCGTGTGTATTTTTAAGCTCATTCATGCTAATTGGAGCGACAAGCATAGCATTGTCGTAATCGTGGACACATTGAGGGATCGGATCTCATTGGATAGACATGGGGATCCATTGGTGGATCATTGGGGGCGAGTAAAGATCTTTGAAGTGAGAGTACGCTGCCCGCTTGATGTCTTCGAAATCCTTAACCACTACATTTTGGTGGTGAATTTCTTTCACGGATTTGAATTGCTTGCGAGCTTCGACGTGTTTGTGGAAGAAGCTAGTATTTTTGTCCCCGACTTGTAACCGAGAGAGCTCGGATTTCTGCCTCCGTTCTTCTTCTTCTTCCCTACTTGCTTTGTGATAATCTTTTTGCGCAGTCAACTTCTCTCTCGAAGAAGGTCTTGGGTTACGGCAGTAGTTCTCCAAAGATAATTGGTGGGCAGCAAGACCCTGTCTGTGGCCAACATTCTTTTGGAGGAGGGAGATTTCAGGGTTTCTAGCCCATTCCTTAAGCCTTCTTTTGAGCCCCCTCATTTTTGCTTCCCACACGTAGAAAGGGGAACCATGAACGTGTCCTGTTCCGGTGCATCCGAAACCATCTCTTGGAACCCCTCATGTCGAAGCCATAATGAACTCGAATCCGAAGGGAATGGGGCCAAGATTTTCATCCATTGAAAGCTCAAGGATAATGGGTTTGTGATCGAGGTGCTATTAGGTAGAATTTTGGACGAGGCCATTAGACCGCAAGTAAGGAAAGAGGATTGGACCCGAAATCTGTCCAATCGAGCAGTAATATGATTTGGGCCCACCCTTTTGTTAGTCCAGGTGAACTTCCCGGATGTGGGCTTGATATCCTCCAACTCCCATCCCAACATGATGTCTTCAACCCACTCTCTAGCCGGATCCCCGACCGGGGAGCCTCCCTTTTTCTCATTAGTAGCAAGAGTTACATTCAAATCACCAGACTATGATAATGTTTTCGGGGATCTGTGCAAACGTAAGATAGGACAAAATCGAGTCCCCAAAGCAGAATTTTTTCTCGTAAGGAAGAACATGAACATATATATTGAACATACTTACTTGTTGGCCGATTCTTTATGAAGAAGCTTCGTGAGAAGCCAATGGGAGGAGCTATCTTTTTGAATCGAGTCATAGCTAGAGCTATCCCGCAAGGTAGCGATTCCACCGGAGGCACCTCTTGCGCCGACAAAGACATCCAATACCTTTGCGCCGTAAGGTTTTGCTAACCCCGGAGGAGGGAAGATTCCTCCAACTTTGTCTCCTCGGATGAGAAGGATTTCGGGCGAATACATTCTCACTATATCTTTCTGTGGCATCTTCTTTTAGCTTGCCGCCTAATCCTTTGCAATTCCGGGAGACGTACTTCATTATTTATTGGCTTGGGAGATTGTGGCTCCTTTTTGGAGCCGAGCCGTGCTTGCGCCCCTGATCTAGTATTCATCATTCCTTTGAGAGTTTTTTTGAGAGCCTTGGAGAACGTCCGTATAAGTTTTCTCCTCTCTCTGTTTCTTCTTGATTTCCGACCCCCGGCGACTTTGATAGGAGTGACTTGTGAGCCGTATGATTCATAGGTTCTTCCTTCCGAGTCTTCATCGATTCGAGAGGCCGTGCTTATATGTTCTTCTTTATCTATATTTCCTTCATTGCCTCCCCGATGCTCGGGGGGGTGGTTATTTCAGCACTGTGTTCTTTTTACTTCCTTCATCAAGTCTTCCTGGCTCTTCTTGAGTCCCAATGGTTTCGCATTCCCACCCGAGGAGGATCCAACTTTTGGGTCTTCATTGGTCTTTGGGTTGGTCTCGAGGCTTCCCCACCGTTCCGAAATTTTTTCTTCTCTATTGACCTAGGGATAGCCTTGCCTCTTTTGATTTCTTTCCATCCTTCCTTGTCCTCCTTGGTCCCGGCCGGGGATTTGGGGCAATTCCGTTGGAAATGTCTCGTGTTCATGACATGTTCTCGCATTTGAAAGGAAGTTGTTCGTAGTCCAACTTTTGATAGTGATGCCATTCTCCCACCGTAAGTTTAATCGCCTCGGGGAGACCATGCCTCTAAGTCAACTTCCACACTGATTCGGGCACTGGGTGTATTGGCCTTTATTGTCGCCTTTGTCGATGAATCGCCTGCACCATTCCCAATCCTTTGCAAAGATTGATAGCTCCAGCAGAAGGGATCGGAAGGTTAGGGAGCCGAACCCGGATCGGCACTTCCTTCGGAACATCCACCGAGGGATCGAAGTCCCGGGGTCCATTTATTGAGATACTGCACTCGATTTCCCATGAAATACGGTCCATTTTCCGAAAACCGGATCTCGGTCTTCTTTGGTGGTGAACTCGAAAATGAAGAAACCTCTACCAACCGCATAATGTATCACACTGCTTTTTCAGTCGTGGTCTCCGCTTTCGTTGAATCCAATCATCCGTGGCTTTTGTTGATGGCCAGCGCTCCCCATAAATTGCCCGACCAACCCTCTCGTCTGCTAGAGCAAGGGCAATTTTTAATTGGCCGATCTTCATGCGGGGCTATTGTTGAGTCCCAAATTTGCATCTTTTCCATGCATTTTTCCATACCTTTTTTCACTCACCTAAACCTCCCAAATTGTCAATATCATGTGCAAAAGGGCATCTAACATGGTTTTTAATTATATTTTTGTGTTTGCTATTTGATCTAGATTTTGTTCATTCAAATCCGGAATCTTGCCACTTTCCGCAGCTCGTCGCAACTTTCCGCAGCCTATTTTGTAAAACTCTATGCTACGAGTGTCTACAAGGGAAACGAGCCACATGGGCAGAGCTAGGAATGACGTGGACATGGTTCGTGTCCTATTGGTTCAAGCAAACTCGCCCAAAGAAGCCGCGGTCAAAGGCGTCCACATGGAAGTCAACCATGGAGTTTCATGTCGGTTTGACTCGTTTCGTGGCACATAAAGATCCATACGGCCGTTTCTAAGCTCTGCGGAGGTTAAATCAACATCCGTGCGAGCTCCGGGAGTCGAATTCAAGCATCCACCTTCCGTAGATTCACTTTCCAACACGGCCATACTCCTATATCCGTGGACGTAGTGGTCTACGTGCTCTCTGCGCCACAAGAACTTTAGGAGACGATTACTGGGTTTGTTGTTATATATAGTGCGTTTGCATACGCATAGGAAGTTAGTTGATAGTTGATGTTAGTGAATGTAATCTCTCGTTATCTTTTAGTCTTCTCTCGTGGTGATTACGTCGCACTTGAGCCGTAACACTACCATTTTGTAATGAACTCGCTTTTTAATATGAGAAGACTCTGTTTTTCAACTTAATTTGTGTTTGAGGACCGTTACCAAGGCCGTGTAGAGGGCCCCTCGCCCAAACTAAGGTTTTGTGTATTAGTGTATATTTCTCATTTCATTTCTTTAAAAATCATTGTATCATAATCCATCCATATGTTCATACTCGCAGCTTGTTTCATTTCTATTTATACATTTCCATAATTTCCATTTCATTTCCGTCTTTCATGTTTTATAATCACCGATCGTTGTTCTTGTGCGATGCTATAGATAGGCAGCTGCATTTTTATAGCTTTTTGACTAATGACATGGATCTAACATTGTTCTGTCGCTAGTTTGATTTTCATAGCTTTTGTTTAAATTCAGCCTTGCTTTGTTCATTTCGAGCTTTTGATTATCTCGTCTGATAGTTAAATTTAGATATACTAAGTCGCTCATAGCATCCTCGCTGCTCTCCGAAAGCCACAGCTGGACCGATGGTGAGGGACTGCATTATGAAATGTGTAGTTTAGTATTAGTTTCTTTTTCTGCAAATTTAGATATATTAAGTCGCTCATAGCATCCTCGCTGCCTCCGAAAGCCACAAATCGGACTGATGGTGAGGGACCGCATTATGAAATGTGTAGTTTAGTATTAGTTTCTTTTTCCCGCAAATTTAGATATATTAAGTCGCTCATAGCATCCTCGGTTGCTCTCCGAAATCCACACTTTGGACCGATGGTGAGGGACTCGCATTATGAAATGTGTAGTTTAGTATTAGTTTCTTTTCCGCAAATTTAGATATATTAAATCATGCATGACATCTTCGGTTGCTCTCCGAAAGCCACAAATTGGACTGATGGTGAAGGATTGAATCATGAGTGTATGGTTTAGTAGTAGTTTATTTTCTCGCAAATTAAATATCGATTACACAAGTTGTTTATGATTACTCTCGAAAATCATAGCTTGACTAATGATGAAGGGTCGAAGATAAATTGATGTAATCTGATTTAGATTTATTTTGTTGCAATTTTGAATTTCCTTAAACATAGTTTCTTTTGTGTTTAGTTGGCGACAAGAATAGTTTGATTTTCATGTTCACTAGTTTACTGTTTTGATTTATTAGATTAGCAAGCATCTTTTCATTTCATCAAGACATTTTCATTTTCTTTCAAATTCTTATCATTGTAAATTTCAAATTGCTTTTAAAGTTTCAAGTTGGTAAATCATTATAGGGGATATCACTTCCTTGAACAAATATAACCAAACTTGTTTTCATTTTAGAATTTCCATTTCACCTTAGAAAAACCAAAAACGACAAAAAGTTAAGAAATAGTTTATCTTGCACATATAGTGCGCCGCACTTCATCGACTTACGATTCCCGGATTGAAAAAATTAAATGCAAGCAATTTAGGACACACTAAATTGACCAAACATTTTGGCGCCGTTGCGGGAAGTGTAACTAGGTAGCCAATTTCTTACATAAAATCATAAAAGAAGGGAAAACTTGATAACTTCTTGAAGTATGCTCTCCTCTTGCACCTAGTGTGATCTCGGAGGATCGTAAAAGAGAGTTATTGGTTTAGTAATTTCTTAAGTATGCTCTCTTCTTGCACTTAGTGTGATCCGGAAGATCGTAAAGAGAATTATTAGCCCAACTTTTTTTTTAAAAAATAAAAATAAAAAAAATGACATGCATAGAGCAAGAGATTCTAGGGGAAGGTTTATAGCTAAAGCCAAGAGTTCGATTTTCACAACTCCATCTTCTTCAAGGCATAGACCAGGATTCACCACCATCTACCCCTAGCCTTAAGATTTTTGGAAGTCAAGGAACAATTTGAATTAGAGGATTCTCCTATACCACCTACTAAAACCCACTTAGAAAACAAAGAGACTTTCTCTCATCCTTCCTTGGTAGAAGAACTAGAGGACTATAAGGACTCTAAAGAAACTATCATGGCAGAGGGAAGTAATAAATAGAGGTGGAGGTAGAAGAGGAGGAGATAATGGAGATAACAATGGTGAAGGAAATAATGGTAGAAATAGGGATTTGTTGGGATTCCCTATAGTTGATGAGGAAACTCATGCAACAATGAAAAAATATTTCACCATCTGTTCTCCCTAACTTTTATGGATTGCGAAGTGAGGATCCCTGAAACATTTCGTTTGAGTTTGAAGTAGTGTGCCGAACTTATGACTATATGGAAGATTCTCAAAAACTCAAACCGTTTCCTTCAACATTGAAGGGATCTCGCTTTGAAATGGTTCATGGGATTAGCCACTCAATCTATTAGGACTTGGAATGATATGAAACAAACATTTTTGGACAGATACTTGGACTATTGTATGCCCACCAATCACAAGGATGAGGTATTCAAAATGATGCAAAAAGAAGATGAAAATTTGGAAGACTTAATTGAAAGATTTCAATACAACTTGAAAAGAGCAAAGATGAGCAACTTAGATAATGAAACCTTGAAAGCCCTCCTATTAAAAGCCATTAGAGATGAATGGATAGACATTTTAAACATGATGGGGAAAGGAGATATTTCTCAACTCCCATTTCGTGATATAACGTAACTATGTATCCATCTCTCAAGAGGAAAATCTAAAACTGGAAAAGGGCCTAGGGATTCTTCTCTTATTAGGGCTAACAAATCTGCAACTCGGATCGAGTAAGTAGGGCAGTAGATTGGTAATATGCTTGATGAGTTCAAAATTGATATCTTAGGGAGCCTTAGTGAACAACTAGACACCCTTAAAAATCCAAAACAAGCAGAAGTGTAAACGCATGCCTTAGCCATCTTTTGTCCGAAATGTAGAAAGAAACATGCTTTAAGGGAATGTCCCTTGGATGCAAAAGTTGTAGAAACATGTATGATTTTCTCGTAAAAATCATGAGATCAAGGATTGTCCTTCAATTCCCCGGACTCAAAGTCGTTTTTTCAAGAAGATCCAAATTCAAAGTAGAATCTCTCGCTTTTGTTGCAAGGAGACCTTGGCAGTGGGACAACAATCTCAAGGGTTTAATAACCCTATGAATCTTCAAACCCCACCAAATTGGAATCCTTGGCAACAACCTTGGCCCCAACATCAAAATTCATATCAGCCCTATGGGTACAGGGGATGCAAAATCCTTATGGGAGATTTGCTCAATTTTATCAATATCCTCCATCTTTTCAAAATCAACAAGCTCCACAACTTCCAAGCCCAAATCCACAACTTTCATTGCCATTTCCACAACAACAACCTTCTCAACAAAATACAAATCCTCAACTCATGCTCCCATACCAACAGAAGACAAATCAACTTCCAAACTCGACCCATTGCCAAATCCTAACAATAAGAATCCTCAAACTACTTATATGGTAGAAGGACAACAATTTCCTACCTATATGATTGTTCCTCTCAACGATTTACAACTCGGATCCGGTAGAGTTTTAGAAAAACCTTCTATAGACATTCAAGAGCAAGATACCTCCGAAGAGGACTCTCTTCAAGTCAATAAGGGTTCGAGGAAGAATCTCTTCAAAATTCAAAAAATTCAAAAAAGAAAAAGAAAAGCTAACATCCACAACTCCTATAGTTGAGCAACTCCGTATCTTCATCTACACCTCCTTTTCCGGAAAAGACTACAAATTGATAAGGGGGTGGAAAAACAAATCTTGTTGCCTAACTATGACTTTCTAGATGAATTGAAGAATGTTTGTATCAAGATTCCATTGCTACAAGCCATTCGAGAAATTCCTATTCTAGCAAAAACCATAAAGGAGTTGAGTTTCAAAAGACCAGAAGGAAGCTAAAGGACACAAGAAGAATCCACCCCGGTAGGAAAGATTGCAGACATTATGATGGGAAAAAATTACCATGTAGAAGTATGTAGATCCAGGAAGTCCAATTGTCAAGACACATATAAATGGGATAGAAATTCCAAACACATTGATTGACTTAGGGGCCGCTATCAACATTATGAGTAGACTGACTATGGAATGTTGAAAACTTCCTAACCTTCTTTTTACACCTACTTTATTGCAACTTGCGGATCGATCTGTTATTAAACCAGATGGTGTATTAGAAGATATTTCAGTCTCCTTAGATTCTTGGGAATATCCAGATGAGACTTTATGATTTTGACTCCCAAAAGAAATCTAGGAGGACATCCAATTATCTTAGGAAGACCTTGGTCGGCCACAACCGATGCTTTTATTAGTTGTAGATCCGGAGACATGTACATTTCTAATGGTAATTCGACAAAGAAATTCAATTTGTATCCTCCAAAGAAGAGCAATCACAGTAAATAGGAGACAATGAATGGGTCGATGATGAGAACATTATACAACTCTGTCTTTACCATTTCGAAATTAGTGAGGATAGTCAAATTCGAACACATTAGAAAATTTTGAGATATCTTCGAATATGACCCCACACAATTTCAACTTGGAATCGACATAGAATATTTATCATCAAGACAAATGTCTCTTTACTCTATGGAAGAGTTTGGTACTCCGCTATTGAGATTTTTCCGTAAAAGACATTGAATATCAACAAACATTTGGAGAAATCACAACAAGAAGAACTAACCGTAATCTTGCAAAAACATTCTACTCGCATTTGCATGGGAGTATACCGACATGAAGGGTATTGATCCTAAGACTTGCATCCATCATATCTATATTGAGGAAAACAATAGACCAATCGTACAACCTCAAAGAAGGATGAATCCAAATCTTAGGGAGATAGTGAAAGAAGAGCTCCAAAAAACTTCTCAATGTAAACTTCATTTATCCAATTTCGGATAGCCGATGGGTTTCTCCTTTGGTTATAGTACCTAAAAAAGAATGGTAAATGGAGGGTATGCATTGATTACAGGAATTGAACAAAGCAACTTTGAAGGATCACTTTCCTTTGCCTTTTATTGATCGGGTATTAGATACATTAGCAGGTAAAAAGTACTTTTCATTTTTTGGATGGTTTTAGTGGCTATAATCAAATACAGTAGCATCTCGAAGATCAAGATAAGACCACATTTACTTGTCCATGGGGGAAATTTTGCCTACCGAGTGCTTCCTTTTTGGGTTATGTAATGCACCAAAGCAACATTCCAAAGAGCAAGACTAGGAATTTTTTTCTGATCTAATTCATGATTGTGTAGAAGTTTATATGGATGATTTTACGCTTTATGGTAATTCATTTGAAGAGGCATTAGAAAAATTTGGAAAAAGTTCTTATAAGATGTAAAGAAACAAACCTTTCATTAAGCCATGAAAAATGCTTTATGATGTTTATCGAAGGGATTGTTTTAGGACATCATATTTCGGGAGATGGGATTAAGGTTGATAGATCGAAAGTTGAAGTCATCTCCAAGTTGCCTATTCCAAATTGTCAAAGAGATGTTAGAAGTTTTCTAGGATTTCATCGGTTATTATAGAAGATTTATAGAAAACTTCACTAAAATAGCATCTCCACTCTTCAAATTGCTTACAAAAGATCGTGAATTTAAATGGGATCCCGATTGTCAATCGACCTTTTGAAACTTTGAAAACAAGAATATCCGAAGCACCTATCTTGAGAGGACCAAATTGGAAACTTCCTTTTCATATTTCTACAGATAGTCTTTCGGATACGACTCTTGGAGCCGTGTTGGGTCAAAAAAGATTTAATTCCTTATGCCATTTATTACACCAAGAAAAATTTGACTCCCACAAAGTTAAACTATACTCGTGATCGAAAAAGAGTTTTTAGTCGTTGTTCATGCAATTAATAAGTTTAGACATTACATAACAGTGCTATGAAACTTTTATTCATACCGATCATTCCCTGCAATTAGATATTTAATGAATAAACCCGTTACTAATGGCAGAAGTGACAAGATGGCTTTTACTTTTGCAAGAATTCAATATTACCGTGTTGGATAGACCGAGAAAACAGAATACGTAGCTGATTTCTTGTCTAGGATTCAGAATACTAAAGGAGATTCTCCCGTAGAAGATAAATTTCCCGATGAATATTTGTTTGCAAGAACTATTAAGACCCCTTGGTATGCAGATATTGCTAACTATTTGGTTACAAGGAAACTACCTTCACATTTATTTCCAAGAGAAAAACGAAAAATTATTGAGGAGAGTTCAAAATATTCATGAATTTCTAACGAATTGTTTAAAACAGTGCCAGATCTTGTGATCAGAAGATGTGTCGTGAAGATGAAATGCTCGATATTCTTAAGGCATGTCATGATGAACCATGCGGCTGGACACTTTGCTGAACAAAAAGGACGGCCTATAAAATCCTTTCTTTGGGATATTATTGGCCTTCCCTCTTCAAAGATGCAAAACAATATGTTAAAAGGTGTGATAGCCGCCAAAGAGTAGGGAAACCTACCCTTTCAAATGAAATGCCATTGCAAACACAGGTACTCATTGAACCCTTTGAAAAAATGGGCTTTAGATTTCATTGGACCTATTAATCCACCATCTAAGCAAAAGAAGTATATATTGGTTTGCACCGATTATGTTACTAAATGGGTAGAAGCTAAAGCATTAGTATACCGCTGATCGAAAATTCAGCTTGTTCATTTTCTTTATGAGGATATTTTTATTCGCTTTGGTGTTCCAAGAGAAATTGTAACATATCGTGGGAGCCAATTCACATCCAATTTGGTGGAGAAGTTGATGGAAGAATACAAAATCAAGCACAGTAAGATCTACTCCTTACCATCCACAAGCAAATGGTCAAGTGGAGTCCACAAACAAAGTTCTTGAAAGTATCATCACCAAAACTCGTTCATCTACATAGAAGAGATTGGGCGTAAAGGCTTCCGAAGCCTTGTGGGCCTACGTAACTACATGGAGGAATACAACAGACATTCTCCCTATGAACTTGTTTATGGGAAAGAAGTCTTGCTCCCCATTGAGTTCCAAGTCAAGACCTTCAAGATAGCAGTTCAGTTGGGGATGGACTTATCGAAGCCCAAAAGCATAGAATGGAGCAGTTGAATGAGCTAGATGAGATCGTACAAGAAGCAATTCTAAGAACTCGATCTAGTTCAATATCAAAGAACTAAATGGCATGACAAATATATCAAAGAGAAGAAGTTTCAAGAAGGAGATTGGGCATTGTTATTTGATTCCAAGTTTAAAGATTTTCAAGGGAAATTTCGGACTCATTGGCTTGGGCCATATGAGATTGACAAGATCTTTAGCAATGGAGTCGTAAGAATCAAGACCATTGATGAGTTTCAAACTCCTCTTATTGTGAATGGCCATATATTGAAAGTTTATCATAAGCCACTCTCAAAAGAGGATTTTGTCAAGATGTTTCAAGAAAGTTCTGCAATCGAGTCAGTACGTAAGAATTTTTCTTCTCCACCGACCTAGCTTTTGTTTTTCAACTTAAAAAAAAAGAAAAAAAGAAAAAAAAAGAAAAAAAGAAAAAAAAATGGTATAAGCCCGAAAACCAATCATTGATTGGCATTCTTATGCAAAAAATATAGGGTGAAAAATCGTGGGACACTCGACACTCTATATTTTCCATCTCTCTCTCTTTCATTTCATTTCATTTCACCACCCACTCCATTTCATTTCACTTCATTCCATTTCATTTCATTTCATTTCACTTCATTCCACTTCATTTCATCCATTCCATCAATAAAAATTTTTTTTCATGACCATTTCCATCCGGTCATTTGTCATTTGTTCATTTATATTCAACCAAGTAATAGTCGTGTCGGGCTCTCGCAGTGACATCCGTTTCCGCAACTGACTCAGGTTTCCAGCTGATCGAAGCGTATTCCCGTAGCACTACTACTCGTTTTCAAAGAGAATGTACAATGTGATGTTATTGCCATAATTATGAAATAAAATGCAGGTGAGAGGATCAATGGAACATTCAAGACACCAATGGAGATCAATCAGTTGAAGACCAAGGGCAAAAGCAAGGATTCCAAAGGTATGAATAAAGTTTATTTCAAATAGTATTGAAAAACACATTTTTTTTATATAGTTTTAAACCATGAGCTCTACCCATTACGCGCAATGATTATATTGACAGATCTGTAACCTTTCACGATCTCCATGTTATCCTCTTGCATTCATTCATAAACGGTTTCATCATTGAAATTCCGATTCTCACTCATGTTCCAATATCCCATCGGGAGATAATGAGACGTATTTGAGTTGACAAAGGACTCTTACAAGCCGCATAACTTCATAACCGTTGATTGAAACGTGTTCATATTTATTACACGACCACCAAAATTCAAAACTCGGCCGAATGCATTATACTTTGTTAACCTCTTTTGTCGTGTCTCTCGTCGTGTTTACAAAACCCCACTCTACTCATTTTCACTCCTCGTTTCACTCCATTTCGTTCCTTTTGCTCATTCTCACTCCCGTATATCTACCCACAGCCTTACTCCATTCCGTTTATGGTGCTCATTTCCATTCTATGATACATTCCCACGGTCATTGTGCTCGATCCCGTGTATTCGGTCGTTCCATTTCCACTTAAACCCTCACAGCAGGCAAATTAGTGAAGCACAGAAAAGTGAAATGGGTAAGTTGCTAACTGCAGAGCTGAAGGACCAAATTTTATAGAGGGATATCCGCAAGCAAAATAGATATTGAAGAAAGCTAAATGGTCTGCGTTTTATTCAAAAATTTAGAGGTTACCACAAAGAAGTTACGAAAAGCGTTTGCAAGGTCATTTGATGGCTCGAAGCGAAATTGGAGACCTCAAGTTTTCTGGGTCAATGAAGCATCAATAGCAATAGCCACGTAACTTCTTCAGAGGGAGAACGTTGGTTCAAAAAATAAAAGCATCGTTGATGAGGCATGGAGAACAATTCTACGAAACCAAGGTATGGATATAACCGTTTTCAAAAGAGGAATCTCAGTGCATGCAATAAAAGAAGAATGGGCCACTTTACTACTAATTGTTCGGAAATTCATTACATGTGAAGGCCGTTTTGGGTCTATGTACATGTACCATACCAGAGCTATTGATGAATTTTCTTGAAAACCAAACTCTCAATCTCCCTTATTTTCTATTCAATAGCTTAAAGAAAATGGTTATGACCGTTCAAAAAACACTTAGGAGATGTAGAGCCTCATTTATATCACCATGGCCTTATAAAAATTCTCGATTGAAAAGGAGCTAAAAGAAAGAAGAGACACATGGGAACAATTCCTAGTTAGAAATTTCTTTGAGGAACCTCAGAAATTTCTCGAAGGTAGTTCAATTAGAAGGAGTAGAAGAAAAAGAATGAATGTTGAAACCCAAATTACTCCTACTCGAGAAATTCCCACGAGCTAGCATAGCAAGAAGAAGTAGAAGGAAAAGAACAATAGAAGAAATCCAAAATACTTCTACTACTACTATGAAAAGAACTAATAGGGAAGAGAGATTGGTAAAAAAGGAAGAAGAAGGAAATCAAAGTTAAGAAGCCAATAATACCAAAAGGGAAAGAAACTATTGAGGTCAGACATAAAACTTCTTCCTCCGAAGAAGAAGATCATCAAATACTATCTGAAAGATTAGTTTATCTTCAAAAACACCATCTATATCCAAGAAGGCGAGAGAAAGGAAAACAGAGAACAAAAGGACGAGTAGTACCACAAAGATGTGAGGAGAAGCGACAGAGCTTAAGGGGGAAATTGAGAAAAACACAAATTAAGGGTCCTCATTTCATTGATTTGGGTGAGGAGACATCCGAACAGGTCCCCCAACCGACCATAGTCCATCTCGCTCGCTTAGTGAACTCCGGTTCCCTTTCATTCCCAATCGTACAATGAGCATACTCCATCTTATTCTCAAGCAAAATATTGATGTAAGCCCTCCTCGGCCAGATTTTGAACATAATTCTCCTTTGCAGCATTTTGGGGAATAGCCCAATGAAAATGACACCCGAAATAGACCCCATAGTGACAGGAGGTATATGACTATATAGAATCCTTGGAAAAGGCAACCACGAGTCCAAGTACTTCTTCCATTCAAATCTCATACATTGCGGGATGATTTAGTTCAATCATTAAAACAGAAATTTTTGAGCTGGAGCTTTTAAATAGGCACATCAAAAATGAAAATGAAACATTGAAAGAACAAGGCAAATCGGACAAGATCATCCATAATAATACTATGTTACATTTGGGAATATGGCAAAAGAAGAATAAGAAATTGAAAAGGAAATGCCGTAAATTGAGCAGAGCACTTGTGAATATCAAATTTAGGTGCTTAATGAAGAAACCCTGTAATGATGGTCTGTACCAAAGAAGAAGAGAAGGGGGATTGGATGTGTCGTCTGAAGTATCAAGGCACATGAACTCGAACAAAGAGTATCAAAATTTTGGTTGCATGAGGACATGCAACACCTTCACAAAGTGGGGGGTATGTTGAGTCCCAAATTTGCATCTTTTCCATGCATTTTTCCATACCTTTTTTCACTCACCTAAACCTCCCAAATTGTCAATATCATGTGCAAAAGGGCATCTAACATGGTTTTTAATTATATTTTTTGTGTTTGCTATTTGATCTATATTTTGTTCATTCATCGCGGAATCTTGCCACTTTTCCGCAAATCATCGCAACTTTCCGCGACTATTTTGTAAAACTCTATGCTACGGTGTCTACAAGGGAAACGAGCCACATGGGCAAAGGCTAGGAATGACGTGGACATGGTTCGTGTCCTATTGGTTCAAGCAAACTCGTCCAAAGAAGCCGCGGTCAAAGGCGTCCACATGGAAGTCAACCATGGAGTTTCATGTCGGCCGGACTCGTTTCGTGGCACATAAAGATCCATACGGCCGTTTCTAAGCTTCACGGAGGTTAAATCGACATCCGTGCGAGCTCGGGAGTCGAATTCAAGCATCCACCTTCCGTAGATTCACTTTCCAACACGGCCATACTCCTATATCCGTGGACGTAGTGGTCTACGTGCTCTCTCGCCGCAAGAACTTTAGGAGACAATTACGCTTTGTTGTTATATATAGTGCGTTTGCATACGCATAGGAAGTTAGTTGATAGTTGATGTTAGTGAATGTAATCTCTCGTTATCTTTTAGTCCGCTTCCGTGGTGATTACGCCGCACTTGAGCCGTAACACTACCATTCTCGTAATGAACTCGCTTTTTAATATGAGAAGACTCGTTTTTCAACTTAATTCGTGTTTGAGGACCGTTACCAAGGCCGTGTAGAGGGCCCCTCGCTCGCCTAAGGTTTTGTGTATTAGTGTATATTTCTCATTTCATTTCTTTAAAAATCATCGTATCATAATCCATCCATATGTTCATACTCGCTAGCTTGTTTCATTTCGTTTATACATTTCCATAATTTCCATTTCATTTTCGCTCTTTTCATGTTTTATAATCACCGATCGTTGTTCTTGTGCAGGGTTATAGATAGGCAAATCTCGGGCATTTTTATAGATTTTTGACTAATGACATGGATCTAACATTGTTCGCTCGCTAGTTTTGCTTTTCATAGCTTTTATTTAAGTTCAGTCTTGCTTTTTTTCATTTCAGTTTTTCTTATCTGCTTTAGTAGTTAAATTTAGATATATTAAGCTGCTCATAGCATCTTCAGTTGCCTCCGAAAGCCACAGCTGGACTGATGGTGAGGGATTGCATTATGAAATGTGTAGTTTAGTATTAGTTTCTTTTCTACAAATTTATATATATTGTCGTCGAGCATCCCCGCCTGAGCCTCCCAAAGTTGCTGGGATCGATGGTGAGGGACTCGTGATGAAATGTGTAGTCGGTGATGGTTTATTTTCTGCAAATTTAGATATTAATCATGCATGAAATCTTCTTTGCTGTTTCCAGGCCACTGGATCGATGGTGAGGATTGAATCATGAGTGTATGGTTTATAGTGTTTATTTTCTCTAAAATTAAATATCAGTTACTCAAGTTGTTTATGATTACTTCCGAAAATCATAGCTGGACTAATGATGAAGGATCAGAAGATAAATTGATGTAATCCGATTTAGATTTATTTTGTTGCAATTTTGAATTTCCTTAAGCATAGTTTCTTTTGTGTTTAGTCGGCAGCAAGAATAGTTTGGTTTTCATGCTCACTAGTTCACTGTTTTGATTTATTAGATTAGCAACACCTTTTCATTTCAGCAGTACATTTTCATTTTCTTTCAAGTCTTATCATTGTAAATTTCAAATTTCTTTTTTTAAAGTTTCAAGTTGGTAAATCATTATAGGGGATATCACTTCCTTGAACAAACATAACCAAACTTGTTTTCATCTTAGAATTTCCATTTCACCCTAGAAAAACCAAAAACGACAAAAAGTTAAGAAATAGGTTATCTTGCACATATAGTGCGCCGCACTTCATCAGCTTACGATTCCCGGATTGACAAATTAAATGCAGCAATTTAGGACACACTAAATTGACCAAACAATATCTCGGTGGACTTCCTCGTTCCTTTAATGAATTTTGGAACCTCCGGGGCAGGACGTTTCTTCCCTTTCTGTGATAATAAACGACGGAAGGCTTCAGCAGATGAAAGCGGAGGGGTGGGAGAGGATTCACCACCCCCGGGTTCACCCATGACTGCAGCAACGGAACGAAACAAGGAAAACTCAATCTATACCCACAGCTCCCCTGTTAATCCAAAAAACCAAAATCCAAATCCAAAACGCAGCGCAGATGAACTCCTCGCGCACAGCCAGGGAGGCGCAGCGCAGCAATGAAGAGGACAACACGTAGGCGGGGGCACAGCCCACCCACGACTCAGATAATATTTACTGGCTACACTCTCTCGGGAAACCTAAAGAAAGGATCCCAGCGAAAAAAACCTTCTTTAAAATTTTAGTAGACTAATATTGTGTATTTTTATATCATTAGAACGTGTGTGATTTTAGTAAAAATTTTAGAGTTCGAATAAATTAGGTGAAAAATAAAATAAAGTATATAATTGAACAGAATAATGTTTAAAAAATTAAATTAATTTAAATCTTTTTAAAATTAAATTAAATAATGATTAATTTTTTAATGCAATTTTCTTAATTATTTAATAATATGATGAGATTATATAAAATATATTTATTTATTATTTTTTTTAAGAAGAAATAATATATATATATATATATATATATATATATATATATATATATATATATATATTTTTTTCTTTTTTTTAGTGAATTATTATAATGATATATAGGTTAGAGATATATATATTTCGTTAAACATACATATATAACTATTTAATTAGTAATTTTTTTAAAAATGATAGATAATAAATATAGTTAAATTGTAATTTATTTATTAAATTTTAATTTTAAATATCAATTTTTATTATAATAATAATAAGAAGAGTGCATGTTATGTTGAAATTTTAAGAATAATATTATAAAATATAATATTTAGAGAATTAGTTATTTTTTACAATTTCATATTATCTTTTTAATTTTCTTAAGAGTTTTTTTTGGTATTTTGTTTCTTTTAAAATGGTTTCCATTCACAACCTTTCTATGTAAAACTTGAAAGCTAACCTAAACTAAACCCTATTAAGATTAACTAATTTACACTTCATAAATAATTTATGTCATTACTATATCTTAATTATAATGATCATATACTAATGATATAATATTACTATTTACATTCCATCATTTCCATGGTTTACTCTAATAATTTATAAAAATGTATTTTATCTTAGATAATTATAAGTATACTTTTTAACAATTCTATAATATATATATATATATATATCCTATTATTTTAATTATATTTTTTTAATTATTTAATGTAATTTTTAAATCTTTTTAATAACAATGATACCATTATTAAAATCTATTAAATTGAAATTATTAGTAAATTAGAAATTATTAAGAAAAAGAAATTATTTTAATATCCACAAGCTAAAAAATTCTCTAAGAAAATGGCTTAATCAAATTAACTCACTAACATTGAATTACAAAACACATCTAACTATAAATCTCCTCCAAAGTTGTAATTTTCAACTCTCCCATAAGTTATAATTTGTGTCCAATGGGAATGATCTGTCTTCTGGAAAACCTTATGGGGTTGACCAAATCTCATACCTAAAGAGGATTATTACAAAAAAAAATTTCCTCCAACTCGAATGATCTATCTTCTTGAACTTTTGGGGTTGAACAAATCTTGTTTACAGGAGGTTGAATGATTGCGTTGAGAATTATTAAAATACAAAGACTTCATATCAGTACAAAATTTAACGAAGGTGAGAGCAAGAGTAATGCAAACAACATCATTACAATCAACCCAAAAAATACATAACTTGTCGTTATGCATCCAAGCCCTAGCTTTCTCGACGTCATCGCTCCGCCCTCTATAATCCAAGTAGGAATTTGTGAAATCATGGATAAATTATGTGTAACATTTTAATCTGAGTTGATATGTTATTTTAATTGATGCATTTAAACTTGTTTAAGTTAAACTCGCTTAATGAGTATATTAAGAAAATTTTGAACAAAAGTTTAATTCTTATTTTTATATAAAGATTAATTATGGAGTGGTCCCCATAAACTGATGGTTAAGTGTCCAAATTATGAGAGTGGTTAGATCACAAGAAGTTACCTGATAGTTACCTTTCCTCTGGGAATAAAAATAAAACCCAGATGAGGAAAAGGGGTTTTGTGCAAAAGATAATAGAAAACAAGATAGCTGAAAGCTGAGAGTATATAGAGCTAGTTGGAGCTAGTGGAACTATGATAAAAACATGAAATGGAAGAGGAGACTGGATGGCGGTCTTGAGGTCTCTCTCTCTGATGAGGATCACGAGGGGAGTAGAAGACCTAATAGCCTCTCTCATTGTTGGGAGGAAACCATCAACTCTTTTTATTTGAAGTAGGTACTATGAACCAGATAAGAATAACATAAATTATTCTTTTTATTTCCATAAGTACTTTATTCTGAAAGAATATTTGTGTGTTGTGAATGAGAATGTGTTAATTCTAGGATAAATGGACTAAAAGTACAGTAGCTGTAGTTTTATAGTTTTTCAATTCTTTATAAATGTAAATGGACAGTTCAGTAAATTAGTTAGAAAATTCTGGAATGAGAGAAAGGACTGAAAAAATAGTTAGTTCCATATGGAGTAAAGGAAAAACACCAAGCAGAGCAGTCTGCTTTGAGGACGAGTAAATTGTACACGGACTAAGGGTTGGGAAAAGAACCATATTTTATAATTAGATGGTCTGGACACCTAGGGAGTTTATTAGAAAAAAGAAAGAAACTACTGTAAATAGTGGTCGAACTGTAGAAGTACAAATTTCTAATTCAAGACAACAGAAAGAACTCAATAGTTTAACATCACTATGTAATACTTCACTATTACAGTAAAAGAGTCAAACCCCTGTGAAAAGAATAGAATGTAATGAACATATAACAAGTTACTGTTGTCACAATATGTAAGGAATAGAAATATGGTAACAGTAAAATATAATCATATCCAAAAAAATAATCTTTCTACAAGCTATCGTTAGTAACAATTATGATGAGAGAGTAGAATAAATATCCTATACAACTTCAATGAGGATAATCATGCCATAATTCGCAAAGGAAAAACATGAATAACCATTCAGTTCCCTTGTAGGGGTAAAACTAAATTATATAGTAGAATTCATAAAGAAAGATACAATAACATATTGGCATGCATGAAAAAATTCTTGTTACGACCTAAATAACATAAATTATGTGAACAAGTCTATAAAGTGACAAATGATAAGTTTAGTATTCAAAGAGACAAATGATAAGTTAAAGATGTATAGAGATTCAAGCTCGATATTAAAGAACCAGTAGCAAGGCATAATATGTGAAATACTGCCTTCAAAATAACAGTGTGGGGTGAACCTCCATTACTATGGCACAACGAAAAACCCCGAAATAAAAATAAGAAAATCCCCTTGCAGAGAGCCTCAAAGAGCTCAAGAGGAGTAAATGAAAACCCAAAAATCTTAGAACAGAACATAAGATACAAAGTATTCCAATATTTAACTAAAATGGTTCTAACATAATTTGCGAACAACTCGACAAAGCTAGCAGAGGAGTTGGGTACCTGAATCAAACATTGAGAAATTACATGAGGCTGATCGTAACCAAAGAACCGTTGACAAAGGAAGTAGGGTGGCTACAACCTTACCTATAAGAAAACCATAACAAATATCAGAACCTTAAATAGACCATTCTTCATAAAATTGCGGAGAAGAAAATGAGATGGAAATGACTTATATAAATGAAAAAAATGGTAAGAAAAATTACCTCATTTGGTATGAAACACATGCATGATAGACCTTTCAAGTAATGAATAAGGCACATGGTCATTAAACGCATTCACAAGAATAAATAAATGTAAATTTATGCCATTAACATTCCTCTAGATTGAAGAATTTACCTGAACCAGGTTCGTGGAGTTCGAGCGAGAATTTCCAATGGTAGCAAGTTCTCAAACAAAGGACAAAGCTTCAGCACGGTGGAAGAACCAGAGAACAAACATAGCCAAAAATTGAAACTGGAAACAAAAATAATAAAAACCACTTAACACTGTGAAGAAGTTATTAACTGTGTGAAGCTTCGAAATACTAGGTGAAGAACTTCAAAATAGTGCAGACAGGTATGGGCAAGAGTTTAATACCTCGTCGCAACACAAAATAAAAAGAGGAATATCCATGGTGGCGAGAGTTTCAAAGTTGGCAAAGGAGCTACATAAATGAAATGGTTAGGGTTTGTGAGGGGTAGAGTTACACCCTAACCGCCTCCAACCCACAACGATCCATTGATTAAAGACGATCCAAGGGCTAAGAAACACCCACATGCCAACTGGGTAAGCTTATCAGTTAGGCAGATCATTAAAACCTACATTAAAATAATCAACATTTGTACCTTGAAATCTTACCTCAGTGATGTAGATGTGACCGGATGGCAGAGAATTAAATTAACGAATCAATGCAAATGAAATCATGAATGATTTCAAGTATTGTAGTTTAAATAATAACATTTATATATATGCCATTCCCATGTGATGTCTCATGCATAAGATCATAATAGTTATGATATGTATATAATCCGATATAACATGGGTTATAAAAATATAACATTGTATATATGTATATGTAAAGTGGATTCATAACTAGGGCTTAACCTAAGCGTTAGGAAAATATAGTGTCACTCTAATGTATTATAACTTGAAGCAATTAGAATTTCAATTGCATGCATAGGTATAATTTAGAAGAGTTAAATTAATATGTTAGGTGATAAGTTAGGATATAAAAGAATTTATTCTTTACTATTTTGTAATTTTTTTTTCTAACGTTTGATGAGTAGACATTACATGTGGTATCAGAACAACGTTTACATGTTGGGACCCAGTTGGGTCACTTGACTAATAATTTGATGTGTAAAATGTGAACAAAAATAGGAAGAAGAAATTAATAGAGTACAATGAGGAGGGGTTTGATACATCAGGCTCCTAGGACTATAGGGGAAGCACCTCCCCAAAATAACCTAGAACTAAATCCATAAATGTGGGTGCAGCTGAGTGTGGACCAACATCAACAAAATAGTAGACAACTCAAAGAAAAATAATGGAAGACCAGTAAACTACTTAGTACTGTGAAAAAATTTCAAGAGGAGATGGTTCAGGTGAGAAGTGACAATAAGAATTTGATGCAAGAATTGGAAAGAACCCTTAAAAGTCTTTCTAATAAAAAAAATCAAGGAACAGCTCAGCCGAACCCTGAAAGAAATACTCGGGAAGAGGGTGAACATCGACAACAAACTAATGATAAGCTGGAAAATACCCACACCCAGCAGAGTAATAAGAACAAAAATTATAATGAAGCAGAGTTAGGAAATTTCTCGAATCAACAGGAAATGAAAAAACATAAAGTGGAATTGCAAGGCGAATTCTGAAAAATCAAACTGCCTACATTCAATGGAGAGGCAGAAGAGGTAGCAGAGGCATGAATAATTAACATGAATAAATACTATGAGGTCTATGAATATGATAGTAAAGTGAAAGCTCGCTTGGTTATCTATCAGCTGAGGAAAAAAGCGACATTATGGTGGGAGGAAGTAAAAAACATATGAGGAGTCGAAGACGAGAATGTGACTTGGGATGAATTCTAACAGTATTTTAAGGATAAATATCTAACTAAGCGCTTTTATTATGAAAATTCTCGATAATTTCATGATTTGAGATTGGGAGAGCTGATAACGTATGAATTCATTACAAAATTCACTTCGCTACTAAGATACGTACCATACCTGAAACATGAAAAAGCAAAGGTTCAACGATTTATGAGTAGTTTACCTACTCATATGAAGGAAATAATTGAGTTTTTAAATCCAAGAACCATGGATGAGGTGATACGGAATGCACGTAGGTGGTACCAAAAGTCCAAGGTGAAACAAGAAGCTGGTAGAAATTGGCCGCCAAAGAAGGTACAAAAAAATAATTCCAATTTCAGAAGAAGTAGATCTGGAAATTATAAAAATTCTTCCAGAAATAAAACAAATAGACAAGAAGGAAAAAATCAACAAAAGACCAGGTGGTTAGTTGAAGAGAGACCCACAAAAGCTTCAAGTGGACCCGATCATGGATAGATCCAGAAGTCGCCATTACAATGCTGGGAATGTGGTGAAGCGCATTACTATAAGAACTTACCTCATCTTGGAAAGAACGAGATAGCTGCTAACTTGCAAGAGGCATCTACAATAGGGGACGTGGCGCTAAATATACCAAGAATTAATGCAGCACTTGAGGATCGACAAGAAAATTATCAACCAACCATGATTGGGTTAGAAGCTAAGTTGTACTCCCAAACTGTTTCAATTTTGCTTGATCCTTGTGCCGGTTTACGTTATGTAAATCCCATGATAGTAGAGAAGTGTGATATACAAATCCAGAAGTTTAAAAACCCATGGATAGTACAATTGGCCATAGGGGCCAAGAGGACAGTTAATGCTAAAGTTTCTGACTGTCCCCTAGAGGTTGGAAACCAACACATAAATGTGGAATTGAATATCCTACCTTTAGTTTCTTATGAAATTTTACTGGGAATGGATTGGCTGGAAGTGCACTAGTCATTAATATATTACAAAGAGAAAATAAATTACTACAAGGCAGAAGATGGAACCTGCCAAGAATTGCAAGGAATTTAGAAACCACTTCAGCTGCGCCCTATTACTACATCTTAGTTGGGAAAATGCACCAGAAAAGGTTGTCAGATTTATTCCATTCAGGTGGGATTTCTAATTATAAAGATACGACCCCTATGATGGAGAACATACAAGTGGTACAAGATTTTATGAATGTATTTCTGAAAAATATATCGAGTTTACCTCCAAAAAAGGACATTGATTTCACTATCGAATTAATGCCAGGGGTAGCGCCAATATCAAGTGCACCATATCGAATGAGTGTACCTAAGTTAACTGAGATGAAAATGCAATTACAGGAATTGGTAGATAAGGGATACATCTGTCCTAGTATGTCTCCTTGGGGGGCACTAGTACTGTTTGTGAAGAATAAATAAGGTATTATGTGAATGCATATGGATTATAGACAACTTAACAAACAAACTGTTAAGAACAAATACTCCTTGCAACGAATAGATGATCTATTCAATCAGGTGAAAGGTGCAATTGTCTTCTCAAAAAGAGATCTAAGATATGGGTACCATAAAATACGGATAAAGGATGAAGACATATATAAGACAACTCTCTGTACCCAATATGGGCACTATGAATTTGTAGTTTTTCCATTTGGTTTAACCAACACACTAGCAACATTTATGAGTTTAATGCATGGCATCTTTCATCCAATTTTTGATAAGTTTGTTTTAATATTTATTGACGACATAATTATCTACTCAAAGACCATGAAGGAGCAGAAAGAACACTTACATATAGTGTTAAGAGTGTTGAGAGAGCATCAACTTTATGCCAAGTTCAGTAAATGTGATTTTTATAAAGAGCAGATTCAATATTTAGGTCATGTTAATTGTACTGAAGGTATAAAAATAGATCCTGAAAAAATAAGAACTATCATGGAATGGAAAGTACCTAAGAACATAGCAGACATACGATCTTTCATAGGGTTGGCTGGCTATTATCGATGTTTTATTGAGGGGTTCTCTGATATTTCTTTCCTTATAACCTCATTACAACGTAAATGACGAGTGTTTAAATGGACTAGCGAGTGCCAAAATAGCTTCAAGCGGTTAAAACAATTATTGACTACAACCCCTGTATTAAAAGTCATTCATCCAAACAAGGAATTTGAAATTTTCACTTATGCTTGCAAAGAAGGAGTGGGAGCTGTAATGACACAAGATGGAAAATTTGTGGCATACGAGCCAAGGAAGCTGAAAGATCACGAACAATGGTATTCCGCATATGGTCTAGAGCTGACTGCAGTAGTGCATGCATTGAAGGTATGGAGGCACTACCTATTGGGAAAAATATTTGTATTAAAAACGGATCATAGTAGTTTGACCAACTATTTTAAGGAAACTAACTTGAATTCTCATCAAGCCAGGTGGAATTCATTCGTAAGCGAATTTAATTTTGAAATTTAGCATGTTAAAGGAAAATAAAATCGTGTCGATGATGACTTAAGTAGAAAATTACACTATGTGTATGAACTCTATTTCAACTAGACATAATTTAAATTCCGAGAACAAGTGAAGGAGGCTGCGGAACAAGATCCAGAATATTATTTTTTATGGCAAAAAATGCAACAAGAAGAAGAGCAAGTAAAGCAAACAGAGTACAAGATTAGCAATGATAAATTATTGATGTTTCGAGGGAAAATCTACATTCCTAATAAAATGAGTTTAAAGGAATTGATCTTATATGAATATCATTGAAGTGCTTATTCTAGATATCCTGGTTACTAGAAGATGTTAAAAACAATTATAAAAGACTACTTTTGGCTAGGAATGCATAAAATTATCGCTGAATATTTCACCAAATGTTTGGAATGTCAACAGGTCATGGTGGAGCATCAACACCTAGTAGGGCTATTGCAACCCATTCCTATGCCTGAATAGAAGTGGGAAGTTATATAATTAGACGTTATCACAGGCCTACCAAAAACAAAGAAACACAATGACTCAATTATGGTGGTGGTCGATCGATTGAGCAAGGAAAATCACTTTATTCCAGTACAATCAAATTATAAAACTATACAGATAGCTGATATCTTTATGAGAGAAGTGTTTAAATTAGATGGCATACCAAAAATAGTTATCTCAGATAGATATGTAAAATTAACTTCATCTTTTTGGAAGGCCCTATTCACTGGTTTAGGCACGTAAATTCAATTCAATACTGCATACCATCCATAGACATATGGTCATATGGAAAGACTAAATCAGATTTTGGATGACATGTTGCGGATGTATGTAATGCAACAACCTATGAAGTGGGGATATTACTTACACCTCATGGAATTTGCTTACAATAATGGATAACAGGAATCCCTTAAGATGAGTCTTTTGTAACCATTATATGACAGGTAATGTCAGACACCCATTAACAGGAGCAGCCCGAAGATCAAGCTAATGCTTGGGCCTAAAATGTTGGCCAAGATGGAACAAAAATTGAAGAAAATATGACAAAATATAAACGCTGCTCAAGATCGACAGAAAGTGTATGCAGATAGGAAGAGGACCTACCAGGAATTTGAAGTAGGTGATCATGTTTATGTGAGAATTAGATCCAAGGATAAACATTAAGGTGGACTACTTGCGCTAATTTGTCCCCACGATTATGTGGACCTTTCCAAATTTTGGAAAGAGTGGGACCAATGGCCTATCGAATAGATTTACCAGAACATATTCAAGTACACAATGTGTTTCATGTGTCCCTATTGAAAAGGTATGTGCATGATCCAAAGCACATAATACATTGGTATAACGTTCAGGTAGGTTTGAATTGAAAGTTAAGAGTCCTAAGAAGATAATTAGGATTTTGACTAAATTAAATATTTGCTGGTTGCAAGCCGAACTAGATGGAAAATTTCTGGTAGAACCTCAGCGTATCCTCAATCATAGAGAAATAATGCTTCGGAGGCGAGCCATCACCCAAGTTAAAGTGCAGTGGAAGAACTTTGGCTCGGAAGAGGCTACTTGGGATGATGAAAGGTTCATTCGAGAGCCCTACCCGGAATATTCACTGAAATGGAGTAAAACACCGAGGAGAATGTTTACCTAGAGTGGGGGAAGATGTAACATCCGGATTTGAGTTTTTATGTTATTTTAATTGATACATTTAAACTTGTTTAAGTTAAATTAGCTTAATGAGTATATTAAGAAAATTTTGAACAAAAGTTTAATTCTTATTTTTTTATAAATATTAATTATGGAGTGGTCTCCATAATTTGATGGTTAACTGTCCAAGTTACCAGAGTGGTTATATCAAAAGAAGTTACCTGATAGTTACCTTTCCTCTGGGAATAAAAAGAAAACCCTAATGAGGAAAAGGGGTTTTGTGCAAAATGTAATAGACAACAAGGTAGATGAAGGGTGAGAGTATCCAAAGCTGGTTGGAGCCAATGGAACTCTGATAAAAACCTGAAATGGAAGAAAAGGCTGGACGATGGTATTGAGGTCTTTCTCTCCAGAGAAAACTGCTAAGCAATCCCACACTTGTGAGGAGCATGGGGGGAACAGAGGACGTAATAGCCTATCTAATGGTTGGGAGGAAACAATTTGCTCTGTTTATTTGAAGTAGGTACTATGAGCCTAATAAGAATAGCATAAAGTATTATTTTTATTTCTATAAGTAATTTACTCTGAAATAATCTTTGTTTGTTGTGAATGAGATTGTGTTAATTCTGTGATAAATGGATTAAAAGTACAGTAGTTTTATATTTAAAATTATTCAATTATTTATAACTGTAAATGGACAATGTAGTAAATTAGAGAATTTTGGAGTGAGGGAAAGGACTGACAGAGCAGTTAGTTCCATCCGGAGTAAAGGAAAAACCCAAGACGAAACATTTTTCTTTGAGGAGGAGTAAATTGTTTATGGACTGAGGGTTGAGAAAATAACCCTCTTTTATAATTAGATGGTCTAGACACCTGGGGAGTTTATTAAAAACAAGAAAGAAATTACTGTAAATAGTGGCGGAACTGTAGAAGTAAAAGTTTCTAATTCAAGACAAAAAAAAGAAATGAATAGTTTAACATCACCGTGTAATGCTTCACTATTACAGTAAAAGAGTCAAACCCCTATGAAAATAATAGAATGTATTAAACACAAAACAAGTTATTGTTGTCACAATATGAAAGGAATAGAAATATGGTAATAGAAAAATATAACTATATCCAAAAAAATAATCTTTCTACAAGACATCTTTAGTAACAATTATTATGAGAGAGTAGAATAAGTATCTTGAACAACTTCAACAATGATAATCATGACATAATTCCCGAAGGAAAAACATGAATAACCATTCACTTCCCTCATAGGGGTGAAACTGAATTATATAGCATAATTCATAAAGAAAGATACAGTAACATATTTGCATGCATGGAAAAATTCTTGTTTCGGCTTAAATAATATAAATTATGTGAACAAGTCTATAAAGAGACAAATGATAAGTTAAGTCTTTAAAGAGACAAATGATAATCTAAGTATATAAAGAGAAAAATGACAAGTTAAATTTTTCTAGAGAGTCGAGCTCGATATTAAAGAACCAGTAGCAAGACATAGTATGTGAAATAATACCTTCGAAATAAAAATATGGGGTTAACCTCCATTATTATGGCACTTCGAAAAACCCCAAACTCAAAATAAGAAAATTCCCTCGCAGGGAGCTCAAGAGGAGTAAATGAAAACCCAAAAATCTTAGAATAGAGCTTAAGATACATGTTATTCGTATATTTAACTAAAAACAGTTCTCACAGAATTTGTGAATAACTCGAGAGAGCTAGCAGAGGAGTTGCATACCTCAATCCAACATTGAGAAATTGCCTGAGGCCGGTCGTAACCAAACAACTATTGACAGAGGAAGTAGGGTGGCCACAACCTTACCTACATGAAAATAATAACAAATATCAGAACCTCGAATAAACCATTCTTCATAAAATTGTAGAGAAGAAAAAGATATGGAAATGAATTATATAAACTCAAACCCTGGTAAGAAAAATTACCTCATTTTCTATGAAACATTGGAATGCCAGACCTACCAAGAAACGAATAAGGTACAGGATCGTTAAACACATTCATAAGAATAACTAATGTAAATTTATGCGATTAACGTTCCTCCAGATTGAATAATTTACCTTAACCACGTTCGTGGGGTTCAAGCATGCATTTCCAACGGGAGTAAGGCCTCGAACAGAGGACAAAGCTTCAGCACGGTGACATAACCAGAGCGCAAACATATCCGAACATTGAAATTGGAAACGAAAATGTTAAAACACTCTCAGCACCGTGAAGAAGGCATTAACTATGTGAAGCTTTGAAACAATAGGTAAAGAAAATCAACACAGTGGAGACAGGTAAGGGCGAGAGGGTCGATACCTCATCGCAGCACAAAACAGCAAGAGGAATAGCCATGGCGGCGAGAGTTGCAGAGTTGGTAGAGGAGAGACACAAATGAGACACTTAGGGTTTGAGAGGGGTAGGGTTTGATCAAAGACTATCCAAGGGATAAGCAACACCAACATATCAATTGGGTACGCTCATCCGTAAGGCAGATCATTAAAACCCTCATTAAAATAATCAACAATTGTACCTCACAATATTACTTCGATGATGTAGATATAGTCGGATGGCATGGAATTAAATTAAAAAATCAGCGTGGAATGAAATCGTGAATGATTTCAAGTACTATAATGTAAATAATTATATATGTATATATATATGTCATTCCCATGTGATGTCTCGTGCATAAGATCATAGTAGTTACGATAAGTCAATAATATGATATAACATGGGTTATAAAATTATAACATTGTATATATGTATATGTAAAGCGGATTCATACCTAGGGCTTAAGAAAATATAGTGTCACTCTAATGTATTATAACTTGAAGCAATTAGTATTTCAATTGCATCCATATGTATAGTTTAGAAGAGTTGAATTAATATGTTAGGTGTTAAGTTAGGATATAAAAGAATTATTATTTACTGTTTTGTAAATTTTTTCTAACGTTTGATGAGTAGACGTTACATTCTAAGTCACCGCTTTAGCAGGTTTATCCTT
Organism: Pinus albicaulis; assembly: GCA_034641835.2. Classification (NCBI taxonomy): domain Eukaryota; kingdom Viridiplantae; phylum Streptophyta; class Pinopsida; order Pinales; family Pinaceae; genus Pinus; species Pinus albicaulis. The sequence goes on from CM076570.1 coordinate 846,882,963, forward strand.
CGCCTGGACTAATAGGAAGAATTCATAGCCTAGCTATTTTTTTTAAGATATTTGGTTTGGCTTTTCGACAGGAAAAGTGGCGAGCGACGTACGAGTGTAATGTCGACAGTGGGATTAAAATGGGAAACAAATATTAAACATATCAGCACCATCCCTTCAATCAATCAATAACCTCCTATTCAATTTGAAGTTTTTTTTCCCTCCTAGTACACACGTAATGATTAAATATTATTGAAATATTAAATAAAATTTTGAGTACAGACAACGAATGATTATACATCCACGCCAATAATGACCAAAAAAATACGAGTCCACGAACAATAAAAAATGTAAATATCAACAATTTGAGGCTAGAGGTTTATTTTACATACTAATTTGAAGGTCATGTATAATTCTATATGGTGTTAGATTTGGATTTTTCACTTGTCTTTTAAGAAAAACTTGAAATAAAAAATATTGTTGGCTATAATAAAAACATAAATGATAATACGTATTTGATTAATTTTAATTAAAATCTTTATAAAACATTAATAATGACATTATCATATTCTCATTGTTATCACTTAGTTGGGCTATAACCTCCTATTTCACTTTAATTATTTGAATATTAAATAAAATATTTTGATATCTATGTTAAATAATATAACTTCATACAACTTTACAAAGATAAAATAATTAAAATCGAAAAAAAATTTATATTTCTCTTATAAATAATTTAATATAAAAGTTAAATAAACGATATAAATATCCATATTGACTAATATGTGTGTTAATGTTTAATTTAGTAAAATATTTCAATGTTGATAGAAAAAGGTAACTAAAAGTAAATGAATTTTGTTACTTCTTAATAAGAGGAAAATGTGTAACTCATTCAATTTTTAATATAAAATATTAATAAATATAAATTATTAAAAAATATAATTAAAAATAGACCTTGTGTAATTTTTGATTGTGTAATTTTCTATCATTGCTTAATTGCTAAATATTTCGTAATGTCATCTTAAATAACACACTTTATATAGCTTTATAGATAAAGTACATAATAAGAGAATATATATGTAGAGAGAATGTGTGAATATTGTTTTATAATGCTTTTAAAGTTTTTTTAAGGACATATGTCAATTCCAAGTTGAGCATGGATGGAATCACACATAGCCTTCAAATTGAATTATAGATTCTATAATAAACCTCTCCACTTATGTATGTACAACCAAGCTATATAAAAAAATTCCTAGAAAAACAAATCACTTGATTTTGATTTCATATTTATATATAGTTCAAGAAAAAATCATGTTATTTCAAAATATATCTAAATCATTTATGTACATACTACACAGTGAATCAATTAATGTAGCTTAATAGTGACAAACATGTTCAAACATCGGAAAACATAAATGTCAACCATAAAAATATCCAGTAAAAATAAATCATTTGATTTTGATTTGAGTATTTATATGTTATAGTAGTCATGTGTGTGCTCCTAAAAGGAATAGTTTTGTATGAGGAAGTAATGATGACTCATGAGGGAATGTGAGGTATCTACTCCTCTCCCAAATTGTTAAAATGTCAACTTGGTAGGGAAATATGTGGGAGGCTGCGCGACATGGATATAATGCATGCATGATTATTGGAGATCAGGGATGTCACATTGTATGCTTTGTACATGTATTGATCTGATCATGAAGAGAGAGTACTCAGATTTTTCAACAGTGCTACCCTGCTAGATATAAGAAATCTGAAGAGGTCATTCATTCTATGGTCAATGTAGGTGAGAGCGTTGTCCAACTCTTCGATGGACATGCTGACTTCATGGATGGAGTTCTTGAGTTCATATTGCATGTTGAAATATGACTTTGACATCTTGTTCATGATGTATCTATCTAGTAAATTTTTGAGGTTTCCAACTGTAATATCTTCTCTCTTCAACTCATGCAAAAGGAACTTGAATGATGATGACCTCGTTCTTTTCATCTCCATAACTTCCTTTATCTTGTGTTGCATCTATTTTTCATGTTGTTGATGTCGATGGGAGGAGGAAGAGTGCTATGAATGATTTTATTATTTTTCTTAAGAAATATTTCACCCAACATTGAAGGACCGAGATGGTTTTTTGAACTAAAAAGCAGCTACAAGTGTAGTGCATGCAAATATGGTGACGACCTTCGCTTGCTTGATGGTTTATTCAAATCCTGATCCACTATTCTATGTTACCAATTATTTCATTGAGTGAAGGCTATTGGCCATTCGCATCAAATTAGACTTTCATTTAACTAATTTGGACTCCATGTACTTGTTCTTCCTTAACTCATCCATGCAATTAGAAAGCGAGCTTTTAGCCTTCACAACTTGGTTATTGATCATGTGATCATGATGGCTTAATACACTAGGAATATGGGCATGTGCGTGAAGTAAGCCATGGAAGGCTATATGTCTTGATGTAATATTCTCTTCCTTGATTTGGCGAAAATTCACGGAATCTGTCCATAGTATTTACCGTGGTATTTTCCCATGGTATTTTCCTTCAATTTTAGAGAGAAATTAATAAAATAAGGTATCTAGAGACTCAATCAATAATATAAAAGGGGATAGAAGCTAGGCATTTGGGTCATCTTGAATTTATCTATCTTATTGTTTTTATTGAGATTTTATCCCAAGGACGAAAATCCTGTGGGTGTGACTTGTCTGATGGATCCATTCAAGGTCCATGACTGTGCTTTAGTATTTTTTTTCTCTTTTAATGAGAAGTAAGATATTCCATTGCAAGGGCTCTGATATGGACATGTACTTATTTCTTTAGTTAATAATATAAATAAAGGTTGCATTTCCAGATCCTGTTGTGTTCATTGTTTTGATTACAAGTATTTTTTACTAGAACACTAAAGTTTGCTAGATCTGTCGAAAACTTTAAGCTTCTGGATATTAAAGTGATAACAATGTTGGGCATCCTGCCAGCTTGAGGGTTTATCAGAAATGTTTTTTGAGACCAATGGAGGGTTCCAAGAGAGATTAGTTTTCGGTGATCCACCATAATCACCCTAGCTAATTATCTATTAATTTCGGTGGCTTATTCACATCCACCCTAGTTGATATTTGCATAAAATTTTTGATATCCATTAATTAGTTTATTTGTGGCTTAACGTAGAAGATTTTTCATATTTTGCAGGCTTACGAGGCATATATATATCAAGGGCTGAGATTTATTGCCCCTTTCAAAGATCAATCTTCTTTTCAATCCAAGAGGTTGAGATCTATCATTTACTTCAAATATCGAGTTTATTCCAGTAAATATTTATGGCCACTCATAATGGTTTAAGGGTTGATTGTTTTATCTTGCTGAAGTTTTGTGAAGGTCAATTTTTGCTAGGTCTGAGGTTAGCTAAATAGTTCAGAAAATTTGAACACCTCAGAGCTCAAATATTAACACATAATATGGAGAATTAGTTAGATCAACCTCAAATATGAGAGTGAAAATCCCTCATTTGTGAAAAATATTCCAAGTTAATAAAGGAGGCCATGGGATTTTTGTTGAGAATTTTTGATGCTGAATCTAAAATGAAATATTATACCATTAAAAAGGGGAGTTGACAAGTGTCCCAAAAAAAATTAAAAGCATTATAAAACATTAATAATCACATTCTCATATTTTCATTGTGCTCACTTGGTTAAATGATATTTCACTTTTAACTCTGAGTAATAAATAAAATATTTCGATGTCCATCTTAAATAATACAACTTTATATAGCTTTAGATAGATAAAGCGCAATGAGAATATGAGAATTGTGAATATTAATGTTTTATAATGCTTATAAAAAACATTTAGCACACATGTCAATTCCAAATTGAGTATATATGAAATCACACATCCCCTTCAAATTAAATAGTAAATTGTAGGATAAAACTCTCTACTGGTGTATATACAATCAAGATATATAAAAAATATCCTAGGAAGGAAATCACTTTATTTTGATTTCATATTTATATATAGTTCAGGAACAAATCATGTTATTTCAAAATATATCTATATCATTGATGTACATATTACAAAGTGAATCAATTGACGCAACGACGAACATATTCAAACAGGGGAAAACATAAATTTCAACCATAAAAATATCCAGTAAAAAGAAAATATTTGATTTTGATTTGAATATGTATATGTTACAGTCTATGTTTCCAGGAAACTTTGAGATGGGGACAGGGATAGGTGTGCCATTTTTGTATGTGGGTTAGTCAGGGTATATATATATATACATATATATATATGAATTTTTATATTTTCCAACTTTAAACTAGAAAACTAAAATATTTATGATTTAAACTTTAAAGATTTAAACATGCATATCATTGAACATTCAACATTCACATTGAAATTTCAAAATTTCTAGTTTGATGTCAAGTGCAAATTGGAGTTTACACATACTTGTAAATCTCGCCCCAAGCCAATATCACCCAAAACTCTAGTAGAGAAAGAGTAGGCCAAAAATCACATTCTTGGCAAAAAATGTAAAAAAAAACAAAGTCAAAAGAGTTATTAGAAAAGCAAGTGATTTTGGTTGGCAATGAGAGAATGTGGAGATTAGAGTAAAAAATCAAGATTTTGGAATCACAGTATATGGCAATAGATTGTTTATTATGGTTACTTAAAGATTATAATACTCGTCATAAGGATGTTTTCCCATCTTTGACATCATGGTTCGATTTACTATTTAGAATTAAATTTTAACTTTTGATTTTGGTATGCAAATAATGAAGTTTGAACATAGAAATTAGAATTCATTCATGCCACATGGTGAATATTCAAGAGCTAGCTGTGAATCTTCAAGCACAGATTGCGTCTTTGTGGGAACCTCCAGTCATGTGCATACACACCAACGAATGCCCCAAACACACCAAGGAATGTTCATTGTCTAAATAGTAAGAATGAATGGCTATTGTCTCAAACAGAATGTCACCATATAAGACTGACATTTTTTCGTTGAAGTGTTAAGAGATTTTAGGTTTTACAGGTTATGTATTCACCTTTTAACTTTCCACGAAATTATTATTATTATTATTATTATTTTTAATTTCTGTTTTTTCAAAAATCGTTCAAAAATGAACCCTAAAGAACCCAATTTTGGGGTTCCAAGTACCCATTATTGAGATTCCAAGTACCCTAAATGTCAAATGCACCCATTTTTTTTTAACGAAGATCCTAGTTCTTAGTAGACGAACCCATTCCTTATGGCTTCTTTTCAGAAGAACCCATTCCCAAATCCGGTTCTTGTGGATGAGAACCGAGGACGGGTTCGAAAAACACACCCTCAAGTTCGTGAACCCATGCAACATAGGTTAATTTATTCATGTATGTGCTCCTAAAAGGAATAGTTCTGTACGAGGAAGTAATGACGACTCATGAGGGAATGTGAGGTATGTACTCCTCTCCCAAATTGTTAAAATTTCAATTTGGTGGGGAAATATGTAGGACATCGCGTGACATGGCTAAAATGCATGCATGAGTATTGGAGATAGGGATGTCACATCATCTACTTTGTACATGTATTGATTTGATCATGAAGAGAGACTACTAAGATTGTTCAACCACCACCCTGCAAGAGATACGAAATTTGAAAAGGTGGGTGAGATCATTGTACAACTCTTCGATGGACATGTTGACTTCATGGATGGAGTTCTTGGGTTCATATTGCATGTCGGAAGATTACTTGGACGTCTTGTTCATGATGTATCTGTCTAGTAAATTGTCGAGGTCTCCAATTGTAATATTCGCTCTGTTCAACTCATGCAAAAGGAACTTGAATTATGATGACCTCATTCTCTACATCTCCATAGCTTCCTTTATCTTGTGTTGCCTCATGTTTGTCATGTTGTTGATGTCAATGAGAGGAGGAAGAGTGCTAGGAATCATTCTTTTCTTCTTCTCAAGAAAGGTTGCACCTAACATCAATGACCGACATGGTGTGTTGAATTAAAAATAAGCTACAAGTGCAGTGCGTGAAAATATGGTGACGACCTTCGCTTCCTTGATGACTTATTCAACTCTTCATCCACTAGTTGATGTTACCATTATGTTCTTGAGTGAAGGGTATCAACCATTCGCGTCAAAGTAGACATGCATTTATCTAATTTGGAATCCATGTACTTGTTCTTCCTTAACTCATCCATGAAATTAGAAAGGGAGCTTTTGGTTTTCACCACTTGATTATTGATCATGTGATCATGATGACTTACACTAGGAATCTAGGCATGGGCATGAAGCCATGGAGGGCTATATTTTTTGTAAACAAAAAAAAATTGATCTTTGTCATTGATAAAAATATAGTACATTGTTCATCCTTAACATATTTGTTCCTCCTATCATTAAATATATCTACTATGATCTCCTTTGCCGGAGGATAATTTCTGCTTCAAAAATATTGACAGTTCCCCTACAAAAAATGCTAGCAGTGGCTTACATATGTTCTCATGAAACGATGAAAGTAAGAATTGTCTTACCACAAAGAAAAGCTACATTATTCTAAAAAACCAAAGTCTAATCGAGTACAAAATTACAGTCATTCCCTATCTAATATGCCTGTAGTGGCTAAGTAAGGTCCACCAGTTCCTGAAGCCAACCTTAATCTTAGCAAAATAAAAAACAAAAGAAGAACCTAAATGGAATCGATTCTTCCAAAGGGCATATAACATATCCATTGATATGTTTCATAGAAGATCTTCCCCGACCTCACCTTGATACCTCTTTTCGACAATAGATTAAACATATGGTTTTGTTTCCTATAAATGTGTTTGTAGCAGATTGACCCGAAGGATGATGATAGAAGATGAATACGCTCCATACAATTGGAGAGGATAGGAGGTCAGAAATTAGAATGATTCCAGAAATAGTCGATTATACATTTGGCGTCTCCATGGATAAAAATATTTCCAAACCCAACCAAGAGGCAAAAGAAAAAAAATACCTTGGAGAGAAATTACCTCAACTTTGGTGTTGGTACCTCTTCCTCCATTCCACTAGATGTGGTAGTATTTTATCAGGAGCTCAAAATTAAGCTAAAAAGTCAAAGTTTTTGGAATCACTCGAAACCTGAATGACCGTGAAGTTCTTGTCATCCTGATTCTAGTGCACTTCATTTCATTAAAAAAGTCGTCATATGCTCCTCAAAATGACATATCCGCTTTTCCAAATAGGTAAATTTAAAAAAAAAACAGAGATTTTTAGATGCCTAGTTAGTAGTCCATACTATTGATGTGGCAACTGACTGTGCAAGGTCAATTTTTGTCAAGTTTAATTTTTCTCTGGTCGAATGAGGAGTGGAGAAGTGTCCTTTCGGGATTTGTCAATGAGGTTGGTGATTGTTTACAATTTGATTGGGTGTTGGTTGGACCAATTGAGTGATGACACATGGCTAGCCCAATGGCCAGCACATGGCCCTCCGAAATGTCAATATGGCATTGTATGGTCAAATAAAATTTCATATGGGAGGACGGGCAGCGGTTGGGGTTGACCCCGCAACCTCGCTTGCAACACACAACCACCATACCAATAGTCCACAAAATTAGTTCATATAAAGCTAAGGTTAAAAATTCTATATCAATTTTCAAATATGTTCCATTGGAAGAAAAGAGGGGCCAACCCCTTACCGTGAGACCCTCGGCTCATGACCACTGTGGAGGCCTATCCCTAATAGCGGAGTTAGTGCTATAAACACACTTAAACTTCAGTTAACTGCCAATAATCTCCAATTAATTCAAGTTTATCCATGCGGTTTATGTTGGCGGTGTCCACCAATTTTGGCAGGATCTCCTATTCTGGAGGAGTTAACTAGAGTTGCTCTAGTTTTAGCAAAGCTTTCCTAGGAGAAACTGGAAGAATTCATAACTTCGGAATTTTTCAACCAAATGAAGCACAAAAGGAGGATAGGTATCCATTTTCAAGCATTCATGGCTCATTGGTATAGGTTTCAGAGGCAGAGGAGCACTTCTAAAAGGAATTTCTCCAGCTTGAAGATTAGAGATGCCGAGAGCCACTAGAAGAGGAGGCCATGTTTGCTTCATCTAAATACCAATTGAAGAGCCAGAAGAGGCTACTCAGGGGTTTTTGGATGCTGTGAATCCATTGAAAGACTTTGTTTATTGATTTGAGCACAAATTTATGATCATATTATAGGTTTAAAAAGTAAGGTGTATGGATCAATCAGATGTTTGAAGCAGTTTTGGAAGTTTTTCAGCATGGACGAGACCTTGTAGGGGTTTTCCCACCTCTAGAAAGCTTTTTACAGTAGATGTGACCAACATGGATCAGATTTGGTTTGAATTATTTATTCATGAAGTTGTTTATTGTATTATTTAGTGTGATATTGAAGGGTGTATGTGAGGGGTTTCTAGCTCTCACCGGTGAAAGTATGTCATCTTTGTAGGATATATATTGTGTTTCTGATATTGTGAGAGTTCTTTGCAGAATAACATTACCTTGAAGGGGTAATAGCCACATGTTATTGGTATAAAAATGATATGTAATTTTGACATCAAGTACAAGAGTGGTCTAGTCATGTTGATAGGGTAGGAGATGTAGCCTAGGAGGGGTGAACTCCTTCATCATTGGCTTTTGTCTTGTGGTTTGATGCATATTTATTTTCAAGTGTTTGATGATTTCATGCTTTAAAATTTTTTCATGGAATTACACTGTTGAAAGACACTTAAAAGAAACCATTGAAGTAATATGTTGTTCAACTCAAATCTATTCACATAAGAAGAAAGCATGTTTAAAATCTAAAAGAGGTAATTCAGATCAATTTGGTGTCATAGCTATATATTGTTATCTTGTGTTTCTTGTGCAAAGAGGGTTTGACTATTTGTAGGGTGAAAATGCTTACAAGGTTAAATATCTAGAGAGGAGAAGGAAAACTTGTTGTTGTAGTTCCCAAATTGGAACAAGGAGAATGAAGCTAGAGTTTCCACAAGCTCCACCTCATGTTTCACCTCTAGAGATTCTTGAGACTTCAGTAAGCAATGTCTCAAGGAGGAGAGCATACAAGCATGACAAAAGATGAAATCTTCAGAAATGATTTTTGGAACATGTTAGAGAAGGCGAAGTTCCTCTATGGAGAGAGGAACTCAAAACTACAAGGTGAAGGCTCTAGATATTCAAGAGGAGAAGGTTCTCAAAAAAAGGAAGAAGGTAAAAATAATGATGATAAACCACCATCTTTTCTACAACTTCATATTTTTCTATAAATTCTTTCCAAGATGGAAGATGGACATGTTTGTGCCCTTTGTCCACATGATGTGGTGGATGACGTTCAATCAGCAGCTCAGGCTAAGGAGCTGAAAGAAGATAGCAAAAGAGTCCAAGAGGACACCTTCAAAATCATAAAGGAGTATGAAACCATCTTTGTGCCTCAATTAAGAGAAGAGAAAAATGGTGAGCATGCATATGATCCTTATTTACATGCATCTTTTAATGTAAATTATTTTGCAGCCTTTGAAAGACACAATAGAGGCATTGGGTCTAAGCTCCTGGAAAAGATGGGTTACAAGGAAGGCTTAGGTCTTGGTGTGAATCAACAAGGCATCAAGAACCCAATAGAGGTAAAACTGAGACCTAAGTATGAAGGCTTGGGTTATGTTGCACCAAAAGAATGGTCTTCTAATGACAACTATTGTGTATCATGTACCTTATGTCACAAAAGAGGACATGAGAAGGCAAGGTGTTGGAATTTGCATCCAAAACTAGTACCTGCTTCGTTCTCCAAATACAAAAGGGACTTGAAGGTATCTCGAGAGGGAGATGAAAAATTTGAAGAAGAAGCTGATCAAAGTTCTTCTTGTATTGCAGGTTCATCATATAGGAAGCATAAGCTAGAGGATGCCATGATAAGGTATACTCGTCCTGTTCATTCAAATGCTTCTGCTAAAGGAAAAAAACTTGTCGATTTGAGTGAAATGTTGAGGAGAATATCTCCATGCTATTTTTTCATTTCTTCTAACCATTGTGTAGATGAGTGCGACAAAGGAAAACCCATAATCAAGAAGATGTTTATGTATCTTGAGATTGAGAACAAGAAGAGGAAAAATCAATCAAAGAAAAAGGCATGTGAGCTAAGAAGAGCTCAAAGGAAATTCTGCACTCACTGCAATATCAGTGGGAATTGGATTGAGAAGTGTTGGAAATTGTTTTGAAAACTTCAACCTGGTAAAATAAAGAAAGTCATGCAAGCACTGGAAGAGGAAGAAACAAAAGAAAAAGTGGCACAAGATGTTACCATCCATGAAGCAACTTCAAAAGAAGTAAAAGGTCAAATAGAGGGTTCAGTTACGATGTTGGGTAAGAACTGTTTGGACTATTTGTCCACTTGAAGATTGTAAGTATTTTTTTGCACTAGTTACATATCCCCATAGTGGGTAATTTGTAATAGTGATAATTCATGAATAAATCACCTACATGGAACAATGTTTTCTTTTGCATGTTTATGCTAGTTTGGCTTGGTTGTTAGTCAATGGAAATGGAAAATTTGGGTGTCAAGCTCTCCATGTTGTAAAAAACATTTCTCTTTGATTATGTCAGAAATAATTTTGAAAAGTATTGTATGAGTAGTGGAAACATATTTTGTATGTACAAATGTGTTCAACACTCAATTTATACAAGTATTCGCCATGTGTAGCTTGTATAGGTTTATGTCAAAGTATTTTGGATTTTATCCTTGGTAAAGATTTTTGCAGATAAACGTCATTGAACTATTCTTGGGGAGGATGTTGTTATGCATGGTCACAACGACATGGCCAATTAGAGAAGAACAACCAACTTGAAACATTTGGTCAAGTTACAGTTCAAGTTCAACATGAAAAAGAGTCGTCATGGCACTTCGAACTTTGATTGTGTCGAGTTTAGAAGAAGGAAGGAATTGTACCTTCAATTTATAAACAAATGAAAATGAAATTTTGGAGACCAAAAGGAATTTAGTGGGGAGATATGACCAGGAGCTCAAAAATCATTTTTTTTGGAATTTCTCAAAACCTGAATGGTCGTGTAGTGATCGTCGTGTTGATTCGGTCACACTTCATTTCACCAAAAATGGTCGTCGTATGTTCTTGGAAATGGCTTATGTCCTCTTTTCCAAATAGGTAAATTAAAAAAAAAAAGACAGACAGATGCTCAATCAACAGTCTGTACTACTGACATGGAAAATGACTGTGCAAGGTCAATTTTGGTCAAGTTGACTTTTCTTCTGTCGAATGAGGAGCTAAAAAGTGTTATTTTGGCATTGGTTGAAAAGGTTAGGATTTGTTGCAATTTGATTAGGTGTTGGTTGGAAAAATCGGGGGACGAAACGTGGCTAGCCTAGAGGTTGCCACGTGCCCTCCTAAAGGTCGAAATGGCATTGTATGTTCGCATAAAATTTAATATGGGAGGATGGGTGGAGGTCAGGGTCAACCCCGCGACCTCACTCGCAACACACAATCGCCATACCAATAGACTACAACATTATTTATTATAATACTAAGATCAAAAACTATATATGAAGTTTCAAATATGTTCTGTCAAAATAAAAGAGGGACCAGCACCGTAGGGCCAGCCCCTTACTATGAGACCCTCGGCTCATGACCACGATAGAGATTTATCCCTAATGGTGGAGTTAGCGCTCTAGAAACACATAAACCACAATTAACCACCACTAATATCTAGTTAATGTGAGTTTATCCATTCGTTTCAAGTTGGCACAATCCACCAATTTTGGTAGGATATCCAGTTCTGGTGGAGTTAACTGGAGTTGCTCCTTTTTTAGCAGAGTTTTCCTAGGAGAAACTGGAAGAAGTTATAACTTTGGTATTTTTCAACCAAATGAAGCACTTGAAGAGGTTAGGTAGCCATTTTCAAGCATTCATAACTCATTGGTATAAGTTTTAGAGGTAGAGGAGCACTTCTGGAAGAGATTTTTCCATCTTGAATATTAAATATGCCTAGGGCCACCAGAAGAGGAGGCCATATCTAATTGAGCTGAAGACCAATTAAAGAGACAAAAGAGGCTACTAAGGGGTTTTTTTATTCTTTGAATCCATTGGTAACCTATGTTTACTGATTTGAGAACATCATTAGGGTCATATTGTAGGTTTGACAAGTAAGGTGTATGGATCAATCAGATGTTTGAAGCAGTTTTGGAAGCTGTTGAGCAGGACGAGACCTTGGCAGGGTTTTACCACCCCGCAGAAAGCTTTTTGCAGCAGTTGTGACCAACAAGGTTTAGTTTTGGTTTGACTTCTTCATTCATGAAGTTTTTTATTGTATTCTTCAGTGTGGAATTGAAGGTTGTATGTGATGGGTTTCTATCTCTCACCAGTGAAAGTTTGTTATCTCTATAGGAGATATGTTGTGTTGCTGATATTGTAAGAGTTATTTGCAGAAGAAAATTACCTTGAAGGGGTTATAACTACATGTTATTAGCAGCAAACTAATATGTACTTTTCACACTGAATATAAGAGTGGTCTAGTCATGTTGATAGGGTAGGAGATCTAGCCCAGGAGGGGTGAACTCCTTCATCATTGGATTTTGTCTTGTGGTTTGATGCATATTTCTTTTCAAGTGTTTGGTGATTTCATGCTTTACAAATTTTTAATGGAATTACACTGTTGAAAGACACTTACAAGAAACCATTGAATTAATCTTTGTTCATCTCAAATCTATGCACATAAGAAGCAATCATGTTTAAAATATGAAATAGGTACCTAGGATAGCATTCAATAATAATCATCCATTCAGATCAAGTTGGTATCAGAGAAACATGTTTATTGTTAGCTTGTGTTGCTTGCGCAAAGAGGGTTTGACTATTTTCAGGGTGAAAATGATTACAAGGTTAAAGCTCCAGCAAGGAGAAGGAAAACTTGTTGGTGCGAATTCCCAAGTTGAAACAAGGAGAAGGAGGCTAGAGTTTCCACAAGCTCCACCTCAAGTTTCACCTCTAGATATTCATGAGACTTTAGTACGCATGTCTCAAGGAGGAGAGCCTGCAACCCTAACAAAAGATGAAATCTTCAAAAAGGATTTTTGGGACATGTCAGAGATGGTTAAGGTCCTCTATGAAGAGATGAAATCAAAAATGCAAGGTGAAGGCTCTAGACCTTCAAGAGGCAAAGGTTCTCCAAAAAAGGAAGAAGATAAAAATAATGGTGATAAACCACCATCTTCTCCACAATCTTCATATTTTTCTACAACTTTGATGCAAAATTATAATGTAGAAATTCCTTCCAAGATGGAAGATGGAAATGTTTGTGCATTTTTTCGACATGATGTAAAGGATGAGGTTCAATCATCACCTCATGTTAAGGAGCTCAAAGAAGAGAACAAAAGAGCCAAGAGGACACCTTCAGAATCAGAAAGGAGTATGAAACCATCTTCATGCCTCAATCGAGAGATGAGACAAATGGTGAGCATGCATATGCTCCTTATTTATATGCATCTACTAATGTAAATTCTTTTGCAGCATTTGATAGACACAACAGAGGCATTGGGTCTAAGCTCTTGGAAAATATGGGTAACAAGGAAGGCTTAGGTCTTGGTGTGAATAAACAAGGCATTAAGAACCCAATAGAGGTAAAAGAGAGACCTAAGTATGAAGGCCTGGGTTATGTTGCACCAAAATAATAGTGTTTTGATGACAGATATTGTGTATCATGTACCTTTTGTCACAGATATGACATTAGAAGGCAAGGTGTTGGACTTTGCATCCGAAAATAGTACCTTCTTGGTTCTCCAAATAAAAAGAGACTTGAAGGTATCTCCAAAGGGAGATGAAAAAATTGAAGAAGAATTTGATTCAAGTTCTTCTTGTCATGCAAGTTCATCATCTAGGAAGCATAATGCAAAGGATACCAAGAAAAGGTATACTTGTTATGTTCATTCAAATGCTTCTCCTAAAGGAAAACAACCTGTTGATTCCAGTGACATGTTGAGGAGAATTTCCCCATGCACTTTTTTCATTTCTTCTAACCACTTTGTAGATGAGTGCGACAAAATAAAATCCATCATAAATAATATGTTTATGTCTCTTGATATTGAGAACAAGAAAATGAAAAATCAATCAAAGAAAAAGGCATGTGAGCTAAGAAGAGCTCAAATGAGCTTTTTCACTCACTACAATATCAGTGGGGATTGGGTCAAGAAGTGCTGGAAATTGTTTCCACAACTTCATCTTGGTAAAGGCAAGCAAGCCATGCAAGCACCGGAAGAGGAAGTGAACAAGGAAAAATTCAAATAGAGGGTTCAATTACCATTTTGGATAAGAACTGTTTAGAATATTTGTCCAGTTGAAGACTGTAAGTCTTTATTTGCACTAGTTTCATATCCCCATAGTGGGTAATTTGTAAAAGTGATAATTCATGAATAAATCACTTACATGCAAGAATGTTTTATTTACCATGTTTATGCTAGTTTGGAATGTTTGTTAGTCAATGGAAATGGAAAATTTGGGTGTCAAGTTATCCATGTTGTAAAATGAATTTCTCTTTGATCATGTCGGAAAGCGTTTTGAAAACTTTTGTATGAGGAGTGGAAACATATTTTGTATGTACAAATGTGTTTAGCACTCAATTTCTACAAGTATTCGCCATGTGCAGCTTGTATTGGTTTATGTCAAAGTCTTTTGGATTTTATCCTTGGTAAGGGTTTTTGCATATAAACGACATTGAATTCTTATTGGGGAGGATGTTGTTATGCATGGTCATAGCGACATGGACAAGTTGAGAAGAAAAACCAACTTGAACCCTGTGGTCAAGTTACTTTTTAAGTTCAGCATGAAAAAGAGCCATCAGGGCACTTCAAACTTCCATTGGTTCGAGTTTAGAAGAATGAAGGAACTGTACCTTCAATTGCTAAACAAATGAAAATGAACTTTTGGAGACCAAAAGTCTTTAGTGGGGAGATATGATTTAGAGCTCAAAATTACACTCAAAAATAAAATTTCTTGGAATTGCTTGAAACTTGAACGACCACGTAGTTCTCATCGTCTTGATTCTGACGCACTTCGTTTCACAAAAAATGGTCATCGTATGCTCCGGAAAACGACTTTTGTCCACTTTGTCAATAGGGAAAAAAACAGTTATATGCCGAGTCAGCAATCTGTACTGATGACGTGGTAGCTGATTGTGCAAGGCCAATTTTGGTCAAGTTGACTTTTTCTTCGGTCGAATGAGGAGTTGAAAAGTGTCATTTTGGGATTGGTTGATGAGGTTGGTGATTTGTTGCAATTTGAATGTGTGTTGGTTGGACCAATCAGGTGACAACATGTGGCTAGCCCTGAGGCTGCCGTGTGCCCCTCCCAAAGGTCGAAATGGGATTGTATGATTGAATAATATTTCATATGGGATGATGGTTGGAGGTCGAGGTCGACCTTGCAACCTTGCAAGCAACACGCAACCACCATACCAGTAGACCAAAACATTAATTCTTATAAGAAAAAGGTTAAAAATTCTATATGAAGTTTCAAATACATTTCATTGGAAGAAAAGAGGGGCCAACCCCATAGGGCCAACCACTTACCACAAGACCCTTAGTTCATGACCACGGTGGAGGCCTATCCCTAATGGCGGAGTTAGCGCTCTAAATGCGCCTAAACTAGAGTTAACCACCACTAATATCTAGTTAAAGTTACCACTAATATCTAGTTAAAGTGAGTTTATACACTCGATTCATCCAAAAAAGTTGGAGGCCTTGGTGATGAAGGTGGATCTACAAAAAGCTTATGACAATGTCGATTTGTCTTTCATGTACCTGGTACTACACAAGATCAGTCTATCCTCATACAACGTCGAATGGATCATGGCATGCATCACACCTATGTGGTATGTTGTCATCATAAATGGTCTTTCCACATATTTCTTCTTAGCTGGGTGCTACCTTCGTCAAGGATGCTCACTCTCGCCTTTGATTTTTATTCTTATCATGGATGTAGCCAGCCTCAAAATCAGAGATCCACAATCAAAGGGTATCTTCAAGGGTATACACATCTCTTATGGGGTGGTGGTCACACACTCTTTCTTTATTGATGATACCTTGGCTTTTAGCACACTCTCCCAATCACAATGGCTTGCCCATCATTACATCTTCTTGAGATATGGGGCTACCTCTGGCGTGGAGGTCAATGGAGGCAAATATGTACTTCTATCTTCCACCGGAGACAGGAGGGACATGGATATCATCGCATACATGTTTCGTGTCAGATTAGAAACTCTCACAGATGGCTTCACTTACTTTCGTTTCCGTTTGAAACCGAACTGTTACGGTACCAAAGACTAGACCTGGCTTATGGAGAAATTGGACATATATTATTATCATTTTATTATTTATTTTTAGTATTTTTACAAATGAGAGGCGCATTCTACAACCTAGTGTGACCCCGATGTGTAAGTATGTGGGAAGCCAAAATAACAAAAACTAAAAAAATATTAAAAATAAAATCTCAATAATGTCGGCTTAAATAATAATTTAGAAAACGATATAAATACACAATTAAAAATTCATTAAAACATAAATTTATCAAAATATGAAGAGTTTAACAAACACTAAAAAAAGATATGGTAAATAAATAAAAATACTATGGGACAAATACTATGGGCCAAATACCATATTTATAAAAGAGGTATGGTAAATAACTAAGTATGAAAGACGTATAAAGAGGTAAGGTAAATAAATAAAAATATATCAAATAGGATTAGGAAATCAACATCTAATGATTGCGCAGATAAGCACATTCTACGACCCATTATGACACCGATGTGTAAGTATGTCGGAAGCCAAAATAACAAAAACTAAATAAACTTTTAAAAATAAAATCTCAATAATGTCGGCTTAAACAACAATTTGGAAAACCATATAGATAAACAATTAAAAATTCATTAAAAAATAAATTTATCAAAATATGAAGAGGTTTACGAACACTAAAAAAAGATATGGTAAATAAATAAAAATATAAATAAATTAGAGGTATGGTAAATAAAATAAAGGCCTATGGGCCAAATACCATATTTATAAAAGAGGTATGGTAAATAAATAAATATAAAAGAGGTATAAAGAGATAAGGTAAATCAACATCTAATTATATATGAAGTCTATGGCCCAAATACCATGGACTAAATTATTATTAATAGCATGCAAAAAAAATATTATTGGGCCGAGAGGCGCATTCTACAGCCCAATATGACCGCTATGTGTAAGTATGTCGGAAGCCAAAATAACAAAAACTAAAGAAACTTTTAAAAATAAAATCTCAATAATATCTGCTTAAACAATAATTTAGAAAACCATATAAATAAACAATTAAAAATTCATTAAAAAATAAATTTATCAAAATATGAAGAGGTTTATGAACACTAAAAAAAGATATGGTAAATAAATAAAAATACTATGTGGCCAACACTATTTATAAAAGAGGTATAGTAAATAAATAAATATGAAAGAGGTATAAAGAGGTAAGGTAAATAAATAAAAATATATCAAATAGGATTAGAAATCAACATCTAATTATATATGAAGTCTATGGCTCAATACCATGGACTAAATTATTATTAATACTAAAGTGCAAAAAACATTATTGAAGCACAGATTACAAAATTCTTCAAAGATGACCCGCAAAGTAAGTATGTCAAGCCAAAATAACACAAACAAAAGAAAATTATAAAAATAAAATCTCAATAATGTTGGCTTAAACAAGCATTTAGAAAACCATATAAGTAAACAATTAAAAATTCATTAAAAAATAAATTTATCAAAATATGAAGAGGTTTACGAACACTAAAAAAAATATGGTAAGTAAATAATAATACCATGGGCCAAATACCATATTTATAAAAGAGGTATGGTAAATAAATATATATGAAAGAGAAAGAGGTAAGGTAAATAACAAAATATATTAAATAGGATTAGAAATCAACATCTAATTATTGCACCCGTAGGCACATTCTACAGCCCAGTATGACCCCGATGTGTAAGTATGTCAGAAGCCAAAATAACAAAAACTAAAGAAAAAATTAAAATAAAATCTCAATAATGTCTGCTTAAACAATAATTTAGAAAACCATATAAATAAACAATTAAAAATTCATTAAAAAATAAATTTATCAAAATATGAAGAGGTTTACGAACACTAAAAAACATGGTAAATAGATAAAACTATAAATAAACTAGAGGTATGGTAAATAAAATAAAGGCATAGTAAAAAAATAAAACCTTTTTTTTTTTTAATATTTACTCCATAAACCTCTATATTTACAAAACTCAAAAAAGAGGTTTTATTTAGGTGAAGCTTATGGGCCAAATACCATATTTATAAAAGAGGTATGGTAAATAAATAAATATAAAATAGGTATAAATAGGTAAGGTAGATAAATAAAAATATATCAAATAGGATTAGAAATCAACGTCTAATTATATATGAAGTCTATGGCCCAAATACCATGGAATAAATTATTATTAATAACATGCAAAAAAAAACATTATTAACCTTATATCCCATTATGACCCCGATGTGTAAGTATGTCGGAAGCCAAAATAAAATAAAAAAACTAAAAAAAAATAAAAATACAATCTAAATAATGTTGGCTTAAAAATAACTTACACAACCATATAAATAAACAATTAAAAATAAATTTAAACAATATAAATTTAAAATATGAAGTGTTTTAAGAACACTCAAAAAAGAGATATAGTAAATAAATATAAATATAAATAAACTAGAGGTATGGTAAATAAATAAAACCTCTTTTTCTACTTACTTGGGAGGTATGGTAAATAAATAAAACTTCATTTTTTATTTACTCCATAAAACTCTTTGTATTTACAAAAACTCAAAAAGGAGGTTTTATTTAGGGTAATCTTATGGGCCAAATACCATGGGACAAATTATTATTAATACCATGGGCCAAATACCACCAGCCCAATGCTATATTTATAAAAGATGTATAAAAAGGTAAGGTAAATAAATAAAAAAATATCAAAGAGGAGTAGAAATCAACATCTAATTATATATGAAGCCTATGGACCAAATTAATAATAATAGCATGCAAGAAAAACATTATTAACCCTAACATTAATATTATTAAATCTAATATTCATATTAATATTATTAAATTTAATAACTTGATATTAATACAATATTAAATTTGTTATATATATATATATATATATATATATATATATATATATATATATACAGATAGGAGGGAAGAACAAAGACATATGATAGAGGTGGAGAAATAGCCAGAGTGACAAAGGAGATATGGAGATAAATGAAGGAGAGGGGAGAGGAGGAATGAAGAGAGAGAGGGGGAGAGGAGTGAGAGAGGTAGAGAAGGGTAAGAAAGGGAGAGGGAGACATAAAGATGGAGGTGGGAGAGAGAGAGGGCAGGAGGAGGAGGAAGAGGGAGAGAAGAAGAAAGACATAAAGAGTGAGAAGTGGAGAGAGAGGGAGTGACAATGTATATATGGAGAGAGAGTATGTATGTTTAGGGTGAGATAAAGAGACATAGGAGGAGTGATTGAGAAAAGGGGGGAGAGAAGGAGAGAGACGAAGAAATGGAGGGATATAGTAACATATTTGGAGAGAGAGATAGAGTGATGGAGGAAGAGAGAGTATTTGAGAGAGAGAGCAAGAGAGTGTGTGTGTGAGTGATGTGGGAAGAGAGACGGAGGTAGGAGAGAAAGGGAGAGAGAGGAAGGAAAGGAGAGGGGACATGAGAGAGAGGATTAGAGGAGGAGGGAGGGAAGATGAAACGCATATAGAGTGACAAGTGGAGAGAGAGAGAGGGAGTGACAAGGGAGAGATGGAGAGAGAGTGTGTATGTTTGAGGTGAGATAAAGAGATAAAGAAGGAGAGATGGAGATAAGGGAGGAGAGAAGGAGAGAGAGAGAGGGGCATATATTAACAAATTTGGAAGGTGAAGATAGAGAGAGAGAGAGGTGGGAGAGAAAGGAAGAGAGGGAGTGGAGAGAGGTAATGATGGAGATGGAGGGGGAGAGAGAGGGAGGTAAGAGTGAATATAGAGAGTGTGAAAGCTAGAGAGAGTGAGAGAGAGAGAGTGATAAGGAATATGGAGAGAGGAGAGAGGATAGTAGGAGGGAAGAGAGATATAAGCGGGGGAGAGGGAGGGAAGGGGAAGAGTGAGAGAGGAAGGGAGAGTAGGAGGGAGTGATAGATAGATATATTGGAGAATGAGAGTGTATGTTTTGGGGTTGATATAGAGAGACAAAGGGAGATAGAGATATAGATGGAAGGTGAAGAGAAAGAAGAGATAGATGGAGATAGGGAGGGAGGGACAAAGAGATTGATAAATATGGAGTGAGAGAGAGTGTGTGTTTGTGGGGGTGAGATAAAGAGACAAAGGAGGAGATATGGAGGGACATATAGATATATATGGAGGGGGGAGAGAGGGAAGAATATTTATTGCAATAGATGCATTGATTTCGGTGTAGATGGTGATTTCTAATCCTATTTGATTTCTTGAACTAGATGCATTGATTTTAGTGTAGATTTTGATTTCTAATGATATTTGATTACTTGCACTAGATGTATTGATTTCAATGTAGATGATTTCTATTCCTATTTTATTTCTTGCATCAAATGCATTGATTTCAGTGTAGATGGTTATTTCTAATCTTATTTGATTGCTTGCACTAGATGCATTAATTTTAATGTAGATGTTGATTCCTAAATATATTTGATTGCTTACACTAGAAGCATTGATTTCAATATATATGATTTCGAATCCTATTTTATTTCTTTCACTAAATGCATTGATTCCAGTGTAGATGGTGGTTTATAATCCTATTTTATTGCTTGCACTAGATGCATTGACTTTAGTGTACATGTTGGTTTCTAATCTTATTTTCTTTGTGCACTAGATTCATTGATTTGAGTGCAGATGTTGATTTCTAATTCTATTTGATTACTTGCATTAGATGCATTGATTTCAGTGGAGATGTTGTTTTATAATCTTATTTGATTTTTTGCATAGGATGCATTGATTTTAGTGTATATGTTGACTTTTGATCTGATGTAATTGGATGTATGATGGTACATTAATTTTAAAGTCATTGGATTAATAATTTTCATTGATTTCAGTGTAAGCACAAATAATTATTGACAATGTAGATTTATTTTTGTGTTATAGTAATTAAACCTAATAATATTGGAGAGCAAGAGAGACAAGGTATGATGTTTACTACAACAGCTCAAGCTAAATATTTAAATGGTTTATGATTTCAACTGTATTTTTCATATAATTGATCTGAAAATATGACAAAACTAACAAGGATGACAATAGGAATAGTATAAGAAAATAGTTTGATATTGATCACAATGAAAGCTATTTGTAGTTTACTACATTCTTATTATTCACATTTTCTATCATTCAATATTATTACATTGTCACTTTGCATTCAAAAAATTTATTTCATTATTTTTCATCATTAAAGTTAATTTACAATATTTATCAATAAATCTCAAACATATTTAGCATATTTAAAATTCTTATATTAATATTATATGTATTTACATATTATTGATAAAATTAATCATATGTTCCTTATATTATCAATAGATTTTCCTTGGCCACAGACGACTAAAACCAGCCTAGATCCATCTTAACTCTAGATCTATCAAGCGCCGAGAGGGATCAAATATCTTAAGGTGAAAACCTTTCCTCAAGTTTTTCACTCAAAAAAGGTTTGCATCTCAGATTTGATCCCTCTCGACGCTTGATAGATCGGGAGTTAAGATGGATCTAGACGTATAAATTTTATTTTCTTATTTAAGAATATATATTAATATTATAATTTGTTAGGTATATTTTATTTTTTCGACGTTGGGATAAAATTTGTGTCCGACTGCGATGATCGGTCTTCCCCAAACTTTTTTTGGCTGACCAAATCTCAGGCACAACTAGGGTTGGTTACAAAGAATTTGTGTCCAGCTGGAATGATCCGCCTTCTAGAAACTTTTTGTGATTGACCAAATCTTGTTTACATGCCATTGAATGAAACTATTCCACCAAGATCAACCAGAGTGATGCAAACAACATTATTACAATCAACATGAAAGACACAGTGATGCACACAACATTATTACAATCAACATGAAAAACACAGTGATGCAAACAACATTATTACAATCAACATGAAAAACACATAACTGGCCGTTATGCAGCCAAGCCGTAGCTTTCTCTACACCGTCTCTCCGCCTTCCATAATTCAAAGAGGAATTTGTGAATTTGTGAAATGATGGAGGAATTTATGAATATATAAAATCAAGGATAACTTCTCAGTCACTGCCTCCGTGACCCTGTAGGTATATATCGTCCAGGAACAAATCATGTGATTCCAAATATATCTATAGCGTTGATGTATACAGCGAATCAATTAATAATGGCAACAGATTCAAACATGGAGAAAACATAAATTTCAACCATAAAAAAAAAAAAAAAAATCATTTGATTTTGATTTAACATAAATTTCAACCATAAAAATATCCGGTAAAAAGAATCATTTGAGTTTGATTTGATTTGAATTTTGTATGTATATGGTACAGTTATATATGTGCGCGTAAAAGGAATGGTATCTGTATGAGGAAAACTTGACGACTCAGGAGGGAATGTGAGGGATGTACTCCTCTCCCAAATTGTAAAAATGTCAATTTGGTGGGTAAATAGGCAGGAGGCCATTGCAGACATGTCTGCAATGCACGCCGCATGCCGCATCCTCTGCTTTGTACATGCATTGATCTGATCATGAAGAGAGTGTAGTGAGATTGTTCAAGAGTGCCACCCTGCTCGAGATGAGAAATCTGAAGAGCTCATTGATTTTCTGGTCGATGTGGGTGAGAGCGCTGTCCAACTCTGTGATCGACATGGTGACTTCATGGATGGAGTCATGGAGTTCACCTTGCATGTCAGAAGACGACCTGGATGTCTTGTTGTTCATGTCCAGTAAATTGTTGAGGTTTCCAACTGTAACCTCCGCCCTGTTCAACTCATGCAAAAGGAACTTGAATGATGATGACCTCTTTCTCTGCATCTCCACAGCTTCCTTTACCATGTGTTGCATCATGTTTGTCATGGTGTTGATGTCGATGAGAGGAGGAAGGGGGCTACGACTGATTCTATTCCTCTTCTTAAGAAATCCCGCGCTTGGCATGAAGGACCGGCATGGTGTGTTGAAGGAAAGAGAAGTTACAAGTGCAGTGCACGCAAAGATGGTGATGGCCTTTGATTCCTTGATGACTTCTTCAACTCCTGATCCGCCAGTTGATGTTACAATTTCTGTTGTTGAGTGAAGGCTATCGGCCATTCGCTTTAACGTAGACATGCATTTCGCTAACTTGGATTCCATGTCCTTGTTCTTCCTGAACTGATCCATGCAATTGGCAAGGGACTTTTTGGCTTTCACCACTTGATTATTCATCATGTCACCATGGCTTAATGCATTGGGCATCTGGGTGTGGGCATGAAGTAAGCCATGGAGGGCTATCTGTACTGACATGTTGTGCTTCTTTATTTCTGAGATGCACTCTCTCAACACATTGCACACATCAAGCAGAGTGACCAGCTCCTCCATATGTTGGCTGAACCATTTGCCGTCATTATTATTATCCAGCTTGACCTCTTACGCTTGCCGTGACCACGAACAGCAGCAGGCATCAATAAGTGCAGAGCCGCTCCAAGAGAACTCATAATTGCGATCAATGCTCAATCGGTTAATTTTCTCCGTATCAGAATCAGGGACTGCGCTTTGAGTTTGTTGCCTCTCAGAACAGTTAAGGGGTATATTAATACAACTCAACTAAGTGCACACATCAGTCAAGATCAGATAGTACGAGGATAGACACCAACCCATGGTCGACAGAAAGAATAGCGGAGCGGAAAGGGGATCACACTAATTTAATTTACGCCGTTGCTTGTCTCCCCGCCCGGCAACATGCCAAGCCAAGCAAAGCAGGTAAGGTGACTAGGGGACAAGATTACCCCCACAGCGCTCCGTCCATGATATTCATAGCATTAATGACGATTCAACGATTCAATGATTATATTTTACAATGGAAAAGATCCTGATCCTGAGAGTATGTGGATGTCTATTTAATAATGAGCAAAAGGGTCTGTTGTTCTATGGGTGAGGAGCCGCATGGTTTTAAAAAGCGCCGAAGAATTCTGCAAGATTTCTATTTTATATAAAATAAAATTATTTGTGTAAGCGGAAATATTTCGGAATTGATACGCCTTATTATATTATTAGTGACCTGCAAAAACGAAAATGTTAATGCCCTCTGAAATTGTTTATATTAACTTTGATTGCGTCCTAGTTACTTGCTTTAAAGGTCATACATATGACAACCAATATTTACCTTGTTTTTGACGGGTTGTATATTTTGGATGACGTAATTTCTTAAATCCATATTTGTCTTATTATAATTATGTAAGTTGCAAATATTTTAATTTTATTTTATTTTATAGGTAATTTATAACAGTGAGTGAAATTGTTCGAGAATGTGCTCTCCATGAAGGGTGGAAGCTAAGATTCAAGTTATGCATACAATTCTCCATCTATCAAGGTAATTCCATGATTGAAAGGAGAAGGAGAATTCTCTGGAATAGCTTCTATTCGCTGGTTTCCTATATTTTTTTTCTGTAATGTTTTGTGGGTATTCGAGAATGCTTCCACTTATACTATTTTCGTCGAAGTAGAGTGTTTCCATCCTGAGGAGGCAACCCAATTTTGATGGTAATGGACTGCTCAAATGGTTACTTCCAATACCGCTCAAATGGTTACTTCCATTATCTAAATCTGTAAGTGAAGCGCAGTTGGGTAGACGATAAGGATAATAGGTGGGTAGGGGAGCTGTGCAAGGGACTTGTAATATGTCTATAGGATGGATAACTGACTTTGAGTCTATTTTTGCAGTTATTAAACCTCCCTGCTGACCAGGGGAGCCCAAAAAACACTCAACAACGATGAGAGCAATGTAAACAATGGAGTCAGTTTCTCCCATTCAGTAGACCCTGAAAAATCATGCAGGTTCAACTGTGTAATCATTGGTGGAATTTAGGGATATGTCTCTGTTGTTGCTGTGGCCAATAACTCCATCGGCGGAAGGGTTTTTTGTTGGAAGCACTCGATTAATTGGTTTCTCTAGCTAACATTTCCAAGTACCTTGTTACTGATTGGTTGTATATTTAGGGTTGTATATTTTGGATAATGTAATTTCTTATATATACATATATAACAATTAATTAAGTAATATGTTTAGTTTTTTCATGATAATAATAAAAAAATTGTATTATTATAAAAAAATAAAAAAGTTATTTGTGTTATTATAATTACAGTTTATTTACGTAAGTTGTAAATATTTTTATTTTATTTTGTTTTATAGGTAATTTATAAAAGTGAGTGAAACTGCTCGAGAATGTGCTCTGCATGAAGGGTGGAAGTGGAGATTTAAGTTATGCATATAATTCTCCATCTATCGAGGTAATTCCATGGTTGAATTGATCACTTTCGCACCATCTCTAAATCATCCTGCTCGTGTCCAGAAAGGAGGCTTCTCTGTAACAACTTCTATTTGTTGGTTTCCTGCATTTTTTTTTGTAATGTTTTTTGGGTATTCGGGAATGCTTCCACTTATACTATTTTCGTCGAAGTAGAGTGTTTCCATCCTAACCAGGAACCCAATTCTGATGGTAATGAACCGCTCAAATGGTTGCTGCCAATATCTAAATCTGTAAGTGAAGTGCAGTTGGGTAGACGAGAAGGATAATAGGTGGGTAGGGGAGCTGTGCAGGGGACTGGAATATGTCTATAGGATGGATAACTTACTCTAGAGTCTGTTTTTGTGGTTATTAAACCTCCCTGCTGACCATGGGAGCCCATAAAACACTCAACAACGGCCAGGGCAGTGTAAAAAATGGAGTCAGTTTCTCCCATTCAGTAGACCCTGCAAAATCATGCAGGTTCAACTGTGTAGTCATTGGTGCAATTTAGGGATATGTCTATGTTGTTGCTGTGGCCAATAACTCCATTGGCGGAAGGGTTTTCTGTTCTACTTGTCCATGCGGGACCGTGGTGCATAATAGCGGGCCCCAAAGCTCTTCTCCATATCTTCTACTCATCACGGCCTCCCCCCCATTGAATCTTTGGTATTTTCAAAACATTAAAACAGGAGGAAGGTGATCCGGTTTTCTTAGTCTTTTGGATATTGGAATTGTTTGCAGGGCCACTATCTGTTTGATTTTACTGGTTTATCTGGAAGACAAGGACTGGAATGCGGTGACCGGATTTTTCCAATTCTTTTCTGGGAGGGAGT
This sequence comes from Pinus albicaulis, assembly GCA_034641835.2. NCBI lineage: Eukaryota > Viridiplantae > Streptophyta > Pinopsida > Pinales > Pinaceae > Pinus > Pinus albicaulis. The sequence continues at coordinate 846,909,294 of CM076570.1, forward strand.
TTAGGCTGGCTAACAGATACAACAGACAGAGCTTTTAGTTTCTTTAAGTACACTCCTTGCTTCCACTTATACTATTTTTGTCGAAGTAGAGTGTTTCCATCTTGAGTAGGCAACCCAATTCTGATGGTAATGGACCGCTTAAATGGTTGCTTCCAATATCTAAATCTGTAAGTGAAGTGCAGTTGGGTAAATGATAAGGATAATAGGTGGGTGGGGGAGATGTGCAGGGGACTGGTAATATGTCTATAGGATGGCTAACTGACTTTGGAGTCTATTTTTGCGGTTATTAAACCTCCCTGCTGACCAGGGGAGCCCAAAAAACACTCAACAACGGTCAGAGCAGTGTAAAAAATGGAGTCAGTTTCTCCCATTCAGTAGACCCTGCAAAATCATGCAGGTTCAACTGTGTAATCATTGGTGGAATTTAGGGATATGTTTTTGTTGTTGTTGTGGCCAATAACTCCATCAACGGAAGGGTTTTCTGTTGGAAGCACTCTATTAATTGGTTTCTCTAGCTAACGTTTCCAAGTACCTTAGGCCTACTTGTCCATGCAGGACCCTAGTGCATACTAGCAGGCCCAAGAGCTCTTCTCCATATCTTCTACTCAACATGGCCTTCCCTCGCTAAATCTCTGGTATATTCATAACATTAAAACATGAGCAAGGTGATTTGGTTTTCTTAGTCTTTTGTATATTGGCATTGTCTGCAGGGCCACTATCCGTTTGAATTTACTGGTTTTTCTGGAAGATTGGGACCAGAATGCGAGACCAGATTTTTCAAATTCTTATCTGGGAGGGAGTTTAGGTTGGTTGAAAGATACGATAAACAGAGATTTTAGTTTCTTTAAGTACACTCCTTGCTTATATATCTATTCCTCATTAAATTGCTATATTTAAGGTGGAGCGTTGTGGTGTCACTTGACGGCCGAGAGTGGTACAATGTGGGGTGGAGAGCGATTTTCATGGAGTAAAGGCTTTAATTGTTTGCACCTCCTGATATTGGAGGGAGAATTAATATTTGGGATCGAGGCTCATAATTAATTTCTCTCAGGACAGACAACCCTTTTCCCCAAAACTGATGGTCCAGGTTTTAATGCTCCTTGGGGTATGTGATGTCGGGATTAGAAAAATTAATAGTGGAACTGGAGGAGGTGGATTACGGTGAGGATTTTATGCATGCTGTTGAGGTGGCAGAAGGAGGAGAAACCTCCAGCACACGACGTAAACTACCACCCCAACAACCTCTAACTCATGATATTGTCTCTTTGTCTGTTGAAATTCTCAATCCTTCCCACGAGACCTACTATACTCACTCCTCTTTCCTGCTTTACAGACCCTCTGGGGGAAGCCCGAACACATCTGCCAGACCTGTGAAACCTTTTAAACCGACAGATGGTTGTAGACTGCTGAGTTTTGGACGATATGTGATGTGGGATAGGGCTGAGTGTTTACAAACTCAAGTGTTAGTGGGCAGGTGGTATTTTGAGAAACACTATAAAGAAAATATTCAGTTCTGGTTGCTATAAGCGTGGTCAAAACTTCTTGGCTATCCTCCGAAAATAAGAAAACTGCAGAACAGATGGTTCTGTTTCCACTTTATAAAGACTGCGGATGTGGGAGAGGTTCTAAGGCGTTCTTGGGTGATAGGTCGGTGTTTTATGTCTCTCCATTGATGGTATGTTGTCTTTCATCCATCTAAAGACACCTGAAAGAACCATCTTATTTGGGTCAAATTGTCGGGGTTACCTCTAGAATTTTGGACGATTCATGTCCTCACCTCTATTGGAAATAGCATCGAAACCTACCACTTTGTGGATCCCAAGTGTATACGGGTGTTCGACAAGCGAGTCACTTGGCTCTTGGTTGAGGTTTCTTTTTATGGGGGTTTAAAATATAAAAGTGAAATTTTAATTCATATTTTAATTTATTATGAGAATTTCAAATTTGATTTACACTTTATATATTTTTTATTATTATAAAATATGAAACCTATAAAAGGGCAGAGTCTTACCATATCAATAGAAACATAGAAATTGTGAACTATCCGAAGTCATAATTAAATTGAACTGAAAAATGGTTATCTCCTTGTTCTATATATAATTTGTGGAATTATGTATACCAAAGACAGAGAAGGTAAACACAGTAGTGACAAAACCTGTGTAGCAAATTCCAATAATTTGGAATACTAAAATTAATGGCAAATCAATAATACGAAAAAATTGTTTAATTGATTTGAAACTTAACTAAGTTAATGTTGTAAACCCCCTCTATTGGGGTAACGCGAATTAAAATGCGTAAATAAATATGGGTAATAAATTCAATATGTGGACATGGTAGAAATTGCTCAACATAACTCAGTAAATTAGCAATGGAAATGGAAAATGATGAATCCAATTTAGAAATTAATTTAATTTATTTAACGTAAACAAATTAAAGTATGAAAATTTGAAAATAATGAGAAGTAAATGTAAGTGCACACAGTCTATCACAAACTCTCTTAAGCCAAAACGAAACCATATCTCTGTATCGAGATAATTATATTGGGGAAACTCCCTTATAATGTCGAATTGAAAATTATAACATAAGGTAAAGAAATGAGAATTTAATTATATAATATGGATAAATTACCATGTCAAAACTGGGATAGATAAGGTACTTCGTAGGAATAGAGAATGCTTACCTATAGTTAGTTGTGGAAAAATGGGTCGACAATATCAAACATGGTCTACGAGAAGTGAAGAAAATACCTAAACCTACATAAAGGAATGAAATTAGTTATATGAGCCAAAGTGAGTTAAATACATAATCTATATAACAATTTCATTAACAACCAAATGATTCAGTAGAACACATTGACCAAAGAATAGCTTTGGACAAGATAAAACCCAAATAAATTGAGAATTTGCATGCAAAAAATGAAATCCTAAATTCTTCCAAATTAGAAAAAATAAATCAATAAAATGAGTTGGGAGAGAAGAGGTATGTTACCTTTTTTTGATAGTGAGGAATTAAGTGAAAACCCTCGAAAATTACGTGCTAAAGGAAATGAAGTACAAACCTGTATGAACTGAGAAATTAATTTAGTGTATAAGTCTGAATGGGGAGGAAGTATGTTCTATAACAAAAAGGAATAAAGAGATAAATTAATTATTTAAATATTTTTGATGGTAGTAATGTTCTAATTCTAGTAAGGTTGAAACTAAAATGAAACAAAAGGCCAGAGCTTACCTATGCGTAGTTACAATGTGCAGTAGCAAATTGCCTTCGATTATAAGGAGTTCTCCATATGAAAAACCAAAGAAACAATGATCCACAATAGAGGTAGTCTCAGCTATCAAAATTAAACAAATGAAAATTATAGAGCCAAACTCGAAAACTGTGACCCTCGTCATTTGAACTCGAAGGGAAGACGAATAGATCTGAACTGTTGAGTTCACAATCCATCTACCATACAACTATCATGAACCCATGTGATGATCAGAGTTAGAGGTACAAAGAGTTATGGTGGGGGAATTACGAAACGATAAGTATTAATGGATAGCAACTGGGCTGACTATTGAGTTAATTGGACAAACAATGAAGTGTAATGAGACCAAACCTTATCCAACAAGCAGAACATACGTTATGCTAACCATTCATAATTCAAATATGATTAAAGAATTTATAATAGATATGCCATTTAATATGGTACTATGGTAATATATCAAATATGACAGGTAAGTTGAATGGAAAAGTGGATATACAAGGGTTAACACCATAGTCTCAAATCAGATGTATTTGGGATAAGGTCATGTAATTGATTATGAATCTACATAGGGAGAGATGCACGTAATGGTTAAATGGAAGGGAAACAAGGTGATGATATATGAAAAATTAATTAATACCTTAGGCCAAACCTATTCAGTGTGTAAATAGTAATGGTCGGTGAATTTGATGGATAGATATATATCCATATAGAGTGGGCATAGAATCGATATGGTTAAGTATATTTTAATTTTAATATAAATACATACCCCTCTCTCTCTCTATATATATATATAGGTGGAGAAACTATATATGTATTTTACATTTTGTGGAAAGATGTTAGCATTATATACACCCATTGACATTTAATTTAAATTTATGTATATCAATTTAAGTTTATTCCTGGGTGAGGTATATGTAACAAATGTACTTAGAAATATGTAGACGTAATTGAAAATAAAATTAGATCAGACAAGTATAAGGGCGGAGATAAAGTTCTCTAGTGAGAATCTGTGATATTGTCCTAACGCGACAAAAGTAAATTAAGAAAAGGGACGGAAAATAATATATTTAATAATGTGGAAAATATATATAATGGACTAATAGTTCAAAAGATATATATAATTTAGGGGTGATATATATATATATATATATATATAAAGTAGAGTTCATTAAAATAATGAACATCAATTCTAATCCTATGAGGATAGGAAATTTGAAAAATGATGGATAGATTGATTACAGTTAAATTAACGAAGAATGAACGTACAAATCAAATGAAGATTTTTCCTTAAGCGAATAGAAGAAATAGATTCCCTTAAAACCTTCGAGGTAATGAAGCAATATTAATGACTGAAAAGTAAATTTCCCAGTAACAATCTGTCAGATGGTATTGTTGCGCCATTATTAATTGACGAAAGTGTCAGATAAGAGTTCTGAGTATAACTAAAAAAAAGAAGGGTAAATGTAGTTTTTACAGACAAGGTTATTCGAAATGCGAGGATTTGCTACAAAAAAGCCAAACATAAGAGCGATAACTCAAAATCCTAACTTAATAAAAAGAAATAATGGGAAACACAAAGTAGTAAGGGAAGAAAAAGTGGAAATTTTAAGTAGAATGGTAAAGGATGGAAAAATTGTAGCTTTAACAAGAATAAAAGTCACTCTCAATAGTCATAATTGTAAACCCAAATTTAGTCCAAACAAATTAAACCTAGTAATATACTTAATGGGAAAGATATAGAGTTGTTAAAATGTTGGGGTTGTGGTGTACCCCACCTTCTATGAAACTGCCCATTAGAGGAAATTTTAGCCTAAGAGTTCCCATGAGAATCTCAGATAATTTCCATTTCATAATATGTTAACCAATCAAAATATTTTAAATTTAAAAAGAGGTACATGTAAATATTTTGGGAGAAAAGAAGAAAAACTATGTTTTTAATTGTATTTTTGGCTTATCTCCTTATAGGTTTAGTCAAATTTCATGTGTATACACTCATTGTATGAAAAAATAAATTATTCATACAAGAAGTACTCATTATGCATACTTTTGAAAATATCCACATTAATAGAAATTGAATATACATTAAAAAAATGTGTTTCAACTTAATTTTTTAATGTATATTTAATTTGTTTTTTTAATGTATATTCAATTTATATCAATGTGGGTCTTCTCAAAAGTATGCATAATGGGTACTTATTGTATGCATAATTTAATTCCGCATCCAATGAGAGTATAAAAATGAAATTTGAGTAAACCTATAAGGAGATAAGTGAAAAATACAATTAAAAAAAGTAGTTTTCTTCTTTTCCCTCCAAAATTCTTAACTCTTCTTTTATTATTTTAGCTATTATTTTAATATTTTTCCTTATGATGCCACTTTTAGGCTGAAATTTATTCTAGGCTTACAATGAAAAATAAATAAAAAGCTTAAAAATGTCCAAGAGGCTTCCACTATCAACGATGTAGCCAAATTCATTCTGCACATTAACACAACTTTTTAGGAGTGACATGAAGAGAACCAATTCTTAATGGTGGAAATAGAAGGAATTATCTATAATAGCCCTCATAGATTCTACGCTAAATAATGGTAATTTCAAGAGTGAAAAGGTAGCTATTTCAGTGACCCTTCAAAGAGCGAGAAGGTTAGGTGAGGTTGCGCTCGACCGATAGAGAGAGGCTGGTTGGTTTAATGAATATCGGGTTAAAGTTCCATATAAAAAATGGGAATTTTAATATGAAAAAATAAAACTAATGTCATGGGATGCATATTCCAAGCTGAATGGAAGGGAAAACATTATATTGGGATCCACTTGTGGTTAATTATTTATTGCTTATGGAACTTACTCATTCTGTTGATCTCTTATTGTACTATGTATCTATACTGAACAATTGAATTCTAACAGAAGAAGAATCTAGTTGGGTTTTCCCCTTTTAGGTTTTTCCATAGTCATTGGAACTAAATTCTCTATCTCATTTTTTTTCTTGGTTGTATTCTACTGTGCATTTGATTTATTTTCTATCTACAAGTTCTTGTCTAATATTGCAGCACAAAGAATATTTGTAATAAGTGATTGTTATAGCATAGAACATCATAATTTAAACATGGTTTCATTTCTAGGGCTTTCTAAATAAAAAATTTTCTAGGGTTTACAAACCATAAATGCTTCAATGTGTAAAGTCTTCAAGACCTGTCATTCCTTAACAATTGCAAGTTTTACAAGAATAATAAAGGGTTAGTTGAAAACCCTATAAATTTCATTAACAAGCTTTCTATATGTGATATGGAATTCATTTCATTCCCTAATTTCAGAAACCTAGCCTTCATATCTAAGGAAATATTTGTAATGCTAACATATCAATGATCTCTAAGACATACCCTTTTTTATGATGCACTACTGTATTTCAAGCGAGAATTAGATCAATATCTTAGCATCATATGCATTATAGTTGAGATGAACATAAAAAAATATATGTTCCTCTTTTATCCTTACATGTCCATCCTTGCAATTTATCTATCATAGGGATTCAGTTCAGATATTACTTGAATTTATATCATCTCCCTTCACCAGAGGTATCTTAAACCATCAAAATATGACATGAACCAAAAAGATCTTACAATAGACTCGATCTTCTCATGGTAGGTCAAGTTATAAATTCACTTATTTTGAATTTATCAATCTTGTAACTATGTTTTTATATGGTCCAAACATCAACATTAGACTATACTTCTTTTCGAAGATGTTGAACTTCAAAATAGGTTCTTTTATTTTGTAAATTTCTCACACAACATATCTTGTGTCATATGATCAATTTATTTTTTTGATGTCATCATGTACTTCTATGAGTTACTCATATCAACCCTTTTTCATTCTAGATATTGTAACCCTTTCTTATGTATAGAGACATTCTCTAAAGTTTTCTTTCCCAAAACTGATATTTGGTTCATGAAGATCAAAGATGATTTCTACTAACTAGATCTTAGAGAGGTTATATAACTTGGAACCCTTGGAAAAGTTCAATTGAATGCCTATGATCATAGTTCTTCCACAAAGTTCACAAGGTTTTTGTCCTTTAATTTCATATATGATCCACATGGTTTTCATTCCTTTCATAGACATAGCTCCTTTAACTTCATATTTCAATGCACATGTTACATATATGATGAGCCTTCTATCCACTGCATATAAATTTTGTTCAAAATTTATCTTTCTCATAAATTATAGACTAACTTCCCTCAAATCCTTATGTAACTACAAAACAGTCTACCTTAGGACCTTGGATATGATCATAGTGCCTTATAAACACATATAGTGCCACATAATTCATATTCTTCCACATAGAAATTCATTATTTGAACAATTTCAGATGTTTTTCTTGATGTTTATCATAGATGCTTTGATTATTATAAATATGTTACCATGGTGAATTCAGATGTCATAGGAAGATGTAACCTTTGTAAGCTTCATATGCCTCAGATAAATGCTTTAATTTGTCAAATTTGCAGACTATATGTTTCAAAAAAATAGGATACCTTTCAAGAGATAAGTCTCTTCTGATCTCACAACATAATTTTCTCTTCTAGGTCTCGACCTAGACTCCTTTAAGGCTTGATCTAGTAATCATTCTCACAAACCTCTTGGAGTAGCCTTAACTTTGGATTTCAACTAAGGAATATGCCTTTGTCTTGATAGAAAAGTTTCATATTTCTTGGACAAATGCTATAGATATTGGACCACTGTCTCAATATTGGATATTAAGGCCACATGATTAGATCTATTTGTACATTTATGTAATGTTACAAAGATAAGGAGCTTTCCATGGGAACATGGTTTAGCACAGATAAATATATTGTAGAAACTTGTCTCACCATTACTAGAATAGGAACTAACATTACAAAATTTTGTGTCCTCCTACATCTGACATTTCACATAGACAATATCCTTCCTTTGATTCATATTTGACGTCACATAATTATTTCTTACTTCCTTCAAACCAATGCAACATACTTCCACCACAAAACTCAGATAAGTACCGTATACTTTGGTCAATACCACAACACTTTGAATTGATACTACATAACTTCAAATCAAAATATGGGGTCACTACTACATGTGTTACAATATGGATTAGACTTCAACAAAAGAGAGAAATAATACTTTATTTCCTTTTATATCTTCCTTACCTATGATACCATGTTGAGAAACCAAGTGTAACAGGATTAAACATGATTTCCCAGTCTTGATAATTACTTGTGAATGTAAAATGTTTTATTATTACATATTATGTAATATCCCTATTTTTACTACTTTTATTAGATAGTTGAGAAATTCTAAAGGTTAAGTGGACTTAAACAAAAACAACTATTGTGGAGATATTATATTCTTTTAAATTTAATAAATGTGGAATTTGAATTATTGTGCAAAGACTAGAGTATAAATGGAGACCAGGACTTCAAGTCCATGAGGATGGATAAGATTCCACATACTTTCCTAGATTCTCCAAAAATCCTTGGAGACAATAAATTAAAATTGAATATTGGATTGGAGATTAAAAAACTAAAAATATTCCTCAGTAAAGTGGAAAGTTACTGAGAAGAGGTGAAAGAAAACTAGAAAGAGGAAAAAGCTAGTTTTAAAGTACTTTTGTGGAAAAAACGAAAGGAAAGCGTAGGCATAAAGGAAAACAACACCCTGATTAACTAGACAAAGTTATGGAAACATGTTGAAGGGAAATAAAGCTTAAATAATTCATTCCTGGGTAGACAAGAGGGTTTCTACACTTTGGAGGAATTGGTCTCTACTCGGGGGGAGTTGTGGAGAGAAAGCTCAAGGTTGGGTGGAAAATAGTCTTATCAAAAGTAGTATGCAAAAAGAAATTCAATTCTATGTTATGAATTTTATTATGAAAAAAAGTGTGAGATTATCTATTTGTAGTGAATTATGGTTTAATTCGGTTAGATAGAAGTGTGTAAGAAAAGTTAATTTTATACATGATTAAATACTATATAAAATGGTGAAGTTCTTTATAAATTTTAGTTATAAAGTCTCATTTATTTAGCAAGCAACAACTATAGAAATAGTAGTTCATCTGTATGGGTACATAGACAATTACAAAAACTCCATTAGTAAGTTTAAATCTGAGGTTAGGTGTTAAATAATATTTATGTAAAGACATATAATATAGATGAATTCATTAGAGAGAAGTAAAACTAGTGTATTTATCACTAATGTAATATTGACATGACTATGTAAATTCCAAATAATATCTGTTATCATAAAACAAGTTTGGATACAAATACAAATTATTGCATTTTCTCAGAGATGGCATAAAAGACTAATCTGAAAAAAACACATACACGAAAGTAAAAACCATTTAAATTTTGAGAATTAGTACAAATTTAATACTACAATAATGTAAGTCATGATAGTGTATTTTACACATATTACAATTTAATTCTGTCATAAATTATAGACATAATTCATAGTCCCAATTAAACAGTGCAATAGGATTATGAATTTAAATACAGTTCAAAATTATATAGTCTGGCTTATTCAAAGTGATATGGACCAACCTGTATAGAAGAAACCATAATCTATTGTTAATGAATGACTTATTGAAGTACTCAAGAATTTACATAGGATCAATTAAATTGTAGCCATGTACAGGGAAACTGATGGAGTACCTGTATATACAAAAATATAAGCTAGTTAAAAGGAATACAAATTGTCTTTAAAAATAATTAAAGGCATAAATATTTAACTGAAGGAAAATAGAAGTTAAAAATCAAATTATTACCTTACTGTTCTTAATTAGACAGTGGTATTAAATCTGCAAATAAAAATGTGGAAAATCATTAGTGAAGAGAGTTGACGAAAACATAAGAGGAATAGGAAAGTAAAAAAATGAAATAGAAGAAAGTGTACCTTTCTTCTCGTTGGCAGAGTGTAATTGAGAAACTCTAAGAATTTGGGAATAAATAAAATTAGTCCTGTATAAAAGAGAATTTTATTAATTGAGGTAATTAATAAAATTCTACAAAGATTAAATCCATATTATTTTAAACTAATCCATGTGTATAAAATGCGAACTTAATGCAGAAAGGGAATATGTAAAACAAGAAAACAAAAGAATAAATTCCTAAACAGTGATGTGGTAGGAATATTATTAAACACACAATAATCACATGTGTGAAGAAGGGTTCTGAAATAAATTCAAAGTTGAATTTATAAAATCAGATGCATATAACCATTTAATTTTAATAAACATAGTGGTTATTTTATTAATGAATATTCATAAAATTAAAATAAGTTTTAAATAGAAATCATTAGAAAATACTTATAGAATATATATTGAAATATTCTTATTTTTGTTACCAAAAATATTAACACAACAAACTTAGAAAGCATTTGCGTAAAGGAATTATTTTAAAACGAGGTGAAATATTACAACCGCCTAACTATAAAATCAATTTATAATTGAAATTGAAGAAAGGAATTCCTAAAATACCAGGAAGTCATAAGTAAATTGATTTGTACCAACGTTATGCTCAATAGTAAATTGGAAAATGTTACAAAGGGAATTATCATTGAAAGATAACACCTCAAGCAAATTCAAATATTTCTTAGACCCAAAAGCGAAGGTGGAAAGAAATAAGAAGATATGAAGATACGATTTCAAACACAGAAAATTCTGATTTGGATAAATGAGAATAAATTCAACATTGTAAGAAATTACAGAGAGATATAATTTAGTAGAAAATCTCCATAACTGAATCGTAAATAAAAAATGAAATTATGGAGGAAACCTCAGTACAGTGGTATATATATAAAAGAATTCCTTATCAACGATAGTTCAAAACAGTGAGATAAGACTGAAAGTTATGCCTGAAACCCTCGACTATTTCATATCCATTTTGAAGAAATATAATGGAAATACATAAATTAATAACGAATTCAAAAAAATTGAGAGATAGTTCCAAAAATGACATAAACGTAACCTGGTTCATTGTAGTAACTCACCATAATAACATTTGTAAGCCTTCGAAATATATTATGACAATACTCTCTTGGAAATAAAATGTTTTTACCTGAATATTGCAGAAGAAATTGAAATAAGATGAAAACGAGTAAATCAAATAGAAACGTGGAGAAAGACTTCGTTTGCGTTCACTGCAAACCTACAACCAAAATTTACCATATTAAGTGTAAATAGAAACAAATAGATGGTGTTCAAAAATGAAAAAAAAAAATTCAGAGAAAGGACAAATTTATCTCTCATAGAAAACTGAAAAATATTACCTAAAAGAGAGAGGGTCTTGGAATGATAATGCCAAAGTGTCATGACAGATTTTTAATTTCATCTTTTCACTTGCGTGAACGTGGAGACCATCGTTTCTAAGGCCACAAATGTTAGGAGCAACGAGGGTTTGCAAAACTAGAGTTGAAGTTTGACAAGTTACAAATGAAAAATGATAAGTCTTATTAGGGTTTGGTTGTTGTAAAATTTCACAAAGGATATGACTTGATCCAAGCCATACATGTGGCTTAAATCCAACGACACAACCGATAGCGAGCCATGTGAAGGCTTTTAAGTTGGATGTACTATAAGATGAGTAAATCCCGAAAAATATAAATCACATAAAAGTGATGACAAGTACGAATTATAGAGGTTAACTTCTGAATAACCAAACCTATATACGATTATCCTTACAATTAATAAGTGACAGAAATATTAATCAATGGAGGGATTAGTATAATATATATGTCAATTTAAAAATCAGGAATCGTATTCACAACAAATAGTTTGAAACTTATCTATTAATAAAGGAATGGTAAAATGAAATAACATTGATTATATGAATGGTGGATGTATCACGTTGGTAATCCCAAACATTATATTATATCTTCCCGCCTATACGTATTCGATTCGAATTGATTAACGAGGTATATACTCTATATCACAAAGGTATGAAATAACGTTAGTAATATAATGATAAGGGAATGAAATCCTTTGAAGAGATTCAGATTACCTTTAATTTTAATAAAAGAGTATTTATGAGGAATGACCATAGCATGGGGATATAAAATACTATAAGATATAAAATTTATATCTTAGGGTAATAGGTTGAGAATACTATTACAAGGTTAAATTAAAATGGAATGTATAAAGTGTATAATTTATATAAAATTTACTATGATTATTTAATTATAGCTGTGATAGAATAAGATAATGACGAATTATCGTAAAGTGGAAATGGAAAGGAAAAATAACTATAAATTAGTCAAGTTAGACAAGTATAATCAATGGCAGAAATGTTATACTTGGGTTCATGAATTATAAATGAAAAATATCAATAGAAAGTGTAATGACAGAATTCGTCGAATAATGACGAACTATGAATGAAGGAATAACAAAAGAAAAGATAACGACAAAATTCATCGAAAAATGTTGAATTAATATAAAGAAATGGACGAAAACTTAAGTAGTTATGTTATAAATAGAAAAAAAAAATTATGGTAAGTGGAGTTGTTACATACGGTATCAGATCTCACGTTGAAACATTGGGCATATATGTGTCCTCACACAGGAAATTAAAATCTAAAATTTTGATGCTACAAATTTATTTAAATTGAAATTTTTTTAAACTAATTTATGTGTACATTAATTTATGCATAAAGTATAGTTATCATTATGAGCGATAGAGGAGGTATATTTGTATATATAGGTGGTTCGGGAAATCCACCATATCAAAATGTTCAGTTGTTGGATATGTCCAGGAAATACAACAAGAATTGGTTCATTTGAGAACCAATAATGAATGACTGCTGCAAGCCAATGAAGAACAAGAGAGGTTGATTAAGGAATTAACCTCAAGGTCTAGTCACGAAAGTGAAGACCCGAGAAGAAAGAGAAAAGAGGCCGAAACCCACTCAAAAGGGTCTGAGGATGGTGAAGCAATTGGAAAACAATTTAGAAAGAAAAATGAATTGCAAGGAGAATTATGAAAAATTAAACCTCCCACTTATGATGGTGAAAAGGAGGAAGATGCTGAAGCTTCACTTCTAAATATGGTAAAATACTTTCAAGTTCATGAATATGAAAGTAACCTGAAAGCCATATTGGCTATTTACTAACTACAAGGTAAGGCTACCTTGTGGTGGGAAGAAACCAAAATGGTGCATGTATTAGATGAGAAAATTGCGACTTGAGAAGACTTCCAAACTAAGTTTAAATCTAGGTATCTGAATGAAAGATACTATGATGACAAAGCCAAAGATTTTCAAGAGCTGAGATTGTGACAACTCACAATAGATGAGTTTGTTACCAAATTCACTAACATGCTTCGCTATGTACCTTTTATTAGAGAAGATAAGGCCAAGGTACAACGATTTTTTAACTGCCTACCTACTATCTACAAGGAGAGAATATAATTTGACAATCCCAAGAAAATGGATGAAGCGGTGCTTGAAGCAAGACTGTGTTATCAGAAATTTAAAGGCAGAAACTATCAGCTGAAAAATTGGCAAAACAAAGAAAAAGGGAAAGGTGACTCTAGTGGGAAAAGAGTAGAGTGAGCATACTTGAAAAACTTTGGGAAAAATCATCAAAGGAAGAAGTTTAGCAAAACTAGAGAAAATCAACCAACCCAATCACATACTGGATCTAAACAAATGGATATAAATAGCAAGAAAGAAGGAATTGTAACAATGAAGGAAGCATTAAAGTGTTGGGGTTGTGGAGAATATCATATTTTACATGACTTTCCTCATTGAACACTTCAAAATATTCAAGTATTGAGAGAAGCAACTACTGTAAATGATGTTGCTAGAAAAATTCGAAGAATTAGTGTTGCACTAGAGGATCGACAAGCTGAACACCAATCAACCATGATCGAAATTGAAGGTATGATTTATAAACAACGTGTTTTTGTTTTGATATATCCAGGAGAAAATTTTAAGCTTTATAAGTCCACAAATGGTGGAAATTTGCAAATAAAATCAGAAAAATTTTAGCAAGCATGGTTAGTTTAGTTAGCCACTATAGAACAAAAAAAAAGTGACCCATAAATTACCAAAGATTGTTGTAAATTTAAATGGGTATGAAACATAACGAAATTTAAATATTTTACCTCTAAGTTCATATGATGTGTTAGTGGGAATGGGCTGTTTAGAAAAACATAAAGCAATAGTTAATTGCTTAGATAAAACAATTCACTGTGTAGATGGTGAGGGAAAACCAGTGATAGTAAAGGGAAAACCCAGACCAATATGAATAAGATATATTTCAGCTCTATAGTTAAGATAATAACAAGGTTTTCAAGTGTATGCTGTGGAAGTGTAGGAATTAGTACAACAAACACAAAAAGAAGCAGTAGAAAATTTACCAGTAATTAGAGAATTCAAAAATGTGTTTCCATAGGAAATTCCTCATTTACCCCCTAAAAGAGAAATTGTTATTCAATTAAATTGGTACCTGGAGCTACACTTGTATCTAGAGCACCCTACATAATGAGTACTCCTGAGTTGTTAGAGTTAAAACTGCAACTACAAGAGTTGTTGGAACGATGTTATATCCGGCCAAGTGTGTCTCTATGGGGAGCACCTGTACTGTTTGTTAAAAAGAAAGATGGCACATTCAAAATGTGTATAGACTACAGACAACTTAATAAAATAACGATAAATTATGGGTATCCTCTACCCAGAATAGATGACTTATTTGATTAGGTGAGAGGAGCTACTATCTTTTCAAAGATTGATTTAAGAATAGGCTATCATCAACTAAGAATTAAGGATGAAGACATAAACAAGACTGCATTCAGAACTAGATATGGGCACTATGATTTTGTAGTTCTACCTTTTAGGTTGACTAATGCACCTGCTACATTCATGTGTCTAATGAACAGTGTGTTACATTAGTATTTAGACAATTTTTTTTTGGTGTTTATTGATGACATTCTCGTATATTCCAAGAATGAAGAAGAATATAAAGAAAATCTTAGAAATGTGTTACTAACACTTAGATAACATAAGTTATATTCCAAACTTAGCAAATGTTAATTTTACAAGGATGAAATTTAGTATTTGGGTCATGTAATTTCAGAAGAAGGATTGGAAGTAGACCTAGATAAGATACAAGCTATCATCGATTGGCCTATACATATTGATGTTTCATCCATAAGATCATTCATGGGAATTGGAGGATACTATAGGATATTTGTAGAGGTATTTTCAGCCTTAGCTTATCCTATTACATCTCTACAAAAGAAGGGAGTAAAGTTTGAGTGGAAAATAAAATGTCAACATAGTTTTGAACAATTAAAAATTAAACTAACAACTACTCCTATTTTGAATATTGTTTATCCAAAAAAAGATTTTTTAGTGTGTATAGATGCTTGTGCAGAAGGATTAGGAGGGGTGTTATTACAAGAATACTCAATCATAGCCTATGAGTCAAGAAAACTAAAGAAACATGAACAAAACTACACCCTATATGACTTAGAGTTAGTTTCTGTAATACATGCTTTGAAGATGTGGATACATTATCGGTTAGTAAAGAAGTTTGTATTGATGATATATCACATAAATTTGAAATATTTTTTCACACAACCTGATTTAAATGTTAGACAAGCTAGATGGTTGTCTTTCCTTAGCGAGTTTTACATAGAAATCAAACATATTAAAGGAAAGGAAAATAAGATTGCAAATGATTTGAGTAGGAATTCTCATCAAATATTGAATAGTGTTGGAAGTAGTGCAAATTTTGACATTGAAGGACTAATACAAGATGCAGTGAGTCAAGATTTAAGCTATGAAAAATATCACGAAAAATTGCAAAATAATGAGATATTGGGATATACTCAAAACCACAAAGGAATGATTTATTATAAAAACAGATTGTACATTACAAATGTGAGCTCATTAAAACATGAAATTTTAGATGAGTTTCATAAACGACCCTATGCAAGACACCCTAGTTATTAAAAATTGATTTCAGTTTGACTAGGTATGAAGAAATATGTGGCTAATTATTTAGCTAGATGTTTGGAATGTCTACAGGTAAAAGTAGAACATCATAATCCAGTAGGATTGTTGAATCCTTTACCTATTTCAAAATGGAAGTGGGAAATATTTTCCATAGATTTTATAACTAGTTTCCATCCGACTAAATATCAACATGATTCTATAATGGTGGTTGTAAACACATTGACTAAATTCGCGCACTTTTTACCAGTACAATCTACTTTTGGTACAACTCAAGTAGCTAATGTATTTATGAGAGAGATTGTAAAGTTACATGGTATTCCTAAAATGATTATATCAGACAAAGATGCAAAGTTTACTTCAGCATTTTGGAAGACTTTTTTTGGAGGAGTAGGTACAAAATTGAACTTTAGTACCGCCTACCATCCTCAGACAGATGGATAGACGGAAAGAACAAACCAGATTTTAGAAGACATGTTACGAATGTATGTTATGGATAGACCTATAAGATGGGAAGATTTTCTGCACCTGCGAGAATTTGCATACAATAATAGTTATCAAGCCTCAATAAAGATGAGTCCTTTTGAATAATTGTATGGAAGAAAGTGCCACACACCGCTTAGTTGGATTCAATCAGAGGATAAGTTAATTCTTGGACCGGATGCATTGCAAGAGATGGAAATAACTGTGAAGAAAATTCAGCAAAACATTAAGACAACTCAAGACTGATAAAAGAGCTATGTAGACAAAAAGAGAATTCATAGAGAATTCAAAGTGAGAGACCAAGTTTACTTGAGGATTAAGCCCAAAAAGAGTACTTTATACACGGGTAGTTGTTCTAAATTAGCACCATGCTACTATGGACCATTTGAAGTTCTACAAAGAGTGGGGCCAGTAGCTTATAAGTTGGCTCTACCTAGTCACATTAAGGTTCACAATGTTTTCCATGTTTCCTTATTGAAAAAGTATATACATGATCATACTCATGTAATTGATTATAATGTGATAAAGGTCGAACCAGAAGGGGAATTTCTTCTAGAGCCACTTCATATCATGGCACTGGACGAAATCGAGCTTTGATATAGGATGGTAGCTAGCGTGAAAGTGAAATGGAAGCACTTTGCACCTGAAGAGGCTACTTGGGAGCGAGAATAATATATGAAGGAAAAATATCCATCATTGTTTGAAAAGTGAATTAATATTTTGCAACACTGAGGATGGTGCTTTGTTTTAGATGGGGAATATGTAATATACCTATTTTTATTTCTTTTATTAGACAGTTGAAAAATCCTAAAGGCTAAATGGACCTAAAAGAAAACAATTATTGTGGACATATTATAAATTTAATAAATGTGGAATTTGAATTATTGTGCAAAGACTACAGTATAAATGGAGACCATGATATCAAGTCCATGAAGATGGATAACATTCCAAAGATTTTTACGAGATTCTCCAAAAATACTTGGAGAAAATAAATTAAAATTGAATATTATATTGGAGATAACAATATAAAAAGATACCTCAATAAAGTGGAAAGTTACTGAGAAGGGGTGAAATAAAACTAGAAATAGGAAAAATCTAGTTTTAAAGTAATTTTTGTGGGAAAAAAGGGGAAAGCCTAGGAAAAAAGAAAAACAACACCTAATAAACTAGACGCAGTTATGGAAACATGTTGAAGGTAAATCAAGCTTAAATAAACCATTCCTGGGTAGACAAGAGGTTGTCTACACTTTGGAGGAATTGGTCTCTGCTTGGGGGAGTTGTGAAGAGAGAGCTCAAGGTTGGGTGGAAAATAGTCTTACCAAAACTGGTATGCACAAAGAAATTCAATTCTCTGTTATGAATTTTATTATGACAAAAAGTGTGAGATTACCTGTTTTTAGTGAATTATGGTTTAATTTGGTTATTTAGAAGAGTATAAGAAAATTTATTTTTATACATGATTAAATACAATATAAAATGGTGAATTTCGATATAAATTTTAGTTATATATTTTGATGTATTTAACAAACAACAACTATAGAAATAGTAGTTGATCTGTATGGGTATACAGATAAGTAGAATTATACACCAACACTCAGAATGTCTAAACCGTATTAGTACGTTTATATCTGAGGTTAGGTGTTAAATAATATTTCTGTAAAGACATACAATATAGATAAATTCAGTAGAAAGAAGTAAACTTAGTGTATTTATCAATAATGTAATATTGACATGACTATGTAGATTCCAAATAATAGCTTTCATCATAAAACAAGTTTGGATACAAATACATATTATTGCATTTTATTAGAAATTGCATAAAAGATTAATCTGAAGAAAACACATACATGAAAGTAAAAATCATTTAATTTCTGAGAATTAGTACACATTTAATACCAAAATAATGTAAGTCATGATAGTGTATTTTAGAAATATTATAATTTGATTTTGTCATAAATTATAGACATAATTCATAGTCTCAATAAAACAATACAATAGGATTATGAATTTAAATAGAGTTCAAAATTATATATAGTGTGGATTCTTCAAAGTGATATGGACCAACCTGTATAGAAGAAACCATAATATATTGTCAATGAATGAGTTACTGAAATACCCTTGAATTTACAAAGGATTAATTAAACTGTATCCATGTACAGGGAATCAGATGGAGTACTTGTATATACAAAAATATAATTTAGTTAAAAGTAATACAAATTGTCTTTAAAAATAATTAAAGATAGAAAGATTTAACTCAAGGAAAATAGAAGTTAAAAATGAGATTATTACCTTACTGATCTTAATTAGACAATGGTATTAAATCTGCAAATAAAAATTTGGAAAATCATTACTGAATAAAGTTGACGAAAACATAAGAGGAATAGGAAAGTAAACTAGCGAAATAAAAGGAAGTGTACCTTTCTTCTCTTTGGCAGAGTGTAATTGAGAAAATTTTAGAATTTGGCAAATGAAATTACTCTTGTATAAAAGAGAATTTTTATTAATTGAGGGAATTAATAAAAATTCTACAATGATTAAATCCATATTATTTTAACCTAATATATGTGTATAAAATGCGAAGTTAATGCAAAAATGGAATCTGTTAAACAAGAAAACAAAATACCTTAAACCAAAAGAATAAATTCCTCGACAATGATGTGGTAGGAATATTATTAAACACCTAATAATTGCATGTCTGAAGAAGGGTTCTGAAATAATCTCAAAGTTGAATTTATAAAATCAGATAAATATAACCATTTAATTATATAAGGTTTTAATAAACACAGTGGTTATTTTATGAATGAATATTCATAAAATTAAAATAAAGTTTCAAAGAAAGTCATCACAACATACTTATAGAATATATACTAAAACATTCTAAATTTTGTTATAAGAAATATTAACACGAGTAAACTTAAATATTCCCGTAAAGGGAAATACCTTAAAAAAGGTGAAATATTACAAATGCCTAACTATAAAATTGAATTCAAATTGAAATTGAAAGAAAGGCGTTCCTAAAAATTCCCATGAAGCCGAAAGTAATTTGATTTAGGCCCAACATTGTACTCAATAAGAAATTGGGTAAAAAGTTAAAGAAATTCTCATTGAAGAAAGCATTTGAAGAAAATTGCAAGAATGCATGACCAAAAACAAAAGTGGAAATGAATAATCAAAGATAAAGATAAAATTTAAACCCCGGTATAGTTTAGTAGAAGTCTCCATAGAGTGAATTGTAAGTAAAAAATGAAAATATGGAGAAAACCCCGGCACAAGTGGCATATATATAAAGAATTCCTTATCAATAATAGTTCAAAACGGTGAGATAAGACTCAAAATTCTGTGAGGAAACACCCTTTGAGCTATTTTATTTCAGGTTTGACAAAATAGAATGAGAATACTTAAATTAAGAACGAATTCATAATTTGGATATGAGTATTCCAAAAGACATAGATGTAACCTGGTTGAGAAATAATTCACCATAATAGCATTGGTAAGCCTTTGAATTATATTTTTTCACTACTCTCTTGACCGTCGAACATGTTACCTCCAATATTGCAAAAAGTAAGTGAACTCAAGGAAATGAGTTAAATCAAATAAAATGTGAAAGAACGCCATTTTAGTTCCTTTAACGGACCTGCAACCGAAATGAAAAATATTAAGTGCATAGAAAGAAGAGATAAGCAGATGAAATTAGAAAATGAAAAATTTAGAGAAAGGACAGATTTATCTCTACGGTATTAATTTGAAAAGTCTTATGAGAGAGAGGGTCTCGAATCGTAATGCCAAGTGTCATGGAAAAGTTTGAAATTCGTCGAAATTGTTTCACCTTCTTAAAGAGTTGAGATAATAGTTTCTCGGGCCACATTTGCGTGGTGGGGCAACGAGGGTTTTGCAAAACTATAGCCGAAGGCATTTCAAATGAAATGACAAGTTAGGTTAGGGTTAGGTTGTCGTAAATTCTCACAAAGGATACAAATTGATCCTAGCCACACACGTAGCTTATATATCAAATACCACAAACCTTAATAAGTCATGTGAATTCGTTTAACTCGGATGTATACTTGTGATAGGGAAAATCACAAACTATAAATCACATAAAAGCATGACAAGTCTAACTACGAGATGTTAAATTTCGAATCTAAACCCGGTATACAATTATCCTTACATTTTAATAATTGACGGAGAGATACTAATCAATGAAGGGATTAATATAATATATATGTCAAGTAAAAAATCAAGAATCGTATTCACAACATATAGTTTGAAAACTTATCTATTAACAAAGGAATTTTAAAATGAAATAATGTTGATTTGATTGAATGGTGGATGTAGCACGTTGTTAATACCAAACCTTATATTATATCCTTACCTATAGCCATTCGGGGGAAGTTTTGAAATTAATTATGGGGTATAGAAATCGATATCACTAAAGGTGTGAAATAACTTTAGTGATATAATGGTATATTATATAATGGTAGAGATTCAAATACTTGTAATTTCAATAAAAGAGTACATAGGTATTTATGAGGAATGACCATATTGTTGGAATATAAAATACCATAAGATATATAACTTAAATCTTAGTGTAATAGGTTGAAAAGAATATTACGGGGTTAAATTAGAATCTTAATTATAAAGTGTATAAGATATACAAAATTGACTATAAACATTATAATTATAGTTGTGATAAAATAATATAATGAATAAGTATCGTCGAGTAGAATGGGAAATGAAAACTAATTATGAATGGGATGAGTTAGACAACTATAATAAACAACAAAAATAATATACCTACGGTTGATGGATATAAATGAAAGAATATCAATAGAAAGTATAACGATAAAATTCGTTGAATAACGATGAATTATGAATGAAGTACTAACAATAAAAAGAAAAAAATGAGGACATAATTCATAGCATAGTGACGAATTAATAAAAAGTAGAGGACACAAACTTAGTTATCTTATAAATAGAAAAAAAAAATTATGGAAAGTGGAGTTGTTACACCTATGTAGCTTACATATAAGATTATGAGAAGTGGCTCATGTTTTTATGAGATAAATTTTTAAATTGTATGGCATACCCAACGTGGTCATTTCAAACAAAGATGCAAAATTCATTTTCAATTTTTTGGAAATATTTATTTAGAGGGTTGGGTACACAATTTAAAGTTAGTACTACATATCATCCCTAGGCTAATGGGTAGACTAAAAGAGTTAATCAAATTCTAGAAGACATGTTGTGAATGTACATCATGAGCAGACCTTTTAAATGGGAGGATTGCATACATTTGGTGGGATTTCCATTACAATGATTGCTCTCAAAATTCCTTGAAAATGAGTCATTTTGAAGCATTATATGGTGAAATGTCCAAGTACTCCTATGTTAGAGGCAGGTTAGAAGATAAATTAATTGATGTTAATGCTAGACCTATTAAAATAAATGGAGAAAATGAGTAAAGAAAATGAGATAAATTTTAAAGAGGCACAAGTGAGACATATATTTTTGTGTTTATTTATCATATTGTCTTATTATTAATATTAAAAATATCAAATTTTGTAAATATATTTTTAAATGAAAAGCTTATTTGGAATAGAAAATGTAATCATTCAAAAGTAAATAGAATAGTTAAAATATAAATTTATTGGATAACATTTTTTTAAGAAAGTGAAGGCAAATTGTTTACCGAGAAAATAAATACATTTTAAAACTTTGTAAGTCTAAATAAATAAATAGCGGTACATTTTTATACTGATAAAAATCTCAAGAATAAATGCATAGAATAGTTTTTTTTTTTGCTGAAAATTAAATGATATAATTTCTAATTTCTATGCTTATTACGTTTCTTATTATTTGAAATTTAAAATTTAATTTTGAATAGATTCAACACGTTAAAAAACTTTTAAAACAAACAATCACGTAAACCATTTGAAAGAATTATTTAAAAAAATTGTTTTTGTTTAACTCGATCAACGTCATTATCAGGTGATGGAAGATAATGACCGTACACATATGTCCATTTCAACACATGCTTGCCTTCAACTATCTTAGCGATACTGACACATGTGAATCTGTCATATCATATTGGCACCTCCTTAGCACACGAATATCGTTTAACAAAGGAAAGGTCGAAAAAGTTCTTTTTAATAAAGGAAAGGTCAACAAGTGAAGTTAAGTGGTGATGAAAATGGTCATTGGTCCAATGTTATTACAAGGATAATAAGTGAAGCAAAGGGAAAAAAATAGGCTAGGTTGTATAAATAATATGATAATTACAATAAGCATTGGTGATCACACGATAACGTAAACATGATTGAGATCTCCATAGGGAATAGCATCGGTGATCACGGAGTAACGTAAGCAAGTTGAGATCCTCCATATGGTATGACTAGAATATTATAGAAGAGAGAGAGAAATGGGTCTCAATTCGAGTCATGCTAGGTATATGGCAGGAGTCCTTAACGTATATGAAAGATGTGGAATGGACCCAAAAAAAAAATTGAAAAGTGTGTGCTATTCTAGGGAATCCATGAAGAAGTAAAGCTCCACTCTGAAGTTTCAACATGCAATAAACGAGAACCTAATGTTGGTCTCAATCTCAGCTTCATCAAGCTACATCTTTACGGACACGCTCAATGTAATGTTGAATTTCATGTTCATCACATTGCTGATTTCATTTTAAACTATTCTCAACATCGCATTGGAGGAATTAGAAGAAACTTTTCTTGTTTCATTAGGTCAACGTCATTATCAAGAAACAAAAGATAATGGTCGTACACATATGTCCATTTCAACATACGCCTACATTCAAGTATCTTGTTTCCATGCATCTACATTTCGAATTTTTCCATGCAGTGCTCAACACACGACTATCAACCAATTTTTGATTGTGTGCCGATCGGACATCTTGTAGATTAGAAATCCTGACCAAATCGAGACTTGTCATTTGCCTTCCAACTCTCAAGGTAATTGTCTTCTCTTGCTTCCGGTGGATTGTTAGAAATTTGAAAAATTCCAGAACTCTTCCTCTTTAACACAGAGAAATAAATTTGCATACACAGTGACAGAATTTCCACAAAAAAAAAATTCTATTTAGAAAAAAACTTGATACAATTCTTTTTCCTCACTCATAGGGATTTACAATTGTGACTGTTGCTGTCACAGTGCACACTTAAGACCTCTGTCTCATATATAAAAAAAACTTTCTGTCTCTCTGAAGAAAAATAAACAGCTCTCTGTCTATTAATAAAACTCACTGTGTTTCTATAAATCTTACACTGCTGTGTAAAAATTTAATTCTGCTCTCACTGTTTTTTTTAAAAATACACACTGCTGTGTATATTTCAAATCTGCACTCTCTGTTTTTTTTAAAAACTGCTGTGCGTATTACATTCTGTGTGTAAAAAAAAATTTACACTATATCTCTGTTCTATATATAAACAAAATATCTAAAACAAATAAATGCTATTTGTTGACAAACTTGCCAATAATTCTACCGCTTGAAAAATAACATTAATGGTGCCTTAAATTTCTGTCAGCACCGCTTAAGAAAATTTATGGCAAATTTTGAATTTGCTGGCAGCGGCAATTTTTCACGGTAGTGGTGAAACGGTGGCGCGCTGTGCGCATGTGGCGGAGCCACCACAGCCTTGGTGGTTGCGGGGGGTATGGTTTTGGCCGTACCCATCAAATGGGTGACCCCCCGCACTAAATCTCAGCCGCACATCTCTGGTCAACGGCCCCACGGCTGGTCAACTGCGGGGGGTATGGTTCCGTTAACTGTCGAGCTGGTCGACCCCCCGCAAACCGTCGATCATCCTCAACGTGCCGCCAGTTTAACTCGCTGCCGCCAACCTGTTTGCTGTCCAGGTTTGTTGCCGCCTGCAACTCTCGTTCGGGCAGTTGGAATTAATTCCAACACTCCCCCTTAATTTCAACTGCTGGGTTCTCTTGCATACCCATGCATTTTCTGAAATGTTCAAAGCTTTTCTGCGCAAGTGGCTTTGTGAGGATATCTGCAAACTGATCCTCCGTTCTACAATGCTGCAAAACGATTTCTCCATTGGTAACCAATTCACGTATGAAGTGAAACTTGGTATCAATGTGTTTAGTCCTCTTATGAAAAACAGAATTTTTAGACAATGCAATAGCTGAGCTATTGTCACAAAAGATCACTGTCCCTTTTACCTATTCTTGACATAAGCTTCTCAACATTTTCCGCATCCAAACTGCTTGACACGCTGCTGCTGTAGCTGCCACATACTCTGCTTCTGCCGTAGACAACGCTACAATGGGTTGTTTCTTAGAAGCCCATGAAATGGCTCCTGAACCCATATGAAAAACATAACCGGAAGTGCTCTTTCGATCATCAACACTTCCAGCCCAATCACTGTCCATGTATCCAACTAAATCTGAATGTTCTGAAGTAGTATAAAAAATACCAAAATTTTTAGTACCTTTAACATACCTCAAAATCCTTTTTGCTGCTTGCCAATGTGCATCCTTTGGCTTTTCCATGAACCTGGAAATCAAACTAACAGCATGCATTATGTCCGGCCTAGTTGCAGTCAAATACATGAGGCTGCCAACTATGCTCTTGTACAAACTAGGATCAAAATCCTTACTACTGTCCTCTCTGCTGAGTTTTAGTCCCATCACTGTTGGAGTGGTTGCTCCTTTGCATTCCTGCATGTTAAATCTTTCAAGTACCTCATTAACATACTTTTCCTGTGAGATATAAATCCCATCTTCATTTTGTTCTACTTCTATTCCCAAGAAGTATCTCAACAAACCCATATCAGTCATTTCAAATTCTTCCTTCATGACTGTTTTGAAATGTTCAATAAGGCAATCATCATTACCTGTAAAGATAACATCATCAACATACAAGACTACAATTAAGATCTTACCGTCTTGTTCTTTGATGTAGAGGGTGGGTTCTCCCTCACACTTTTCAAAACTATTTTCCAGTAGATATGAATCTATCCTACTGTACCACGCTCTTGGCGCTTGCTTCAGCCCATAAAGAGCCTTCTTCAACTTGCATACTTTGTGCTCTTCGCCTTTCTTCTCATAGCCGAGAGGTTGATCAATGTAAACCTCTTCCATTAACACTCCATTCAGGAATGCTGACTTCACGTCCATTTGGTAAACTTTCCATTTTTTTTGTGCTGCTATGGACAACACTGCTCTCACGGTTTCCATTCTAGCAACCGGTGCGAAAGTTTCCTCATAATCTATCCCATGCTTCTGCTTATAGCCTTTGACAACAAGCCTTGCCTTGTGTCTCTCTATTTTGCCTTCAACATTACTCTTGGTCTTGTAGACCCATTTAACACCTATGACATCTTTACCTTTTGGGAGTTCAACCAAATCCCAAGTTTTGTTCCTCTCTATGGCATTAAGTTCCTCATCCATAGCTTCTATCCATTTCTTATCCTTGATGGCTTCTTCGAAATGAACAGGATCATCAACATGACAATATAAAGCAAACAAAGAATTGATACCTTCATTTGTTATATCTTGTTCATAAATCTCTTTCAAACTTCTAAATTTCTTACCTCTTACAGTAGGTGTATTAGTGCTTGAAAAAGCACTTGAATTTCCTCCTTGTGGTGTGCTTGGAGAAGCACTTTCATTTCTCCTCAAAGGTGTACTTTGCTGCCCTTGTATTGGTGCTGCTGATTGGGGATGTATTTCAGCCACCTCATCATCATTCTCATCATGAGATAAACAGTGTTTTACATTCACTGTTTTCTCTATGCTTCCATCCCAAGCTTCCTCTTCAATGAACTGAACGTCCCTGCTCACAAGAAACTTCTTGCTTGATGGGTTATACAACCTGTAAGCCTTGGATTCCTCACTGTATCCAATGAAAATACACTTCTCCCCCTTGCTGTCCAACTTCTTCCTGAGCTGATCCGGAATGTGTGCATAAGCCACACATCCAAAAACTTTCATATGTGTGACACTTTGCTTTGCGCCACTCCATGCCTCTTCTGGCACTTTGTTCATAACTGCTTTTGTAGGGCACCTGTTCAAGATATACGCTGCACAATGTACAGCTTCGGCCCAATAATCATTAGGCAAATGCTTTTCCTTTAACATACTCCTCGCAATGTCCATTATGGTTCGGTTCTTCCTTTCGGCCACTCCATTTTGCTGCGGAGTATATCTAGTTGTAAACTATTTATGAATACCATTTTCTCTACAAAACCGTAGAAAATCTTTAGATATATACTCACCTCCTCTATCAGTCCTTAAGACCTTGATATGCAGACCACTCTGATTCTCAACAAGTGCTTTGAAATTGCGGAATTTTTCAAACACTTCACTTTTCTTTTTCAAAAAGTAAACCCAAGTTTTTCTTGTAAAATCATCTATAAATGTTAAGACATAGTGGCTGCTAGCAAGTGATGGAGTTTGCATCGGTCCACACACATCTGAGTGGACAATCTCTAAGGGTGCTTTTGCCCTTATGCTTTTCCTGGAAGGAAAACTTTCTCTGTGTTGTTTCCCAAGAATACAACCTTTACAAAGGCTGTCCGGTTTCTCTATCAATGGTAAACCACTAACCATTCCTTTTCTGTTCAACAGATTAAGACCTCCAAAGTTGAGATGACCAAATCTCAAGTGCCATAACCAATTATCATCCTTTGGTTCGCTTTGGTAAGTCTCCTGTGCAACTGCTGCTTTCTATTCACCATTCTTCAAGTCTGCTCTCATTATGAGAGGGAACATCCTGTTCCTTGTCATCTTCACTTCAGCAATACATACTTTGCTGGGTGGTTTATCCATGATGGTACAAACATCATTATCAAAGAAAACATTATACCCCTTATGGACAAGCTGTCCAATACTTAAGAGACTACACTTCATTCCTGGAACATAATAAACATCTGCTATGGTTTTCTTTGCTCCTAATCTTGTTAGAACATTTACATCTCCTTTTCCCATAACAGAAACTTTGCTATCAGTTCCTAGTGTGACTTGTGACTGCACACTTTCATCTAACATAGAAAACATTTCTATGTTTCCTGTCATATGGTTGCTACAACCGGAGTCTAGAAACCATACATCCTCATTCTTTTCTTCAGCCATATTACAAACTAAAAACAGATTGCTTTGGCTGCTATTTTCTCTTGTGAAATTTGCACTAGTTCCACTTCTCATATCTTGTTTCTTCTTTCTACATTCATTAGCATAATGACCATATTTCTTACAATTGTAACATTGAACATTGGATTTATCATACCTTTGTCCTTGATCATTCTGTTGTCCACTTTGCTGGCTGCCTTGGCCTTGATGCTGATTTGAATTGTTGCCCCTTCCTTGAGCATTTGCTGGACTGTTCCTTCCACCTCTGTTCTGGCTTCTGCCTTTTCCTCTTCCTCTGCCTTGCCCTCTTCCTCTTCCGAAAGACATCTGGGCCTTAAAGGCTTGCTAAAGAGATGAGTTTTCACTCCTACTCAATCTCTGTTCATGGGTAATCAGTGATGCATGTAATTCATCCACTGAAAACTTTGTGAGATCCCTTGTCTCTTCTATGGTGGTGACAATCACATCGAATCTTGAGGGTAAACTTCTCAAGAGTTTTTCCACAATCCTCTTGTCCTCAAGAGTCTCTCCATGAGATCTTATTTGTGTGACCATTCCAATCACATGAGTGAAGAATGATTCAATAGTGTCTGACTCTTTCATACAGAGAGTCTCAAAGTCTCTCCTCAGCAACTGAAGTTTTGCTGTCTTCACTTTCTCCATTCCCTGATAAGCTGTCTTGAGAGTTTCCCATGCTTCACTGGATTTCTTAGCTGCTGCTATCCTCGGAAACACACTCTCATGCACTGCTTGATACAAAAAGAAAAGAGCCTTGGCATCTCTCTTCTTATTGTTCTTCAACTGTTCTCTTCCTGCTTGATTTAACATAAAAAACTCTGCATCATCTTTTGGCTCTTCAAAGCCATCCTCTACTAATTCCCATAACTCTTGGGAGACAAATAAAGCCCTCATAGTTATTGACCAGTAGTCATAATTCTTTCCATTGAATTGTGGGAGATGGACATTTCCCAAACTCATACCTGTGCTGCCTCCAACCATTCTGCACTCTAACTATGATAAAAAACACTTGACTGTGTGTTTTAATTTACTAACTGTACTGCAACAGTAACACAGAATTATATAGAGAAATACCTTCGAATTCTTCTTGTCTGAACCTTCACTCTGCTGGAGAGGCTGCTGCAAAAACGAACTCTGTTCCTTCAGCGTATTTGATCTTCAAATAGCCTGGATTGGCTCCGATACCATGTTGGAAATTTGAAAAATTCCAGAACTCTTCCTCTTTAACACAGAGAAATAAATTTGCATACACAGTGACAGAATTTCCACAAAAAAAAAATTCTATTCAGAAAAAAACTTGATACAATTCTTCTTCCTCACTCAGAGGGATTTACAATTGTGACTGCTGCTGTCACAGTGCACACTTAAGACCTCTGTCTCATATATAAAAAAAAAATTCTGTCTCTCTGAAGAAAAATAAACAGCTCTCTGTCTATTAATAAAACTCACTGTGTTTCTATAAATCTTACACTGCTGTGTAAAAATTTAATTCTGCTCTCACTGTTTTTTTAAAAAATACACACTGCTGTGTATATTTCAAATCTGCACTCTCTGTTTTTTTAAAAAACTGCTGTGCGTATTACATTCTATGTGTAAAAAAAAATTTACACTATATCTCTGTTCTATATATAAACAAAATATCTAAAACAAATAAATGCTATTTTTTGACAAACTTGCCAATAATTCTACCGCTTGAAAAATAACATTAATGGTGCCTTAAATTTCTGTCAGCACCGCTTAAGAAAATTTATGGCAAATTTTGAATTTGCTGGCAGCGGCAATTTTTCACGGTGGTGGCGGAACGGTGGCGCGCTGTGCGCATGTGGCGGAGCCACCACGGCCTTGGTGGTTGCGGGGGGTATGGTTTTGGCCGTACCCATCAAATGGGTGACCCCCCGCACTAAATCTCAGCCGCACATCTCTGGTCAACGGCCCCACGGCTGGTCAACTGCGGGGGGTATTGTTTTGTTAACCGGCGTGCTGTTTGACCCCCCGCACTCCGTTGATTGCTGTCAACATGCCGTCGCGATAACCTCCACGCCATCAACCGTGCTGCTGCCGATCTGCTGGTTGTTCAAACTGCCGCCGTGCTCTGCCTGCAACTCGTCGTGCAGTTGGAAATTACTCCAACATGGATGATATTGGTTGCAAGAAACCGAAGCTTCATAGTCAAGCACGTTCCACTCACGAAGGAATATCCAACAAATTTGAAACCCATAGGGAGGTAAACATGTCATACGCATGTACCTAAATTTCTTCTCGATTGCTCTTTTACACTTCGGACACGAATTAGAGTTACCAATTATCCAATAGATGTTATATAATTCACCTTTGTTAATTATTGAAACCCACTTTTTCATAGTGTCACATTCGATTGGCGGATGGCATTCCTCTAAACAGGTCTAGTAACATTTATAGGAGAAAAAGAAAACAACCTCCCAACTTGAATCAATGACAACGTTAATAGTCACAACGTACTCACACCCTGCTGTTGGAACCCATTTAACACTTGTGTTTTGTTGGACATAAGAGCTCACAATATCATTTCTATATTTGTTAGAATCTTCCTCAGATAATCGGGAAAGCAAAAAACCGTATCTTCACCCACAACAACACCACATCGTGGATCTATATTTCGACATTGTAAGTTCATCCATCTTACATCGACGTTATTTATTGAGGTATGAATATAAATTCACCAAAAATATTTGAAAAAGTGATCGTCATAAATCTTGGATTTCCTCATTTCGCCCATCTTCCTTAAAGATGCATAAAGAATTACATGGGCCAAAACATGTTAACCACGAAAACTAAAAGCACATTAAACAAAGAGGAAATAACGTATCAAGCATGAAACAGGACACAAGGAAATGATTATGGAGTTCGACCCATTTGTACTACGTGTTTTGGCCCTCCTCAAACAGTGGGGAGGCATTCTTTCATTAAGTGGAATTAAGGAGAAAATTACAATCGAAATTAACATAAAAGAATCTTATACATCCAAGCTGGAAGGTGGCCGCAAAATGGAGAGTTTGACTATTGAAACGGACATCACCACTAAGTTCTTGGTGAAACGTTGTGCAAAAATGACTATCCGACAAATTGCTTTTATACACCTCTTAGAATTTTTTTTTGATGCCCTAAGATTCCTTGGGCAAGGTTTTGGCCTCCTATCCGGCTCAGGGTTCCACCTCTACACACAAGTCTGGTCTGCTACCGCTCCCCCCATGCAAATGCAAAATGTTCAGTTTATATTGCGGAGGGATGGAAGAATCTAGAAAGTCACCACCCTTGGTGCAATGTTTCGATGGAGATTTGGAGACGGAGTGGTCGGGGTTTGAATCCCCCACCCCCCATAATTGGTTTACCCTTTGTTTAACTTTGGCAAGCAGTGAAATATTCATGCCCTAACCATAGTGCGAGGGTGGCGTGGGTGTGAGTTGCCACTCCCATAATTGGTTTACCCTTTGTTTAACTTTGGCAAGCAGTTTGGCGTGCGGTTACATATATTTCATATATAGTATTACACTGAAACCTTTTTTGGTTAATATAGAATGTTATATGGTTTGCTGAAAGTTCCATTGGTTAATCGATTCCATCGTTTTTCCGTATGTGAAGTTGGTTCACGGTTATGTGGATATCATATATGATTGGGGGGCATGGTCCACTCCATGTGGCTCGGTAAAACCTTGTTAACTTAATTGAAATATTCACGCCCTAACCATAGTGCGAGGGTGGCGTGGGTGTGAGTTGCCACCCCCACCACCCGATTATTATATATATTTTTTAATTTCTATGATTTAACTAAATATTTTTTGAGTTTGCAAATTTTAAGAGTTGTTGGGAAAATTAATCAACACACAAATTTGTCCGCTCTCAGGAGATAGGTTTCACGTCCGAGTGTCAGTCAAATTGTAGAACCCTTAAACTTGATCCACTACCCAATTTTACCACAACTTTAACTAAACATAACTTACTCATACAACCTCGAATTGGAGTTTCATTCACACCGTTGGAATCACAACGATGTGAACTTCGTTCTAGTTTTGGTCTTGCTGACATATCATCACTTTAATTTTCGAGCCATTTCTAATGCCACTTGTAGTTTGATATCCTCCTCGATCATTCCTCCCCATTGAGGATCTTTGGGTCCACCAAAAGGATTAATGTAATATGCAACTGTTGTGTACATTGTCTACACCGGAAGTGTCCTGGCAAGTCCCCCTTCCTCCTCCTTCACCTTTTTTCTTTGTAGCCATAAGTGATGAGCTGACACCTGAATCTTATGCAAACTTGTTGTACAATATTTTCAAATTACATGCTTAATTACATGACCAATAATGACCGAAGCTTCCCATAATGCCACGAGTTTATAACACATACTATGTGGCCAAATTTACATAACAATGGAAATAATACCCCAACTATCAATACAAGTCCAAAAAAACATCATCGTCTCTTTATTAAGAGATGGAAAACATATCATCACTTTTATATTTATTCGCAATGCATGATTTAAAATGGTGGCTATAACAAACTACTACATCAAGAGAAAACAACTTCTATTGAATAAAGCAGACCACCATGAATGTGGTTGATTTGTTCATTGAATATTTCCATCTATTGGCTTCTTTCTCGACTTTTTCTAGGCTTGGAGCATCTCACATATCGCTCTCTAGTGTCCAACCTCGTTTTAGTGACTACAATTATTATTTCTCCTCCAAAAAATTTGGGTTGTCTTGGAGCGATTTCCCATGGTGTGCCTCTGATAGGCATTCGTGGGACTCTCAATATCACTGGAATGTGATGAAGTGCTTTCATCATATGTCATTGGTTGGCCACTAGCTGTTTTGGAGCATTCCCCAATTTCCTTCTTCACATGCCCAAGTACTGCATAACGGGGAAATTCCTCTACTTTGATTGGGTTCACGATGCCTTCACCATTAATGTGGAGTCCCTTTCCTTGATATTCCATTTTCTACAAGAGTTTTCATCCAATCCCTATATTATGTTTCTCAAAAACAATGAAATCATCGTCATGAAAAGTACATGAAGTTGACGAATAATTTTTTACCTCAGCCTGGTTGTGCCCCAACTCCTCCAAGGCCTCCTCCTTGGCTTGTAGCTGATGTTGCAACCTTTTTTTCTCCTTCTCTACTTCCTGCAAGAGTCTCCTTAGCTAAAGATTCTCTTCCTCAATGTTGTGGTTGATTTATTAAAGTTCTTGGAGCCATGGCGCGTTTGGCTTCCTCTTCAATTTTGGTGCAACATTTGTTGAATTTTTTGTTTCATCGCCAAAATCAAAACCCAAGCCAATGGGTCCATCTGTTGTGATTCAAAACGAGACAATCTTCATTTCTTTACCTAAATCTAACCACTAGTTAATTGGTCCATTCTCTGTAAACCCTATAGCTATGACCCTTTTATCCTCCTCTCATTCACACTATTGGTATTATTGTATGGTCACAACTACCTTTCTCTTCTCTCTTCTGTCTTTCCTCTTAGGCCCCAATTATGGGTGTAGTTTCCAACAATTCTCCTCATCATGCCCTTCTTTATAACAATGAGTACAAGAGGGATTTTCTCCTCCTCTCTTAGTTGGTGTTGCTCTTTTAGGGTGGTCACCTTGTTCATATGTTCCTTTACTTTAAATATGCATGGCCTTCACACTAGTTGCATCAATAGTAGTAGGCTCAAACAATAACAATGAATACCTTATGACAATATGTAAAGAACCAATATACTTAGTTATAATTTCAGGCGAATCTAATGGAATGCCCAAATTCAATTCTTGTTTTCTAAATTATTCAGTGAAGCTTTGCACATTTTGACGTTTGACTTGCCTTAAATATTTCCATTCCATTAATTCCATTTGTTTATAGCCCAAAGGGTAAAATTGATCTTTTATTTCATAAACAAAGTTGGACCAAGAAGAAATAAGGTTACCCAATTTTTTGATGCCTTTCTGCAACTTTCTCTCCCACCAAATGAGATGGTGGCACTCATCTGATGATATGCTAACTATATCTTTGGCTCATCTTCCTCTATTTGTTGAATCCCACAATAAACCTCGATCTGTCTAATCCAATTTTTAAGTTTTTCTGCATTAAATTTTCCTTTATACATGGGAAAATTAAATTTTACCTCTATATTAAAGAATGGTTTCTTAGACGTATTTATTTGATTTCTATGAAAATTATGAGAATAAGAGGAAGATCTTTCGCTGGTGGATGGAGAGGGAGGAGGCTATTCTTCTCCAACTCCATCATTTATCGATGTGTGACCATCTCGCATGTTCCCCTCTAGTTTTAGTGTCTTCTCAATCATTGCAAACAGCTTGTCAATTTTCTCTTCCATCGTGTAGAAAGCCTTGTGGTAGTTTCGATCCTCTTCCCAATGAGCTTCATCATCTGTGATGTTTTGTCTTCGTGATGCATGCCCCGCTTTGGGATCAAAGGACTTAAGTTTTTTTTTGTCTCTTTAGAGCTTGTTCCTAGTTATAATATACTCATGCAACTCTCGTCGACAAATACCTGCTCTCATACCACTTGATCTAGGATATTTTCCTTAAAGATGCATAAAGAATTACATGTGACATAACATGTTAACCAAGAAAAATAGAAACACATAAAATGAATAGAAAATAACATATCAATCATGAAACATGACAAAAAGTAATTGATTACAATTTTTTTCCAATTTGGACTACGTCTCTGGGCCCTGCTTAATAGTGGGGATGCGTTCTTTCATTAAGTGGCATTAAGGAGAAAATTACAAGCGAAATTGACCTAAAATACCCTTATACCTCCAACCTGGTAGGTGGTCGAAAAATGGAGAGTGTGGATGATGAAACGAACAACACCACTGAGTTCCTGGAAAAAAATCATGCAGAAATGACTATCCACATGTCCAATTCTGACAAATTTTCTTTTTGTACCTCTCATAATATTTTCTAAAACCCAAATATTCCTTGGGAAAGGTTCTGGCCTCATGTTGGGCTCAGGGTTCCGCCTCTGCACACAAATCTAGTATGCTTTCGCTCTCCCCCTGCAAATGTGATATGTTCGGTTTATATGGTGGAGGGGTGGCAGGCTCTCTAAAGTCACCACCCATGGTGCAATGGTTCAATGGAGAAATGGAGGTGGGGTGGTTGTGGTTTGAATCCCCCACCCCCATATTTTGTTTACCATTTATTTAACTTTGGAAAGAATTTTGGCATGCAATTACATGTATATCGTATACAGTATTACAGGAAAAACTTTTGTGGTTAACATATAATGTTATATGGTTTGCCAAAGTTTCCACCGATTAATTGGTTCCATGCTTTTATCCATCTGTAGAGTTGGTTCACGATTATCTACATATAATATTTGATTGGGGGGTGAGCTCTACTCCACATGGCCCCATCCAACCCTATTAATTTAATTGAAATATATGTTCCCTAACCATAGTGCGGCGGTGACGAGCGTGGCAGCTTGCCACCCCATTATTATATTATTTTTTATTTTTATGAACCATCCCAATAATTTGGAATTTTTTGAATTTAAGGCTTATTGGGAAAATTAACCATCCCACAAATTTGCCTACTCTTGGAAGCTATGTTTCAAGCCCCGATGTCGGTCAAATTATAGAACCCTTAAACCTAGCCCACTGCCCAGTTTGACTAGCTCGAATTTCTTCATACGGCCTCAAATTGGAATGTCGTTCACACCGCTGGAAGTAGGGCGATAACCACTTTGATCTAGTTCTAGTATTGCTGACATATGATCACTTTGATTTTGATCTATTTCTAATGCCACTTGTACTTTGAGATCCTCCTTGATCACATATTGTAATCATCAAAATATATTGCATAGTTGATTGACTCCTCCCTTTTTTCTTCTTGTGGTTCTTCTCTTACATTATGTTGTAAAAATAACCCCACAACATTCCTCAATTTATCCTCATTTTAAAACCATAGATAATACACATTAGTAGTATCCCAATTGGGTTTAGGCTCACAAATGTTGGTTAAACTTATAATGATGTGCTTCACATATATATCATTCACATCATTGGCTACTATGTTCGCCTACATATCGTAATATTCTTCTTATTATGATTCTTCTTGCTCATCATCCTGAATGTCATATGCATCATTATCGTATACATTATCATCATCAAATTCCATTTTCTTGAATCATGATGTGACCCTTAGAACCCAAGCATTTTTCTTTTTAACTAAATGATATGGAGAACTAACACACAAATAAATAATTGCTTCACTAGAATTTATACCAAATGAAGCATTGAAGATTTGAATTTCCATTGTACTTCATAAAATTTGGACGAATGACGTGAAGAGATGATACCATTGGTTGAAAGAGAATATTTCAAACTGTTTTAGTAGAGAATTACATAATGAAATTAGGTTGACATCTAGGGAGAAAATGAAAGAGAAATGGAGAGAAGGGGGGAGAAAATGAGATCTGGAGGGAGAGGGAGAGAGAGGAGGAGTGAGGGAGGGTCGAAGAATAAATATATAAAGAGAGAAAAGTGGAGAGAGAGAGACACACAATGACAAGGGAGAGATGGAGAGAGACTGTATATGTTTAGGGGTGAGATGGAGAGACAAAGAAGAACATATGGAGGGAGAAATAGATATAGATGGAGAGGGGAGAGAGGGAAGAATATTTATTACAGTAGATGCATTGATTTTAGTATATATGGTGATTTATATTCCTATTTAGTTACTTTCACTAGATGAATTTATTTCGATGTAGAAGTTGACTTCTAATGATATTTGATTGTTTGTGCTAGATTCATTTATTTCACTTTAGATGTCAATTTATAATCCTATTTGATTTCTTGCACTAGATGCATTGATTTCAGTGTATATGTTTTCTTACTCTATTTTATTCCTTGCAGTAACTGCATCAATTTTAGTGTAGATGTTGATTTCTAATTCTATTTGATCGCTTGCACTAGTTCCATTTATTTCAATGCAGGTGGTGATTTATAATCCTATTTGATTACTTGCACTAGATGAATTGATTTTGGTGTAGATGTTGATATCTAATTATATTTTATTGTTTGCATTAGATACACTGATTTCAGTGTAGATGTTGATTTCTAATGATATTTGATTTCTTGCACTAGATGCATTAATTTTAGCGTAGATGTTAATTTCTAATTATATTTGATTGCTTGCACTAGAGGCATTGATGTCATTGTAGATATTAATTTATATTTTTAATTCATTGCTTGGTCTAGATGCATTGATTTCAGTGTAGAGGTTGATTTCTAATTATATTTTATTTCTTGCACTAGATGCATTGATTTTAGTGTGGATGTTGATTTATAATCCTATTTGATTTCTTTGATTAGATGCATTGATTTTAGTGTAGATGTTTTTTTTCTAATCCTATTTGATTGCTTGCATTAGATGCATTGATTTGAGTGTAGATAGTGAATTTTAATTTGATGTAATTGTATGTATGATGGTACACCCATTTTAAAGTAAAAGTGTGATTGATTTCAGTGTAAGTGCAAAAACATTATTGACAATGTGCATTTTATTTTGTATTAACAATGTGCATTATTTTTTGTAGTATATTAATTCAAGCTATTAATATTGGAGAACAAGAAAAAGAAGGTATGATGTTTATTGCAATATATTGAGTTAAATATTTGAATGAATTATAATTTCAACTGCCATTTTGATATAATTGATATGAAAAGATGGAAAAACTAACAAGGGTGACAATAAAAATAGTAGAAGAAAATGGTTTGAGATTAATTACAATGAAGACTATTTGCAATTGAATACATTCTTATTATTCAAATTTTTTTTCATTCAATACATCACCACTTTGCATTCAAAATGTTTATTTCATCATTTTTCATCATTAAAATTATCAACATATTGAGGTAACTGAGAGAATTTAAAATTAAAACTACTCTTCAAGATATATTTAATAAAAATTGTAGGGAAACTAATTAGAATTAAATGAAATATATGTTTAGTATCAATCCTCCTACAAACTATTGACAATATTTTCTCCCTTCTTCATCACCCACTAATTACTAAAATTTAGTTACATAGACATATAGAAATATAACACAATGATTGTAACATTCAAAAACAAAACCATCCCAATCCAAACACATAAAGACACAAGCCACTCAAAGTATCCAAACATAGATACTCATAAGCCACTCAAATCATCCAAACACATATGTACAAATGATTCAAGGCAAGAACCATAGAATAAATTAAAGAAGAGAGTGATATGGTCATTTCAAGCAAAGAAATGATAATGTAAATTTGAAAGTATAAATTTTATCCCAAACATATGCATAATAATGATAATCTCAAAATGTGACATTGTTTCCCTCAGTTGGAGCCAACCTAGATCCATCTAAGTCTAGATCTATCATGCACCAAGAGTGATAAATTCCCTCAAGGCACAAATATTTCCTCAAATTCTACACTCCAATAAGAAGGTTTGCAGCTCAAGGTCTTTGATCCCTCTTGAGGCATGATAGATCTAGATTTAGATGGACCTAGACTGGCTGTAATTTAAAAAAGCGTGTAATGAAAATGTGATCATCCCAAAGTAAATAAAATAGTTAAATGAAAAATTTTATGGATAACATTTTTCTTTTAAGAAAAGTGAATTCAAATAGTCCCCTAAAATAAATACACTTTAAAACCTAAAAATATAAATAAATCTAAATAAACATCACCACATGTTTATATGATAAAAATGCTAAAAATAAAATCACAGAATGGATTTTTTTCCAAAAATTAGGTGGTATAAATATTAGTAAGATTGTGATTTTTAATTTTTAAAACACGTTTTTTAATACATAAAAGGATTAAGCACGACATTTATAAATTAAACAATTTAAGCTTATGATTTTTAAAAATATTTACCAAAATATATATATATTGGATTTAATCTATTAGTTTGGGGGACGATGCCAAAAATAAATACACTTTAAAACTGAAAAATATAATAAACATATATAAAAATACAATGCCTTAATGATATTATAAAGGGAGAGTGTTGATAAAAATTTAATGGTTTTAAAACCCAAACGTATAATAGACTTATATGAAAATATAATGTCTTAAACATATTATAAAGGGAGAGAGTTGATAAAATTTTAAAGGTTTTAAAATGATAAAAGAACATTCCCATTCCTAGTGATATTCATCTGAAATTAATTAATTACCATAATTATGGAACCATCACATTGCTGAAAGACATTTACAATGGGCAAACATTTCCATCACATTGTCGTTTTGAGAAACCATGTTTGTGACTCACCAAAGATATATATACTATTATAGTGGTTTTTTTGTTTGTGAAAGATGTGCTTGATGAATTATTACCTGTGTATTTTGTGTTATTTTGTGTCAGATAAAATATACCACACAATATTATTCCAATTACTAGAAAAATTATTCTCGTTTGTGTCATTAATTGCTCTAAAGTCTCATTGGTTGTTGTTGAGTGATTTTTTATTTTTCATGTGATTTTTGAATATTTTTGTGTTCAATTCACATGAAGTGGAGATAATATGTATAATAGTTTATTCACTTATCTACATTGCAATAATAAGGCATCTGGATTCATACAGGTCTGAATAGATGCAAAAAGAGTTGCAAGCTCAGATGGATGAACTACATAGGTCTTGGACTTAAAAGTGGTCCATTTAACAAGATGATATTGGTAGCATTTGATAGGTTGGTGGATTGATTTACAATGTCTAGTTTATTTGAGAAGGAAATGATCTAGATTATTACAATGTCTAGTTTGCTTGAGAAAGATGTAGGAATTTACAGGGTAAGTTCCTTAGATCAAACACCAAAGGTCACCGCTCAAAAATCAATCACAGAGCACTACACCAATATTTGACATGGTTAAAATCATCAAAGAGGAAACATTCCACGTACGTGGCCACTTCAAGTAAGTTATTAATATAAAGAAAGAAAATTTACATAATCTTCTTTCATTAATAATTACCGAACAAACGACCCTCCATGCTCTTTAAATAGAGATCATGGACCAATCGGGTGGTAAGCCATGGATCAAGTGTCAGTAATACCGAGGAGAGAGTGAATCGTCGAATCACTATATATCATGATCGTCTGATTATAAGTTTCAAATGTACATAGTAAAGAAACAAACTTTAATTAACTCTATGCTAGACCAAGTTATACTTAACTATTTCCTATGTGTCTTAATATCCTAACATCCCCCCTTAAGAATAATTTGGGATATGATTGAAGGATTTACAAAGGTGACACAAAAGGAGACTATTTCCTATGTGTCAAAATATGCTAACATACCCGCTTAAGAACAACTTGGGATGGGATTGAAGGATTCACAAAGGTGACAAAATAGGAGAAGGAAGGAGGCATTAGAGCCTATCCCCCTTTACTGATAACTTTCCTGATCTCCAAGCAAATATCGAAGTTTGGTAAATTTCTCATTTATACAAACGATTCAAGGAAATCACCATAGCTTATATATATATATATATATATATATATATATATATATATATATATATATATATATATATATATATATATATATATATATATATATTATGTTTATGGGTTTGTGTTCTCTAAACATAGTGGCATTAGAACTAAAACATAATTCAACAATGGTTTCTAATAATGTCAATATCGTTGTTGTTATCAATGTTATTTCTGTGTCAATTTTTGTTGGCTGGATGTGCCAGCGATGGATGGAAGACGTTCATGGTTCGAGTTGACAGTAATTCAAAATTAATGGTCTTTCTCACTCACGATTAGTGGTTCACATCAATCATTAGTTTCTGAAGGACATCGTCAAAATGGAATCAGGCTCTCTTATTGATGCACGACACGACGATACATTGTTGCTTCTTGTTTATAACATTGTTTTTCAATCATTCTCCAAAAAGATAAGGGAGCACAAAGCCAAGGAGATGCAGAGAGAACCATGAGTTATGATAATTTTTCTTGATCATGTACTCCAGCTATACATGACCTAATCCCCATACTTACTTGGCCTCAAGAGACCAAATGAAAGCCATTTGTGGGTTTAATCTAACTATGGCTTCGATGTAGTGATTGATATGGTTGATTCCAGCAATTTTCCAGAATAGCAGAGCTTCAAAGGTCAAGACATGGGCCCCATTCCCAAGCATTAGAAAGGTGAATGAGAGACTATGGCGAGATATTCCAAGTCCAACTACAACTAAAATTTGTATATTATAATGATTTTATTTTTATAATATTTTATTCTAAAGAATAAATTTCTGAAAAATATTTATTTTGTTTCTGTCCTTTTTCCATGTATTATTATTTTAAAAATCTCTAATCAATGTATCATTATTTATTTTATAAATTGTAAACTTGTTAAATATAGGAATTGAGATTTTATTTTTTTTATCCATTCAAATTAAAATAATTTAACCCCATGAATTAAGTGTTACCCTTAACTCCTCATAAAATTTAAATGTAAGTCCTAATAATATGAAACCCTATACAAACCAACTAATCTAATAATTTATAATGAATAAAAAATCAAAACACTGGTGTGCTCGTCACATAAAGGCCCATATCAACTCCACTAGCCTTATATTTCGAGGTATCTTTGTCTATTTTTCCTATGAGAACAAACACTTTATATTTCTATTTTCTATTGGTGCATTTGATAGATTTTCATATTCTATTATTACTATGCCTAATCCATTCAACTTAAAATAATTTAACTCCACAAATTAAGTGTTTCACCCTCAACTCCTCCCCATGAAATTTAAACATAAACCTTAATAAAATAAAACCTTAATAAAGCTAAATTTGATTAATCTAAAAACTCATAATAAATCAAAACAATTTTATTTTATTTTTATTTATTTTTCCATTATCATTTATTGTTTATGGAACGATTAGTTTATACTTCCTTTTTGTATTTGATTTTAATTAATAGCTTTGATTATTGAAGAAGTTTCAAATTGGTAGCTTTGATTGATTTTGAAAAGGAATAGTTGATATTTCTATTTTTTTGGTTGTTTCTTTGATTGATTATGGGAAAGAGAAGTTCATATCGTGTATACAGAAATTGATTTGGTGTTATGAACCAACTCCAAAAATAAAAGAAAAGAGATAACAATTCCTTAGAAATAAGACACTTCGAGGGGGAAACCTCCAATACATTACATGAATGAACAATTCTTGGATGATACAGATAAAAAAACCTCCTTTCTATATATAGGAGTCCATGGGGCGACAATGTAATCCTAGTGGGTCCACAATGTAATCCTATCCGACCTAACAATAATAATGTAAGGGCACAATAATAACAATATGAGGGTTACAGGGGCACAACAATAAAAATAAGGGGGGCTACACTAGCATAATAAGGGACTACACTATTAATATAGGGAATTAACATGCATGTCTCCTTCAAACAAGTGTTGTCCTCAACGCTTGATTATTTCTTGATGCTTCTTTATAAAATTCTCATCCTCCCATGTGGAATATTCTACAGGAATGTTCTTCCACTTGCTGAGATACTCTGAAATTGATCATACTTGTCAAGTTCTTGTTTCTGTGACTACTTCAGAACTTCTTTCGATGTCATTTTGATCTTCATGTTGTTTCATTAGATTTTGAACGAAAGTTAGGTTATCCTTTGAGAGTTGGAGAACTTGTTTTTGATGCGCAATATGATCTTCCATTAATTTATCATCCATATTAGCTATTATTTGATCCTTCAAACCATCCAACTTAGCCTCCATTTCTTCTTTTAAACCATTTATGTCATCTTCAGTTGCTCTTCATAAGATCGAAATTTGTTTCACTTGGTACCATAATTTTGATATCTCATACTGCAATTCTTCCTCTTCATGCATCATAATATAGATTTTTGAGGGCTTAATGGGTATGGAATTATTTTTTGGAGGCATTATAGAATCAAATACTGATAAAAATTCTAAAATGTGCCCTTGGAATCACTTCAAACTGCTTTTTCAAACAAACATTATGCAATTTAAAAACCAAATACACACCTTTTTCTTTCTTTTGAGAAGCTCAATATTGAAACTGAATTATCTAGGTGATTTCAAATCCTAATTAATTGAAATTTAGCCCTAAGGTAGCTCTCTGAATTCTCTTTCTAATTCCACAGGTCTGACCTGATTAGGTTAAATTTAGGAGCCTACAAAATGACCTAAATTCCACATATTATATCTCTGAAAATATTTCGAACCAAGCTATGAAATTGTGCGACGCTGTTCCTCTATATTTTGGCTTCGCACACTAAAAAATTTAGCTTCTGAAACTTCGTAGAAAAAAAGTTATAGCAAAAATACCACGATGACCTGTTTGGAGCAACGAAACCCTAGAATCCAAAGCTCTGATACCAAATTTTGTGAAACCAAC
Source organism: Pinus albicaulis (assembly GCA_034641835.2). Classification (NCBI taxonomy): domain Eukaryota; kingdom Viridiplantae; phylum Streptophyta; class Pinopsida; order Pinales; family Pinaceae; genus Pinus; species Pinus albicaulis. The sequence goes on from CM076570.1 coordinate 846,952,549, forward strand.
TCCAAAAATAGAAGAAAAGAGATATCAACACCTTAAAAATAAGCCACTTCGAGGGGGCAACCTCCAATACATTACATGACTAAAAAATTCTTAGATAATACAAATAACAAAACCTCCTTTCTATATACAGGAGTCCATGGGGCCACAATGTAATCCTAGCGGGTCCACAATGTAATCCTATCTGACCTAACAATAATAATGTAAGGGCACAATAATAACAATATGGAGGTTACAGGGGTACAACAATAAAAATAAAGGGGGCTACACTAGCACAATAAGGGACTACACTATTAATATAGGGACTTAACATTTGGTGATGGGAATGTTATGGTTGGTTTTCGAGAATGTGGGGTTACTTCTGCCAAGTTTGAATGACTTGGGGAATTTCGCTACGTGAAGGAAGTAACATTTACAAGAGCCATAGATATATTTTTGGTGAGTTCTATTCTTAGCTAAGGGTTGCTTCTTATAACTAGCCAACAATATTCCAGTCACTGGACTTCACATGTTACAAGTGTCCATAGAGAGCTCAACATATATGGTGCCCTGAAATTGGCCCAAATATGTGGAATTATTGCTGTAAATGAGAATTCATAATGGTAGATAGGCATATATAGTTTTTGCCAATAATATTTGAATATGTCTTAAATAATTTAAATATTTATAACACATTATATTTAGAAAATTTTATTGTTAATGCATAAAATCTTATAATAATTCTAGTAACTTCAGAAAAAAACTTTTTTATTTTTATTTAATGAGAAAGAACTAGTATATTCCATTATTAGACTCATATATTTCTTCTTGATTCATCACATCTTGTTACAACTTATTCTATTCTATAACTCAATAGAAAAATTGATTTATATTTTTAAATATCAGATATAAATTTATAATTTTTTAAAATATTATCTAATTTATATATAAATTTTTAAATAAATTAAACTTTTAATATAAGACAATATCTTCTTTATTCTGAACTTTGAATGTCGTAATATTAAAAATATAGATACAGTGATTATATTAATAAAAATGTTAATAATTAAGAGTGAGTCGACTAATTGACGCGCTTGGCAACTCTCTCTCAGACGAACTCTAAGAGAGGCCCGATGTACTTAGCCTTTGGTTAAGAGAGTCTTAGGATCGAATATTTTACACACCACTAAATCAGTAAAAAATATTTAATATTATTTTTTATTTTTAATATATTTTCAAAATTTAAATATATTATTGATGGTTATGTCTATGTTTCATTAAATTGGTCACGATTCAAAAGCAAGCTTTAGATGGTCAATCTTAAATAAATTTATACTGGATTTTAATAAATATCACATCCCATATATAGATTGGCATTGGGACTCGGGACTATATTAACAATCATGGCCTCAAAAAGATATCAACATAGCAGTCACAGGACCAACATATTCCAATGAAATAAGTTTGAGATCACTATAGTAGAGTCACATTGCCAATGTATTTAAATGAAATAAGTTTGAATTTGAAAAAATAATAATAATAATAATAATAATAATAATAATAGTAGAAGATATATTTAGATAATTTTGGTTTTAATAATAGTATTAAATGAATTTTAAGGTTATAATTAAGTTAAGTTAGAGATGAAATTGGTGTATGATTTTGATTTCTTATAATAGTAATGATAATCTAATTTTAAGGTTATATTTAAGTTAAATTTGAGATGAAAATGGTGTATGAGTTTTTCTTGAACATGATAACAAAATTGATGTATGAAATCTTCTTCAATCCAGTAATTATCTGATAAACACATACTCTTAGCCATTAAATCTACTTAAATTATGTAAAAATTTAGAATATTCACACACTAACATGCATAGTTTCTTTTTTTACAAATTTAAAGAAAACATTCCCATTGACATATTTTTAAATACAATATTCAACCATAAAAATTCTCAACTTGCTGGCAACATAAACAACTATATGCAAGAAGTATTTTGAATCTGTAATAACAATAAAAATAAATTAATAAAGTGGGATTTCAATCCTACATTATTATTAAGAAATAAAGAAATATTAACCAACAATAATATGGTGGGCAAAGAAATATTAAAAAATAATATAACAGATAAATTTTTAAGCCATACTCAACAAAATTATTAATTATTAATGCATGTAATTCTTAAATGATTATTGGTTAATAAATAATATTCTAAATATATTTTCACCAAATAATATTACTTTGTTATAAATTCATAAATTATCTTTCCATCCAAAATTAAAATTAACTTTAATCTAAACTTCCTTTAACTAATTTCATCGTGTGAAAACTATATATATCTGCCATTTCTCTTTAAATGTCCAGAAAAACAACATAAACAAACACAAAGAAAGCTTCCATTAGGAATATCATGCTCAAAATACATAAATGGCAGTTCAATCTTAGTTTTCGACATGATCCCTCAAGGTATAATGAGTAACTGAAAAATGAGTTATGTAATGCTGTGATAATGAATTTTATGATGGTCACGCAAAGAAAGCCTCGATTAGGAATATCATGCTCAAAATAGATAAATGGCAGTTCAATATTGGTTTTCGACATGATCCCATGAAGGATCACGGTATATTGAGTAACTGAAAAATAAGTCATGTAATGTTATGATGGTCATTACTTTTTTGATGGTCTTTGTCATTCTTTGAAATCGAATGTTTAATCTAAACAACTTCGTTAGCTCTCATATAAATTAATCGTATGTCAGGAATATACATCTCAGTAATGATGGACCTAAATAGCCTGACAAACAATACTCTCCTCACCCAACAGATCGAGGATTCATTTTAGTAGGGAGAGAATTTTTTTATTATGCACATCACCATAGAGAATTGTGAGAAGGATACTGAATTGCATATCGAGATGGAATTATTCATCAATCAATTTATTAAGCACTCATTTTCAACAATATTACAAAATTACTTCATAGATAACAGCAAGCAATTTATTAAGCACTCATTTTCAACAATCTTACAAAATTACTTCATAGATAACAGAAAGCAAAACAATTTATATTTGTTGCAGTTTCATAAAGAATGGCAGCTAACACAACATAAATTCAAAAGAAAAATGAAGGTCTATACAAACGAGGCTATGCATGCATGATGGCACATATTTGAAAAATAAGGCTATAAATAAAGAGGAAACTTCCAGTGTGTTCAGAAGCCTGCTTCCCAATTCCTTGCTGCTCTAAAACTCAAGCATACTCCAGCTTACATTGGACTTCATATTCCTAACAGTTACTTATTGTATGAATCCTTCAACTTCTTTCTTTTTCTTTTTCTTTTTTTTTCAGAGGAAAAAAATACGCTGATTATATTAGTGTATAAACAGTACATAAACATATATGTTCTCAGCTGTGGTAAGTAAACAGCGAGAAATCCTCAGATAAAGGCCCAAATACAAACGCTCACTAATAGAGAAAATGAGCATAGCAACCTAGCCATCCACCATGTCTAAAAACAGATATTCCATCATATGATCTACATTACATACTATGAACTATGGACTATTATGCTAATCCGCATTCCGGAATCTGGGTATACTCCACAAGAAAAAAAGATGAAACAGCGGATGCATTGATGAAAGACCGATTAGCTTGTGACTGTGTAAGTCTGTGTCATAACTGCACCAGCCCAACTGCTCTATTGTTTTGTAAAAATCCTGGCGACCATATATCATCATTCATATCGCCATATGTACATTTAGATACTCCTGAGTCCATAAACTGTTGCCTTCCTTTCACGCTCGCTTGTCCTTTTCCAGGCTCGCTTGATATATTGCATAGGCTCTGTTGTGGTGTCCTTGAGAATGCAGCTCGAACGATAATAAGGGAAGTGATGCCTCCAAAAATGCTGTCGATATTCTGTAACAAAAACATGTATCCCCCAGATCCTCCTATATCGCATATATTGCATATAAATTTAAATAAAAAGTGAAGCCAGTTCTATGGGATGGGAAAAGAAAAAGCCTCGATCTGTCGTCCATCCAGGAAATGTGATACCATCATGATGCCAAAATCTTCTTCAAGGCCCTTTTTTGATAACTTTTCTGCCCTCATGTTGCCTTCACGATATATGTGATTAATGGATGGACAGCCCAACCTTTTCCATAAACTCTGTGTTCTCTCAACCCACCCTTGGAGATGCGGAGTCATCATGAGGTAGCTGTTCGTGACCCAGTTAATGATAAGTTGAGAATCACCATATATGCTCACTCCCTGTAATTGTAGATCATGTGCGATCAGGAGGCCACCCCACAATGCCATGATCTCCGCCTTGTTGTTGGTACCAGGGTCCCCATTCCATAAGATATTGTATCGCTTCGTGCCGGATAATTTGATCCATACTCCGCATCCTGTCATACCAGCATCAGATGCTCCATCTAAATAGATTGCAGGTAAACTGATCTGATGGGGTCTTATGCGAACTGAGCAGTCAGGTAGATATGATATTGGTGAAGGAAGATCATCCATCCGTTCCTTAATCACCGTGTAAATCTGATGAATATGTAAAGGCCGGTCCTCAAAAATGATACGGTTCCGGGCAAGCCAAATCTCCCATGTGAGATAGAATGGCAGCGATCTAATACTTGCAGTTGAGCTTACCCCATTCCAGTGCCACTGTCATAAAGTCTGTGGGTCTCCATGCCGGATTTAACAGATGATCACTGAACAACCTCCATAATCTTGTGGTGACAGAGCATGTGAAGAATAGGTGTGTGGATGTTTCCTCCTCAACACGACATAAAGCACAGGCGTTGGGCCCTGTGATTCCCCTCTTTATTAGATTTTCCCAAGTAAGTAACTTGCCTCTCCAGATCAGCCACCCAAACATAACAATCTTCGTGGGGATGTTTTTGTGCCAAAAGGGGTAGAAAACCTTGGTAACGTTAATCTGATATGTTTGTGATATGATGTGGCGATATGCCTCCTTAACCATGATCATATAATTCTTCATCGGCCCGTTCCAAGTAATACAATCACCGCCCATTGCATAGCAGAAGCCCGCACCCCGCAGATGTGCCCTATAATGTTCCCATTCCTGTTCCATATCATCGAGAAGCCCCATCTGTGTGGCATCTTTGAAGATCGGGGCGCTATTAGACCACTGGTGTATTAACTGTGAGTAGAATATGATCCCTCGTTGTGTCAAGACGTGTAATAGTCGAGGTGACGGGCCATCTTGGTTCTGCAAAAGATGAACATTCGGCGCACCAATGGGAATACAACTCCCATCTCGGAAATTCCATACCAATCTTGAAGCCATATTTGGCATGATTTTTGTGAAACTGCTCCATATACGAGATGATTTCCGAGGGAGAGGATAAATGTCGCATGATATCTGATGTAAAACATTGCCTTGATAATATTTTTCACTATTGATATCATTCCATATGCCCTGACTATTGATGGCCCTCCAAAATGACTTGGTCAGAAGCGCTATATTGAATTCCCGAGCACTCAGTATGCCCCATCCATCCATGTCTTTGGGTCTGCTGGTTGCAGATAAACTGCATAATGCGAACTTCCTGTTGCTATCTGTCCCTCCCCACAGAAAATGGGTAATAATGCTGTTAATATTGTTTATGATACCAAAGGGTATATATAGTAAGTGACCCCAGAACACCATCATCTGGGTGAGTACTGACTGTATCATTATAAGTCGACCACCCTTTGTCAGCCACCGATGGGACCATAGATGTATTTTTTCTCTGAATCTGTCCATTATCCAGTTCCAGTCACTATTCCGGTATCCACATGGCTTTATGAAGTAACCCAGATATTTAAATCCCTCTGCAGCCAGTCGGATATCCACCCCAAGGAAACCAGCGATGAATTTAATCTCCTGAATGTCCCCATGTCCATATATGAGTATGGACTTACTGCAATTTATGGCCAAACCTGTTGCTGAACGGAAACGGTTAAAACAGATATGGATATAAAACCAGTAGTTTCTAATCAATTGACCGAATAGAAGCAAATCATCGACAAACAGAGAATGAGTTGTTGATACAGAGTTAGAAAATGTAAAACCCTTGATGAAGCCCTTCTCTTCAGCCGAATGCAATATTCTACTGAATCCATCCATGACGAGGATGAAAATAAGTAGAGACAGTGCACATCCCTGTCTCAACCCCCTGCCCGCCTTAAATTTTTTTGTATGGGTGCCATTTACCATGACTGCGTAACTGATGTTAGAGATGCACGACATCAACCAGCGAATGATACGTACTGGTAGGCCTACCTTGAGTAGAAGAACCCTGATAAAAGACCAGTCGATTGAGTCATATGCCTTATGTAGGTCGACCTTCATGACCAAAGCTTCCTTCTTCCCCGAATGCATGGAGTGCATCACCTCCTGAGCGATGGCAACACGCATTTGTTTCGCCGAAACTTCATGTATTATGTCAAACCCAGGCGTGAACAATGCTGAATACATTTTCCCTATCTACATGTAACCTCGACCATGCTACCACAAACTATGGAACTTCTCTCCAAAAGGATATAATTTGTAGATTTTGTTGTTTCAAAAATCGTTTATAGAAGCCCGTGCATTAAGCAAGCTCCCCATATACCCCCAATTTTATTACTAAGGAAAATCCATTTATGGAATTAGAAATTATGTATGGTTGTGTGTGGAAATGATGCAACACCACGAGGATGTTGGAATTTAATTCCAACTGCTGCACACGTCAGCAGGACGGAAAGCTTAAATTGTTGATGGGAATCTTGAAGGACGACAGGAGCAGCTATTTGTTGAGACTTGCACTCCATGCAACGACGGTCTTATCTGCCATTTAAACATTCACCTCCCAACATTAAACTCACTGCACCAACCACATCACTTAACGCGCAGCCTCCAATTCTCATTTCGACGGCACCCAGCAAATGCTTGGAGCTTCGAAGTTGATCCACCGGAAAAGCTGCGAGCTTGGAAGTTGACCCACCGGAGGAGGTGACATCACCATCCTTAGGACCAATGGAAAGAGTTCCGTTGGGAAAAGAAGTTGGGTCTTGCATATTTTTTGAACCTCACTGTTTTAATGTTTCTTTTATTGGCCGCAATGTACGTTTTAAAGTTTCAACTTTGGGTTAATTTTTATTTACTGCGGTACATTTTATTTTAAACATAGATTATACATATTTTGATATATATATGTTATAAATATGAAATATGTATAATATATTTATATGTAATGTAATATGTCGTTTGTGTATTGTATGGACTATGCATTGTAATTTCTTGCCCGAAGGCAGAAAAGAAAAACAGACAGATAGAGAGGAAAAAGACAGAGAGCAGCAAGTTGTGTTTTGTAGCAGTGTATGCTAAAGGAGAAGAATGATGTGTGAGTAGAAGCATATGCCAGAAGAGAAGAGTTGTGTTTGTGTAGGAGTAGAAATATTTGTTTTGTAATCTAGAACAACAGAAGTTCTGAAGACTATCATTTTGTAATAGTTTTTAAGTTTAACAAAATAGAGTTTTTACTCCATCCACCTCTGTGTGCATGAATTTTATTTAATCTCGATGTTGTGGAAGAGGAATTTTTTTATTCCTCTGTGTGTTCAAAGTTTTTCAAAAATTTCCAACATTGTATCATCGCTAGTCCACGCTCTTTGCGTTTGATAAATAAGCTGAAGGAAGAAGAAAGTGTTGTTGCAGCTTTTGACCAACAGTGTGAACGCTTAGCAAAGCAAGGTATTTATAAAACAAATTTTTGTGTTTGCATTAGATTACAGTCTAGAGAGCTGTAAAAGAGAAGTCTGTTAGAGACAAAGTCTTTTTGAAGACAAAGTTTTATCTCTAAGCAGTGAGAAGGTTTGTTTATTAAAAAAACAGTTAATTTTTTTTATAAAACATAGTTCAGTTCGCTAGCCATGGCAGGAACAAACACAAGCACGAGTATAGGAAATACTCAACTCCCACAGTTTAATGGGAAGAACTATGACTATTGGGCAATCACACTGAGAGCCATGTTTGCCTCTCAAGATTTATGGGAGCTAGTTGAAGATGGTCTAGAAGAACCAGTAGATGAACAAGCCTATAATGCCTTAACATAGACAGTTTAGGATTCGTTGAAGAGTAATAGGAAGAAGGACTCAAAAGCCATCTTCTATCTCTATCAAGAAGTGCATGAAATTGTATTTCTAAGGATTGCAGCAGTAAAGAGGTTCAAGGATGAATGGTATACCCTCCAAAAAACCTACCAAGGTATGGAGAAGGTAAAGAGAGCAAAGCTTGAATTAATGAAAAGGGATTTTGAAGTTATTTGCATGAAAGAGTTTGATACAATAGACTCATTCTTCACTTTGTTGATTGGGTTGGTTATCCAAATGAGATCCCATGGAGAGATAGTAGAAGAAAGAAAGATAGTGGAGAAAGTGTTGAGGAGCTTACCCTCAAGGTTTGATGTGATAGTCACAACCATTGAAGAGACAAAGGATCTCTCAAATTTTACTATTAATGAGCTTCATGCATCATTGATGACACATGAACAAAGATTGAGTAGAACAACAGACTCATCTTTAGAGTATGCCTTCAAGACCCAAATGTCCTTTGGAAGGGTAAGAGGTCAAAGAAAAGGAAACTACAGAGGAAAATGTAGAGGCAAAAGCCAGAACCGAGGAGGAAGAAGCAGCCCAACAAATACAAATTTAATGGGCAACAATAAAAATCAGAACCAAGGCCAAGGGAGCAGCCAAAAAGGTGGCCAAAATCAAGCACATGGACAAAGGTATGATAAATCGCAAGTCCAATGTCATTACTGTAAGAAGTACGGGAATTATGCCAATGAATGTAGGAAAAAACAAAGTGACATGGGTAATAGACCTAGTGCTAATTTTACTAAAGAAAATATTTGTCAAGAAAAGTTATTTTTAGCATGTAACATGGCTGAAGAAAATAATGGAGATATATGGTTTCTAGATTCAGGATGTAGCAACCATATGACTAGAAACATTTCCATGTTTTCCATGTTAGATGAAAATGTGAAATCTCAAGTAACATTGGGGACAGAAAGTAAGGTCTTTGTCATGGGAAAAAGTAGAGTGAGTGTTTTGAAAAAGAAAGGAGATAGAAAAACCGTATTAGATGTTTATTATGTGCCTGGTATGAAGTGTAACCTCTTGAGCATTGGAAAACTCGCTCAGAAGAGGTACAATTTTTTCTTTGAAGATTATGTATACACCATCATGGATAAACCACCAAGCAAGAAATGAATTGCACAAGTGAATATGACAAGAAATATAATGTTCCCTCTCAAGATGAGAGCAGATTTGAAGAAATGCATTGAAATGGTAGCAGTGACACAAGAGACATTTCAAAGAGAAGCAAAAGATGAAAATTGGTTATGGCATTTGAGATTAGGACATCTCAACTTTGGAGGTTTGAATTTGTTGCATAGGAAAGGTATGGTCAAAGGATTACCATTGATTGAGAAACTGGACAACCTTTGTGAAGGATGCATCTTGGGCAAACAACATAGAGAAATCTTTCCATCAGGAAAGAGCATAAGGGCAAAGACACCCTTAGAATTTGTTCATTCAGATTTGTATGGACCAATGCAAACACCATCATTAGCAGGAAGTAGCAGGCATTCACTATATGTTGACCTTTATTTATGATTTCACAAGAAAAACATGGGTTTATTTCTTGAAATTTAAAAGTGAAGTGTTTAAGAAATTCTGCCACTTTAAAGCTCTTGTAGAGAATCAAAGTGGGCAGCGTATTAAAGTCTTAAGGATAGGCAGAGTAGGAGAATATATCTCCAAAGAATTTATGTGTTTTTGCAGAGAAAATGGGATAAATAAACAATTTACAACAATGTATACACCGTAGCAAAATGAAGTTGCTGAAAAGAAAAATCGAACCATCATGGATATGGCAAGAAGTATGTTGAAGGAAAAACATTTTCCAAATGAATATTGGGCTGAAGCTATACATTGTGCAACATATATTTTAAATAGATTCTCAACCAAATCATTCATGAACACAGTTCGGGAAGAAGCATGGAGTGGCATGAAGCAGCATGTAACCCACATGAGAGTATTCGGTTGTGTGGCTTATGCAGACATTCCTGATCAGCTAAGGAAGAAGTTGGACAATAAGGGGGAGAAGTGCATATTTATTAGATATAGTGAAGAATCAAAGGCATACAGATTGTATAACCCATCGACCAAGAAGTCTGTTATAAGAAGAGATGTGCAATTTATTGAAGAAGAATCTTGGGATGGAAGCATTGAGAAAATAGTGAATGTTAAAAGTTGTTTGTCTCATGATGATAATGAGGAAGATATGGCTGAAATATATCCCTCATTAGGAGCACCACCTCCACCAACACAGGGACAGCAAGGGACACCACAGGTAGGTATGAGGACACCCTTGAGAAGTGATAACATTGCTTCTCCAAGCACATCACAAGGAGCCTATTATTTGCAAGAAGAAGGTATGAACTCTTTATTTGCAATATATTGTCATGCAGATGATCCTATTCATTTTAAAGAATTAGTAAAAGATAAGAAATGGATATATGTTATGGATGAAGAAATAAATGGCATAGAGAAAAATAAGACATGGGAATTGGTTGATCTCCCAAAAAGAAAGGAAGTCATTGGAGTAAAATGGGTCTACAAGACCAAAAGCAATGCTGATGGTAAGATTGAAAGACACAAGGCCAGACTTGTTGTCAAAGGCTACAAGGAGAAACAAAGAAGAGATTATGAAGAAACATTTTTACCAGTTGCAAGAATGGAAATAGTAAGAGCATTGTTGTCCATAGCAGCACAACATAAATGGAAATTTTACCAAATGGATGTGAAATCAACATTCCTAAATGGAGTATTGATGGAAGAGGTTTATGTGGAGCAACATCTAGGCTATGAGAAAGTAGGCCAAGAGCAGAAGGTATGCAGATCAAAGAAAGCTCTATATGGGCTGAAATAAGCACCAAGAGCATGGTACAGTAGGATAGATCCCTATCCACTGGAAAATGGGTTTGAGAAATGTGAAGGAGAACCCACATTATACATCAAGGAGAAATATGGTCAGATGATGATTTTTGTTTTATATGTTGATGATGTTATATTCACAGGTAATGATGCTTAACTCATTGAGAATTTTAAGACATACATGAAAGATGAATTTGAGATGACTGATATGGGATTGTTGAGATACTTCTTAGGAATATAAGTAGAGAAAAATGAAAATAAGATTTTTATTTTTATGAAGAATTTTTCGGTAATAATCACATTAAAATGAACATTGTCGACACGTTTTGAACCAACCAGTGTGGTTCATCATCGGGACTAGGTGAGAGATTATATCTGGGCGTTGATCTCTCACCTAGTCCTGATGATGAACCACACTGGTTGGTTCGAAACACGTCAAAAATGTTCGTTTTAATGCGATTATTACCGAAAAATTCTTCATAATTTTACGATGGATCAGAGAAGCAAAAATTCTATAAAGAAGATTCTTATTTCTCAAGCTAAATATGTGAAAGAATTTTTGGAAAGATTTAACATGCAGGATTGCAAGGCAAAAATTACTCCTACAGTGATGGGATTAAAACTAAGCAAAGAATACATCAACAAGGATGTTGATCCAAGTTTGTATAAGAGCATAGTTAGCAGCCTTATGTATTTGACTGCAACTAGGGCGGATATTATGCATGCTATAAGTTTAATTTCTAGATTTATGGAAAGGACAAAGGAGGCACATTGGCAAGAACAAAAATAATTCTGAGGTATGTGAAAGGAACAAAAAGATATGGTATTTTATACACCACTTCAGAAAATTTTGAATTGATTGGATATACTAATAGTGATTGGGCTGGAATTATAGATGACAGGAAAAGCACCTCTGGATATGTGTTTCATATGGGTTCAGGAGCCATTTCATGGGCTTCTAAGAAACAACTAATTGTGGCTTTATCAATAGCAGAGGCAGAGTATGTGGCCGCTAGAGCAGCAGCATGTCAAGAAGTTTGGATCAGAAGAATGTTGAGAAGTTTGTGTCATGAACAGGTAAAAGGCACAACAACTTATTGTGATAATGGCTCAGCAATAGAATTATCAAAGAATTCAGTGTTTCACAAGAGAACAAAACACATTGATGCCAAGTATCACTACATTAGAAAGCTAGTGAACAATGGAGAAATTGTTTTACAACATTGTAGAATAGAGGAGAAATTTGCTGATATATTGAAAAAACCATTGGGGCAGAAAAATTTTAATTATTTGAGAAAGTGTTTGGGTATGGAAGAAAATCCAGCAGTTGAAATTAAGGGGGAGTGTTGGAATTTAATTCCAACTACTGCACACAGCAGCAGGACGACAAGCTTAAATTGCTGATGGGAAACTTGAAGGACAGCGGCAAAAGCTATCTGTTTAGACTTGCAATCCATGAAATGAAGGTCTTAGCCACCATTTAAACCTTCACCTGTCAGCATTAAACTCACTACACCAACCACATCACTTAATGTGCAGCCTCTAGCTCTCATTCTGACGGAACCCAGCAAAAGCTTCGAGCTTGGAAGTTGACCCACCAGAGGAGGTGATGTCACCTTTCTTCGGACCAATGGAAAGATTTCTGTGGGGCAAAGAAGTTAGGTCTTGCATATTGTTTGAACCCCATAGAATTTATGAATGTTTTAATGTTTCTTTTATTTTCCGCAATGTATGTTTTAAAGTTTCAACTTTGGGTTAATTTTTATTTATTGCGGTACATTTTACTTTAACCATAGATTATACATATTTTGATATATATATATATATATATATATATATATATATATATATATATATATATGCCATGTATGCATTGTATGGACTTTGCATTGTAATTTCTTGCCCGAAAGCAGAAAAGAAAAAAAGAGAGATAGAGAGGAAAAAGACAGAGAGCAGCAAGCTGTGTTTTGTAGCAGCGTATGCCAAAGGAGGAGGACGATGTGTGAGTAGCAACATATGCCATAAGGGGAGAGTTGTGTTTGTGTAGCAGCAGAAGTATTTTTTTTTGTATTTTAGAACAACAGAAGTTCTAAAGACTGTCATTTTGTAATAGTTTTTAATTTTAACAAAACAAAGTTTTTACTCCATCTACCTCTCTATGCATGAATTTTATTTAATCTCTCTATTGTGGAAGAGAAATTTTTTTATTCCTCTATGTGTTCAGAATTTTTCAAAAATTTCCAAAAGAGGATCAGCAACACCTACTTCCATTGAACCTACTCTCCACATCCTCATGAATAGGATTCATCATTAAAGGAAAAGTGGAAAACATATTCAAGCACAGGACCAATTGTACAAGAAACGTCACCCAAATTTTCCCCATATTCAATTTTTAACAGTAGTTTCCATCTACCCTTCTATAGGTTATGGGGAGGGCTTTTTTATTACTTGTTCCTTTCCACCATGGGGATTACAAAATGAGCCTACCCAGGCCTATCTTACTCCTATCGAGTTGTAATATTGAATCAGAATTGTCCCCGACTACTCATTCCCAATCAGTTGGGCAAGGGACTAATTTGGTTAAGGGACTAATCTGGTTTATGTTGTTCCAAGTGCTATGGAATATTATTATTGATAGATCTGTAGCCAAGAATAAATATTTCCATTACATTACTATTCACATCCATGTTTTCTATTGAATATTGTATACAACCAACTTACCAACTTTCCACCAACATAAACCACTAAACCTAGTTACAAACAATTTAGAAGAGGTACATTGGAAACATAGTTCACAAAAATAAATCACAAAAACAGTATAAATAAATGTTTTTCATAGGGAATTTACATGAATACTTATCTGATCAAGATTAGTTAGATTTCCATAGGAGATTAGTTAGACTTCAATAGGATATCACTAAAGTATGGATAACCCTCCTCCCAACCATTTAGCATGGTATTAGACTAGAGCCCCCCTAGCCAATTCCCTATCATAACAATCATTTTGGAGAGAGACCATACAAGTAGAAACTCCATTGGCCCCAATTAGCTCCAGAATTTCATACTCAAAACATTCATAATCTTACTTGTTTGTACAAAAATTCCACTAGGTGTATGATGTAATGAGTTTGTTGCTCCTCTTTCTTGATTTCTTGAGGTTCCTCTCTATCCTCTTGGCTCTATTTTTCCAAATTGAGATATTTATTTCTAGGAAGAAGAGTAATTGTCTAATAAGTAAATTGAATTCCACTTGTTTCCCAAAAATAAATACATTTTAAAATCTGAAAATATAAATAAATCTAAATAAATATCACCATTAAATATATCATAAAAATTCTCAAAATCAGAATAGTTGTGTAATTCATACTTTTAATATAATTTTCAATAACATTGTGATTTTTTTGTTATTTAAAATACATTTTGGAATACATAAATAAATTAAACAGTAATCACAATAAAAATAATTTAAATTTACAATTTTTTAAAATCTTTACCAAATTTCCAACCAAATTATTTATATATAAAATACCTACCATTTCATCTCACTATTACTTAATACTGAGTAACACAATGCCAAAAATAAATATAAATATGCTTTAAAAAGTTAAAAGTATAGTAAATTTAAATAAAAATACAATGTGCTAATGATGATATTATAAAGGGGGCTAGTTGATAAAATTTTAATTCTTCCCATTCCTAGTATTTGGAATATGCACTAACATTAGGTTAAGAAATGGTGGTATTTCTAATCTATATTATTATTACTAGCATAATCACATTTATAAATGTGATGATATAAGCCAATAAGTTTATATAAAGTACATCTATAATGACATTTACCAATGTCTTTAGGATGGATATATATCCACCACTTATCATATTAATAGCTATTAGATGTATTTAGTTAAAGACTAATATTTATCATTATTAATATAGCGATTATTTTATATTTATATAATTATATTTTTGTATATTAACATTATTTTGTATATTAATTTAATATTAGTTATTACATAAAATTTTGATTATACATTAATAGTTATATTTAAAAGTAAAATATAATCTACATATAACATAATAAAATTTATGTGAAAAATTAAAGTAAATATCATATTTATTAAAAACTAAATGTAAAAATGAGTATTATTATTAGACATGATGCTAGAAATAAAACCTAATATTAGAACTTAAAATTTAATATTAAAAATTAATATTGTATTGTTATAAACTCAATTATTTTTAATTGATGGACAATACAGTTGTATCAAATACTTGTTTGGAACATGACTAAAGTTTATTACATATCATTTATGTGTCCCATCTCTTCTTTTATGCATATCTTATTTACTAAGAGTAGTGTTAAAAAAATTTATGCTATGTTGAAATTGATGAATTAGTTTATTAAAAAGATTTATGTTATGTTGAAATTGATGAATTAGTTATTGTCTATTATTATTTATTAAATTTCTAAAAACAATTTCTCAATTATTCTTGGATATTCAATTTCTTTAGAGTTAAAAAATTTATGTTTTTATTATATAAATAAAAAATGTAAAGATTCAATCATTTCACAAATAACAAGGAATGTATATTAATATTAAAACATAATATTAAAAATAAAATTTAAAAGCTATTGCTAAGACCTAATATGTATTATTATAATATTATGATCTTAGTATAAACTCAAATATTATTATCAAATTTGTGATTGAGGTAAAGAAAAAAAAATATTATGGTTTACCATACTCATTTTCTACTTGGTAAATGAACATGAGACATAGATTCAAATCTTGTATCCATAGATTCTAAAAAAAGCTTTATGGATGACTGCTTTAAACTTGAATTCATCTAGTTCATGCTTTTTTGAAATTCTTAAGTTTCTTAGTGTCTAAGTTTCAATATTTTTTTTGTTCATCACATTAAATTTGGCAAATGACATGTTAAAATTGTAGAATTTAAAAGCTAATTGTTAACCTATGGTGGAATTGTTTAAATTTTTCTTTAAAATTTTCTAGTATTATTAATTATACAATGTGAATCTTCTAGAATTCTGAAAATGATTTCAGTACAGGCATTACGTATTTTTTTATTTCTATAGAGTTTGTTTCATATAAATCAAATAAATCTTTTCAAAACATGGTTAAAGAAAAGAGAAGAAAGAAACTTGGTTTTTTAACATGAAAAAAACTTAAGATGAAATGGGGCATTTAAAATATTAAAATAAACGAATTTTATATATTAAATTTAATATTAAAATATAATATAATATTATATATTATTTTAACAAAAATAAAACTTGATATTATATAGACTATATTAAAATTTAAAACCTAGAATATATACATTATATTTTTTCTATAAAACCAACTATGATAATATTTTTTGAGTTGGATAAAACTACTTTCTTTCTTCCCTTTAAAAAAAAAAAAAAAAAAAATGGATAAAACTACAATCAATGAAAATCCAATGAATAGAGGACATATATTTGGTCTATTTGCATTTTTGAAAGGCACAAATTTAAAAATGTAACCTACAAAAAAGAAAAATTTCAATGCAACCACGTTTCAATAATGTAATTTTTAACGTTTATATTTTTAATTCCATATCTTTAATCTTTATACGTGGTGACTAATAACTTGTAGAGTAAATTAATCTTATTTTGTAAAAAAATAATTTAAGAAAAGTTTAAACATATGATTTAGATATAAAAAAAAAGTTAGTGGTGTGAATTTCATCAAAAAAAAATTAATTAAAAAAAACATTAAAGTAAGCAACTTCAACTAGGTAAACCTATAAATCTAATTATTAAATAAAAAAATATTAACAATATATAAATATATATATATATATATATATATATATATATATATATATATATATATATATATATATATATGATGACGTTTTTAGCCATTCTTAGCACAACTACTATTAATGCACGTAATCGAGAAGGATCATGGTATATTGAGTAACGGAAAATGACTCGTATAATTATGTTATAATGACTTTTATGATGGTCTTTGTCATAGTGTTATAATTTTATATTTATATAATTATATTTATTATATTAACGTTATTTTTATATTAATATAATATTAGTTATTACATAAAATTTTGATTGTATCTTAATAATTATTAATTATTGAAACTAAAATATTATTTACATATAACATAAACAAATTTATATGAAAAATTAAAATAAAATATCATATTTATTAAAAATTAAATGTAAAAATGAGTATTATTATTAGATATGATGTGTTGTAGCCTCTACAACACCCTCCAAAAATACAAAAAATAAGAACACACGCTTCAAAATTTTTGGAGCCCCGTTAAAACTAAAAGAGAAAAGGCTAAGTGAAGTTTTGAAGGGCAAGTCGCTAAGTCGCAAATTCATCCTGTGAAACAATTGCGACCCCTGCGACCTGTGCGACCCCGCGACCCTAAGGTCGCCAGGTCGCAAGGTCGCATGGTCCGGAATTAAAGAAGTTGCGACTCATGCGACCTATGCGACCCCGCGACCTTAAGGTCGCCAGGTCGCAAAGGTCGCAAGGTAGCAAGGATAAGTAATTAAGGAAATTTGTAACTCAGTGACCTTTGCGACCTAGCGACCCTAGGGTCGTAAGGTCGCAAGTTCGTACTCTACCAACTTGCGACCTCATTACGTGCCCACACGTGCGACCCTTTTTTAAAAGGGCAGGTCACTAGGTCACATTTGTCACTTGCAGCGAAAAGTTAGGAATCGCTCTGACAGGTCGACTGGCACGTTTTCTTCCGGGTAAGTTGCTATTTCCTCTCTGTGTTTCCTTCATGAGCATTTCTTGCCCAAATCTAGCCTCCCCATTGTCTTAATTACCTGCTGGGGAGGATGTGGGGTTTTTTGTGAGGTTTTCCATATCGTTTTGTTCTCCTGTTATCACCATTAAACCCCAGGATCACTTTTCTTGTCCAGCCCCTCATGGCTTTGTCCTACCCGCAGCCTGGACCCCTCCCATGCCTTGTATGCTTCCCGTTAGGTGAGAAATGAACCCCAAGCCGCGCGCGCTCGAAACCCCCCGGCAGGCCCAAGTGCGACCTGCGACCCAGCGACCCGGTCGCAAGGTCGCAAAGTCGTGCGATCCTCTGTTAGCGACTCTGCGACCCTGCGACCTAGTCGCAAGGTCGCGAGGTCGCATGTGAGTTCTTTGGTTAATCAGCGACCCTGCGACCCGAAGAGAACTGTTAATTAAATTCTGCATGGTAGACTGTATTTAGCCCGTTATCATCATGTCTTTCTCATCATGGGATTCTTTCCTGAATGCAATAGGTGAATTTAGAGCAGACACGATACCGGTTCTCTCTGATTCTAGCAACATGGCACCCCCAGTGTCCCGAAAGAAGGGCAAGAAGGTAGTGGAAGAAGAATCAGACACAGACGTGCAAATATCTCCTCCGCCAATATACAGAGACACCCTTTGCACCTTCGTAAAAGGGGACAGCCTGAGACGGTATGAAGTATACCACGAGTTCGCTATAACAGAAGCTGATTTTCCAGAAGATCTCCCGGACCGGGAAGTGTACCTAAAGGTCAAAAAATCCAAGTTACATCTAGCAGGGTCACATCCAGCCATCTTATCGTGCCCAGAAATATTAGACTGGATCATTCAGAAAACGGATCCTAAGAAGTTTCTGATCCGAGATAGCAAGGGTAAAGCTTTCGCAACGTTGGAGGGCTCAGACGCCCATGTCTACTACTCACTGCCCCAACCAGAGGAAAACTTTACCCCGAGATGGGCTTCTGCCCATGAAGTACCTGTGGTTGATACAATCAGGAAGTGGTGGGCAGAGCCAGACAACTTTAAGGTCAGGAAAGACCAGGAGTACCCGGTGGCCGCTCTGAGGAAAGTGTACAAATTAGTGGCCGCCATGCTTTGCAGGTTGTATGGACGTCCGGACGCCACCACCTTCAACGGCGCATGGGCAACTATAATGGAGTATGTAACGGTGCACGGTACTCGTTTCAACTGGGCCGGTATGTTAATGGGCTCAATGCAAACAAATTTGGCTTCGGCTTTAGCCCCAGATGAAGGAACGTCGTCAGAGTTCTATATGGCTTCGTATCTACTAGATGTTGTCTGTGCTCGGCTGCATTTTGAGGGATGGCCACATAACTACGACTCCTAACAGACCCAAGCAGTCCATTTGCAGACCAAGGTATTCTGGGAGTCCAGGTACAAGTCAGATATTGAGCAAATCTCTCAGATATTCATTCCCGCCCTTTACGGGAAGCTATTTGGTCAAGACACCCCCTGCATGTCTTGGCGTGCGATGGAGATGCTAGGTCAGGTGGCACACTTGTTTCCGTTCACTGAATATACATTCATCCGGGTATTTGGCACATTTAAAGCCCCAAATGCTCTGCCTAGGTTTATCACCGATAAGGTGCTTATGTAGGAGGTATGTTTCTAGATGACCTCGGGTTTCTCCAACGTCCTTTCAAAAGGAAAGAAGAAACCTTGGCCCGCTCTTCCCCTCACCATCGGTGCTTATACAGTCAAGGACTCCAGAAAAGTAAGGGCTCAAGGGGAAGAGATAAAAGGTTATCACTTTAGAAGCCTGGAATACCGAACATATGACCCATTCAAGATAGTTCCGGAGCACTGTAAGAAGGCCAATTTTAAATGGAGCTATCAGCATGTTGAACGCCCGGCAGATGATGAGAAAAGAAACTGGTACAACGCAGACAGGCAACTAGCTCCGGGGATTGACTCTGACCGAGAAGAAGAAGATCACCAAAATTTAGAAGACAGGAGTCAAAAACTAGGAGGCTCTTCTTCCTCCAAAGATAAGAAAACACGGACCAGTACAGGGCCTGACACCTCGGATCAGCTAAAAGAAGCAGAGGCCCAGGCCAAGAAGGAAGAGGAAAAGAAAATGAAGGAGGATGAAGAGAAACGTAGAAGAGATGCAAGGATAGAACGGAAAAGGAAACAGGCCGAGGAAAAAGAAAGACAGGAAAAGGAAGCACAGGCGGCGGCAGAACAAGCACTTAAGGAAGAACTTGACAAAGCCGAACAGCAGAAGAAAACAGACCAAGCTGCCGCAGCAGAGAGAAAAAGAAAAGCTGAGAGAGAAGCAGAGGCAGAGTCAGAACGCAGGAAGAAGGAGGAACATGACAAGGCAGAAGCCGAGCGCCGGCAAAAGGAAAAAGGAAAAGGACAAACGCAGGATAAAGAGGATGAACTGATAGATGATATCGACATATCTCCCCTGGAGATTCCTCCGAGTGGCAAGAAAAGTATCTTTCCTGATGACGATTTTCCCGGGGAACAAGAGGAAGAGGTCTTCGACCTGACTAGATTGACATTTGACCAATTCTCTTTCAAAATACGGCAAGAGAGAAGAAAATCCTTGGCGCAAAGCCATCCCGCCATATCTACGGTCGCCACTGAAAAGGACATAGTCCCAGATACAAGAAATAACCCTGTAATGATAGCATCAGCAGGCACCGCTTTTGCCGCGGCCACGGAGGAGAATGTCACTAGAATGAGCAGGGAGATTATTTCCCTACAAAACAGGCTAAAAACAGCAGAACAGGAGAAATCAGTGCTGGAGAGTGAAGTGCGACAGCTCCAAAGTAAGCCTTCCCAAGTCAATGAGGTCCCACTGGCAGTCATTAAAGAATGTGATGTATTGGAAATGACCATGAGGCAAGTATATAGAGAAATGCTCACCCTAAAACAAACAGTGGCCCCATTGGCAGAGGCACGAGCGGAAACCAAAGAGAAGCATGAGCAGCTCAAGGAGGCCTCGGTAGCTTTGGACAGAATGATAAACTGGACAGCGCAGTACCATCAAGCTCCCGAAAATGTGCCTAGGAAGGATTGGGGTCACACACAAGACGCCAAAGTACAAATCCGGATGAAGATGCAGTCCAAAGACAAGCTGGCCAAAGACTTGGACAAAGTGGTGTCTGCATATAATCACCTGATCAGTGGTATAGACTCCATGAACGCTCTTCATCACATTCCGTCGTTGGGGGCACTGGATGAAACTAAAGACTGGGAGCAGGTAGATCAGGAAATTCAGTCTTTTCTGCAACCCGTGAGACAAGCTGCTATCGCACCAGAATTTGAAGCATCACAAGAGAACCTAAACCGGTTGCTTTTCACTCCAGTACAAATCTATACCAAGCTTGCCTCCCTCTCAATCCAGATTTCCCAGAAGAAGGAGACTCTGATACCAAATGCCCTGGCCTAGAATGTATGCATCGAATAAAAGAAGAAACCCCTCTTGTCGCCCCTATAACAGCGGATTACCAGACTTGGCGAGATTTCCTCAAGGGCAAGAAATTTGACGTTCCAGAAACCTCAATCACACAACCACCTCCATAGCTAAGCTTTTCAGGCGCGAGTCGCAACCGTCCCCATGTCGCAGGTCGCACCGGCACCCAGGTCGCAGGTCGCATAGACACCTAGGTCGCAGGTCGCATCGGCACCTAAGTCGCAGGTCGCATGTTCGGCAAAGGTCGCAGGGAAGCTGAACTGTCGGGAAGTTGAAGCGTCGGAAATCCTGAAGGGCGTGTTTTGAATCTATAAATACCCCTGCGGGGCACATAGTTAAGGGCTTCTCTTTTGTGGACTGAAAAGCAATATTGCATTGTAATTGAAGAACCATACTCTTGGCATATGTAATACAAATACTTGTTAAAACCCCTTTGATTGGATGATGTGTTTAGCTGTGACAACACTGTGTGTATTCTGCGTACAGTTTCAGAATATCGTACGATTAATGAATCTGTGTTATTAATAGTATCATTCATGCTCCATAGCTATCTGTGATTGTGTTGATGATGCTCAAGTTTACTATCTACTCGTATGATGAATGTTAATGAACTGTTTTATTAGCATTTCGTTATATCTTTCGGAGAGTTAAGGGATATTCTCGCCACTTAGAACTGTTTCTTTGGTGGTCGGATTATCTTGCATGCATTACCCCATAGATGTGTTGCTAACGAAACTTCCTGGGCGTATGCATTTCGTCTATTACCTTGCTACGCACAGTGTCATATATTGGTTTGATACATCAGTCATGTATTCTGTATCATGTGAATGAGTGTATGTTTGCAGATTCAATCAGGTTGTTCGAGACCGAAGTGAAAGTCATTTAAGCGGTAGCCGGACCCACAACCCGGACGGGATCCCTACTCCAAACGGTTCAAAGTATAATTGGGACTTTCTACCGGGGAGATCCCCTACTGTTGGCCGGACATATTTTCCCGTCAACAGATTTGGCACTAGAAGGAGGGCCTGAACCTCCGAGCATATGATCGATATTCCATCACAAACTCCCCACCGGGAGGTCATAAATAACGAACCTCCTCTTCCCCCCTTAGAGGATATTCCGAGGGAGGAGGCTCGATACTTTGAAATCACCAACGAACAGTTGAGATCCTTACGCCCAGTTGCCCATAATCTCGTCAGGGATTTACGATATGCCCCCATCATGGAGTTTCTAGCTTACAATAGGACCCCTACTGAGAACATCACCCGTAATGGTGTGCTTGTCAGCACCATACCCGAACTCGTGAACTCCATGATTGAAGACCTCGGGCGGGCGGTCCAGGAAAATGACCCCATTCTCCAAGATAGTGAAGGTTTCCCTGATACTGAACCTTTCCCCGAACCTCAGCCTGACTTACATCAGTGGAACAACAACCAAGTGTATGATCTGCGAGAAGAAGGAGAGGGGGGTCGAAGGAACGAGAGAGAAGTTAACACAGCCCGAAGAAGTGTAAGAGAAGGCAATAGGCCCCGAAGAAATGAGGGTGGGGTTAATAGGGGTCACGGATGTGGAGGTAGAGGAGATATGGTCCACGGCCGGAGACATCACACCAACCATCATCACCACCAAAACCAAAATAGACCCCCTCTCCACAACTGGGAGTACCTTAGAAACATGAATAACCGTGAAAGACACCGAGATGAGCACTCTCGCCATCAGGACGGAGCATCAGTGTCAGGGACGGGAAGTGAATCCGAGGCCGAAACTCGATATCATCAGCACCCCAGGAGGGTGCAGCCCCTAGCCTGGATGGCTCAATCCCCATTGGCTCTTTTAGGTCCTCTCCATGATATGCCTAGACACCCAGAGAAGCATCTTCCTAAGTTCGATCCTGAGAAAGGCACATCAGCGGAAGACCATATTAGTAGTTTCTATCTGTCTCTACAAATCATGAGAGTTCAGTCCGATGATGTTGCATGTAGACTGTTCCCACACACTCTTGTAAACCATGCGGCCACCTGGTATCGTTCCCTACCCAGTGCTTCTATTACATCCTGGGACCAGTTCCGTCGCGTGTTCCTGCAAAAGTTTGCAGAAGATAAAACGCCCTCTATGCTCCTCACAGAGTTAAGCACTATCAAGTGTCATAGAAAAGAGAAAGTTAAAGACATTAACCAACGCTTCGCCACAATATTGCAAAAATTTCCTCCAAACTTAGCATTGGACGATTCTATCACCATCGACTACTATACTAAAGCTCTCCCTAGGGATATTGCCGTTTTCGTCAAACGTGAAGCCCACGCTACCCTTACAGCAAATTATGTTGCTGCTCTCGCGGTAGAAAAAGACATGTTGTCGATAGGAGTCATGGACCACGAAGGAAAGGATGATCACAAACCAATCGCTAAAAAAGGTCACTCTTCCACCCCTAATAGAGAGAAAGAAACTTTTGATTTCGAGAGTATGGCCAAGACCCTCAAACTACTAACGAATGAGGTCTCTGACTTGAAGAGAAAAGGCATTGAGACATCAACTTCTACTAAACCTCCAAAACCCTTTTTCAAGAAAAGTAATCCCAACACCAGCAGACCTCCGTCAAACTCCAGCGCCGCTCTCAACGTGGAAGAGATAGGGAAGGATAATTTTTGCTCTTTTCACCAAGCTGCCCACTCTGAAAAAACTTGCCCGCAATGGATTGGCAGCATGACCACGGTGGTTAACCAACTTTTGGATGACCAAACTCCGGGAAACCAGACAGAGGATGATGTTTCTGATCGAGATGAAGGCTCGCTCCTAGATGGGGAACCAGGAGCCTCTGTTCTAACTTTTGATATAATACGCGGGGGGGAGAGTCTTGTTCCCATTGATATCAACATGGCAGGCAGTCCCAAGGCTCAGCCCACTCGGAATTATAGTCTTAGAAGCAAAGGATCTATCCCCAAACAATCAT
Source organism: Pinus albicaulis (assembly GCA_034641835.2). Classification (NCBI taxonomy): domain Eukaryota; kingdom Viridiplantae; phylum Streptophyta; class Pinopsida; order Pinales; family Pinaceae; genus Pinus; species Pinus albicaulis. The sequence continues at coordinate 846,976,735 of CM076570.1, forward strand.
ATGAAGACAAGAAAAGGGCCTTCCTAAGGAAAACTCTTCCCCCTGGAAACGAAGGACAAGCTACGCCGGAGAAGCCCACAAATAGTAACAGCAAAGCAAGTCACAAGAGCAAGCTCCTGGTGGAACCCTCGAAAACCACTACCGAACCTAGTCCCCAAACTGATACTAGCTATAACATAGTGGAGGACATGAAAAAGACCAGAGCTAATATCTCACTCTACGAGTTGGCCCACATCACGAATCAAAAGGAACTTATTCTAAAAGCTTTCGCCAACAACCAAAATACGAAAATTGTCAGCAACACTTCCGCACAAACCAGTCCAGATATCCAGTCTATAGTGAACGTTGTCAACACGAATTCGAGAGGATCCACCCCTCCCTTCCTCTTGTCTTTTGAGATGTTTAACTTCAATGTTCACAATTGTCTTTTCGACTCCAGTGCATCCACGAATGTCATGCCTCTATCTGTGTGCAAGAAACTCAACATCCGCCCAGAGAAGACTGACGCAAAAATCATTCAACTTGATAGATCACAAGTACCAGCCGTTGGAGAACTAAACAATGTCATCATCCGCCTCTCGTCCGACTCTAGAGTCCATCAATGCATTGATATTGTGGTTGTTGACATCCCTGAAGCCTACGGTGTACTGCTTAGCAGAGACTGGTCTAGCAAGTTGCAAGGATACTTTGCCACAGATTGGTCCCACTTATGGCTACCTTACAAGGGGAGAAACAACCAAATCAGAGTCGAAAGTGAACCTTACATGAAACACACTGTAACTGATTTGGATGCCACAAATGAACCCATCAGCTTTGCCCAGGAGGAACTTGGTATGTGTTTTCTAGATTCCATTTTTGGATGTTACCGACTTCCTCAGTCTTCAGTAGGCCCCAAAGTCCAATCTGAAATGGCACTCGTTGCAGAGGAACAAGCCCAAACTGCCTCACACCAAGCCGAAATTCCTCCGCAATCCACTACCCCCAAGGGCCCGGAAAGTGACATATGGACCTTGTATTACGACGGTTCCAAAAATCTCGATGGTTCTGGCACTGGCTGTGTTTTTCTTGATCCTCATAAGAATAAATTCTTAATCTCCTGTCCGCTGGAGTTCCAATGCACCAACAACACTGCCGAGTATGAAGCTTTGATCCTTGGGCTTAAAAAGGCGCTGTATTTGAAGGTAAAATGCTTACGGGTCATTGGAGACTCCGAGATTATCACTTGGCAGGTACGCAATGCTATTCATTGTTTGTCTCCACATTTAAAGGCGTATCAGCAAGAGGTATGGTGATTAATTTCTGCTTTTGACGCTTTTGGAATTAAATCTGTTCTTAGGATGCATAACGCAGCGGCAGATACTCTGGCTAATGCCGCTGCCAGATTTACCCCTTTGAGGGATGGTTTTTCTATTGAAGTTATATATAAACCCTCCGTCCCAGACAATGTCACTAACTTGTGCATATTCGATGATGATCAACAGGTGCTGGATTTCATGTGTAACTCAGAGATATTCAAAGACACTGCTATAGATGAAGATGAGCACGACCAAGCTATGCAAAAGGAGTATGAACAAGTCAAAGGAAACCCCATGCCTAAAGGGGTGGTATCACTTGAGAAGCTTTTTGATCTGCAAAATCGTTTCCGAGGGCCCCCAAACGCCAAAGTACAGAGCTCTATCTTGGCCCATCGACAAGTGAACTTGGGATCAGAAGATAATCCTAAATTCGTCAACCTGGGTAAAGACTGCACCCCCCAAGAGGCTCAAGATTTCACTCAGCTATTTCGCAAGTATCGTGACGTATTCGCTTGGACATATGAGGACTTACGCACATACGATACTCGAATCATACAACATGTGATACCCATTAAAGAAAATGTAAAACCATTCCAACAGAAGCTCAGGAAAGGTCATCCTACGATGGAGCCATTGATTCTAAAAGAACTCAAAAAACTTTTGGTTGCACGCATTATCTTCAAAGCTCGCCATTCCACATGGGTATCCAATTTGGTTCCGGTACGGAAGAAGTCAGGTGAAATCTGCTTATGTGTGGACTTCTGAAACTTAAACTGGGCCTCGAATAAAGATAATTACCCGGTGCCCCCTATGGAGCAAATATTACAAGCAGTGTCCGGGTCAGAAATGTTCTCTTTGTTGGATGGTTTCTCTGGCTACAATCAAGTACTGGTGGCTGAACCAGACAGGTTAAAGACTACCTTTCGGACTAAGTGGGGAACCTTCGCATTCAGGCGTATGCCCTTTAGATTAATCAACGCAGGAGAAACTTTCCAAAGAGATATGGATATAGCGTTCAGAGGTCTGATAGGCCAGAGTGTGGTGGTCTATTTGGATGACGTTACTGTGTTTTCTAAACATCGGGGGGATCATTTGCGTCACCTCAGACAGATCTTCGAAAGGTGCAGAAAATACGGTATCTCGCTCAACCCAAAGAAGAGTATTTTCGCCGTAGCAGAAGGAAATATGCTAGGTCATATCATAACTAAACAAGGCATTGTCATTGATCTAGAACGTGTGAAAGCCATTGCTTAGATCCCTCCCCCCAGTAGTAAGAAAGCAATGCAATCCTTTTTGGGTAAGATCAATTTTGTACGTAAGTTTATATCAGATTTCGCCCAGATAGTGAAGCCACTGCAGGGAATGATAAAGAAAAATGCTACCTTCAAATGGAATCAACCCGAAAAGGAAGCGTTCGACCAGATCAAGAAAGCGATAGCCGAAGCACCTTCCCTCCAGAGCCCAGATTTCGGCAGAGATTTTAGCTTGTATACTTTCGCTTCGGATTCGTCCCTGGCAGCCGTACTTACACAAAAGGACAGAAATAATGACGAGCGTCCTATTTCATTCATGAGCACCGGTTTGCAGGGAGCTGAATTAAATTATCCTGAAATCGAGAAACAGGCCTATGCGGTATATAAAGCGGTCAAACATTTCAGACCGTACATCTTAAAAAACCATGTCATAGTTTACGTTCCCCACCTAGCTGTTCGCTCACTGTTCATGCAGCAGGAGCTGGGCGAGAGACGAGGGAACTAGGTTGCGTGTATGCAAGAGTACGACTTAGAGTTTAAGCCAGCACGCACAGTTAAAGGGCAAGGTCTATGCCAAATGGCTGCAGAGGCCGCAAGTTCCCAACAGAGTGAAGAAGATAATTGGGAGCAAGAAATTGAAATGTACCAAACTGATGTCATTCCTCAAATAAAGAACCCTTCTTGGTACTCGGATATTTCGGGATATTTAGCACACGGCGTGTTAGACCCAGTTCTAAATGCCCAGCAGAAACGCGTAATCAGACTCAAAGCTGCGTCTTACCAAATAATCCAAGGGAAGCTTTTCAAGAAACATTCCGATGGGGTCATGTTACGCTGCCTGGAACATGATGAAGCTCAGAAAATCTTAACCAAGCTGCACGATGGACCAGCAGGAGGTCATTTTGCCGGGGATACCACTGCCCATAAAATTATGCGTGCAGGTTATTATTGGCCAACCCTTTTCAGAGATGCCCACGCATATGTTTGGAAATGCATTCAATTCCAGAAATTCGCAAACCGAGAAGCGCGTCCCGCCGCCCCTTTGTTGTCAGTAGCAGTAGAAGAACCATTCCAACAATGGGGGCTGGACGTCATTGGTGAGATCTTACCCCACTCTTCTAAGCAACACCGGTACATACTAACGGCTAATGATTATTTCACAAGGTGGGCTGAGGCAGTACCGTTACGCGAAATCAACGATCAGGAGGTAATGCAATTTGTCACTCATTCCATCATTACCAGGTTTGGCGTTCCAACTTCCTTGGTTTTTGATAATGCAACGTATTTTTCATCTTTTAAATTATATGATTTTGCTTTGGAAAATGGCATTGTTCTTAAACACTCTGCAAAATACTATCCCCAAGGAAATGGTCTAGCGGAGTCAACAAATAAAAATCTGATTCGCATCATTAAAAAGACCCTTCTGTCTCACCAACGCAACTGGCACAATGCCCTCCAAAATGCACTCTGGGCTGATCGCGTCACCCCTAAGTCCTCAATAGGCACCTCACCATATTTTCTCGTGTATGGGAAAGAAGCTGTCCTCCCGCCCAATTTATCTCTTCCCACTCTGCAGTTATCTCAAGAGTGTCATGGTACCCCTTGCCCCGCCTTGCAAACCCGCATTGACACCCTGCTGAAATTAGAAGAGGAAAGGCAGAAAACCCGGGAAAAATTCGCCATCCACCAGAGTCGAATCAAGAAATGGTTCGATAAAAAGTCTGCAGGAGATAAAAAATTTGGAGTAGGAGATCTTGTCCTAAAGTGGGATAAAGCTCACGAAGAAAAGGGGAAACATGCCAAATTTCAAGCACTATGGATAGGTCCCTTTCAGGTTAAAGAAAAGGTAGGTCCCCATACATTCCGATTGCAAACTCTAGAAGGAAAAGTCGAGGTCCTCCCGGTAAACGGGCATGACCTCAAACACTATTTTACCTGAATAGCCCTCAAAGGGCTGTTTCTGCCCATGTATCATAAAAGTCGTGTTTTTGTTCTTCTTGTCAAAAAAAATAAAATAAATAAATAAATCTCTTTCTCTAAATCTATAAGGAAGACCTTGTCTAAAGCTACCCGCAACTGGCTCACTCCTTGATAGGTTCTATGCTGATGAAAGGCCCTTCCCGCAAAACACGAGGCAGTCAAAACTCGCTTGTAATGGGCACCATGGGATAGTGCACGGCCTTACTGGAGTCTTCAAGCATAAGGAGCCACCTAGTGGCTCTGAAAGGTGCAGGCAGAAAAGGTCTTACATAGCAGCAACCGGATTGGGAGGGAACAGGGCTAACTCAGGAGACTTTCAGGTCATCCGGGAAAAACCCAAGTCCTCATATAAGACCAGGAGCAACCTCTCTGCAAGAAAAATAAGTCGGGATCCCTCATCCGCCCAGGAAAAATATGCCCATCTAAATAAGTGCCACAGGCACATTCTCAAATAAGTGCAATCACACACAAATAAAGGGTAAAGGATTGAGAAAGGCTTCCTGCGCAGAGAGGTGATGTAACGACTCCGCCGGGGTACTGACCAGGCTTGCTGGCAGCAGAGCAATGTTCATGACTCCTTAGGCAGTGACTCCGCCGGGGCCGAGAGGTTTGCTCGCAGCGGAGCAACACCATGAGGACGAAATAATTGTACCGGACCCTGAGGTTGTCCAAAGTTTCCCCGACCCTCCCGGTCCTAGAGCGCGAAGAATTAAAATTCGGTTGATCTGCACCCAATAAGCCAAAAGGCCAGGCAACTATGCAAGGTGACAAAGGAAGGAAGGTGTAAACTCTGAGGTAAAAGAACAAGCTAGTATTAGGCCCCTCCCTCCTCCCTCATGGACCATTCATTGGCAGAGACTCTGAATTCATCCAGTGAATCGCCATTTGTTGTAGCCTCTACAACACCCTCCAAAAATACAAAAAATAAGAACACACACTTCAAAATTTTTGGAGCCCCGTTAAAACTAAAAGAGAAAAGGCTAAGTGAAGTTTTGAAGGGCAAGTCGCTAAGTCGCAAATTCATCCTGTGAAACAATTGCGACCCCTGCGACCTGTGCGACCCCGCGACCCCAAGGTCGCCAGGTCGCAAGGTCGCATGGTCCGGAATTAAAGAAGTTGCGACTCATGCGACCTATGCGACCCCACGACCTTAAGGTCGCCAGGTCGCAAAGGTCGCAAGGTCGCAAGGATAAGTAATTAAGGAAATTTGCGACTCAGCGACCTTTGCGACCTAGCGACCCTAGGGTCGCAAGGTCGTAAGGTCGCACTCTACCAACTTGTGACCTCATTAAGTGCCCACACGTGCGACCCTTTTTTAAAAGGGCAGGTCAATAGGTCGCATTTGTCACTTGCAGCGAAAAGTTAGGAATCGCTCTGACAGGTCGACTGGCGCATTTTCTTCCGGGTAAGTTGCTATTTCCTCTCTGTGTTTCCTTCATGAGCATTTCTTTCCCAAATCTAGCCTCCCCATTGTCTTAATTACCTGCTGGGGAGGCTGTGGGGTTTTTTGTGAGGTTTTCCATATCGTTTTGTTCTCCTGTTATCACCATTAAACCCCAGGATCACTTTTCTTGTCCAGCCCCTCATGGCTTTGTCCTACCCGCAGCCTGGACCCCTCCCATGCCTTGTATGCTTCCCGTTAGGTGAGAAATGAACTCCAAGCCGCGCGCGCTCGAAACCCCCCGGCAGGCCCAAGTGCGACCTGTGACCCAACGACCCGGTCGCAAGGTCGCAAAGTCGCGTGATCCTCTGTTAGCGACTCTGCGACCCTGCGACCTAGTCGCAAGGTCGCGAGGTCGCATGTGAGTTCTTTGGTTAATCAGCGACCCTGCGACCCCAAGAGAACTGGCACTAAATTCCCGTATGGGGACTCCATTATCTCATATCATCATGTCTTTCTATCATGGGATTCTTTCCGAATGCAACAGGGACTTAGAGAAGACAACACACTGTCTCTCCTCGATTCTAGCAAATGCGGCACCCCTGTCCCCGAAAGAAGGGCAAGAAGGTAGTGGAAGAAGAATCAGACATGACGTTAAAATATCTCCTCCGCCAATATGACAGAGACACCTCTTCGACCTTCGCAAAAGGGGACAACAGATGGTATGAAGTATACCACGAGTTCGCTATGTCAAGCCGAGTTTCAAGATCTCCTGGGGACTGGTGTACAAATTAAAGGTCAAAAAATCCAAGTTACATCTATAGGGCACACCAGCCCATCTTCCTGCCTGTAAATATTAGGACTGATCAATTTAAAACTATCCTAAAAATTTTCTGATTCGAGATAGCAAAGGTAAAGCTTTCGCGATGTTGGAGGGCTCAGACGCCCAGGTCTACTACTTGCTACCCCAACCAGAGGAAAACTTTACCCCGAGATGGGTTTCTGCCCATGAAGTACCCGTGGTTGATACAATCAGGAAGTGGTGGGCAGAACCGGACAAATTTAAGGTCAGGAAAGACCAGGAGTACCCGGTGGCCGGTCTGAGGAAAGTGTATAAACTAATGGCCGCCATGCTTTGCAGATTGTACGGACGTCCGGACGCCACCACCTTCAACGGTGCATGGGCAACTATAATGGAATATGTAATCTGCACCTGCATCATTTCAACTGGCCGGTATGTTAATGGCTCAATGCAACAATGCATTTGGCCATTCTGCATGAAGGAACGCCGTCGTAGTTCTATATGGCTTCGTATCTACTAGGATTACGTCTCTGCTCACTGCATTTTGCGGGATTGGCTACATAACTATGACTCCGAACGTACCCAAGCAATTCATTTGGTGCACTGGGCATTTGAACGGCATAAGTCATATTGAGCAACTTCGTATATCTATCTCTCCCTTTACTTAGAAGCTATTTGGTCAAGACACCCCCTGCATGTCTTGGCGTGCGATGGAGATGCTAGGTCAGGTGGCACACTGGTTTCCGTTCGCTGAATATACATTCATCCGGGTATTTGGCACATTCAAAGCCCCACATGCTCTGCCTAGGTTTATCACCGATAAGGTGCTTATGCAGGAGGTATGTTTCCAAATGACCTCGGGTTTCTCCAACGTCCTTTCAAAAGGAAAGAAGAAACCTTGGCCCGCTCTGCCCCTCACCATCGGTGCTTATACAGTCAAGGACTCCAGAGAAGTAAGGGATCAAGGGGAAGAGATAAAAGGTTATCACTTTAGAAGCCTGGAATACCGAACATATGACCCATTCAAGATAGTTTCGGAGCACTATAAGAAGGCCAATTTTAAATGGAGCTATCAGCATGTCGAATGCCCGGCAGATGATGAGAAAAGAAACTAGTACAATGCAGACACGCAACTAGCTACGGGGATTGACTCTGACCGAGAAGAAGAAGATCACCAAAATTTAGAAGACAAGAGTCAAAAACTAGGAGGCTCTTCTTCATCCAAAGATAAGAAAACACGGACCAGTACAGGGCCTGGCACCTTGGATCAGCTAAAAGAAGCAGAGGCCCAGGCCAAGAAGGAAGAGGAAAAGAAAATGAAGGAGGATGAAGAGAAATGTAGAAGAGATGCAAGGATAGAACAGAAAAGGAAACAGGCCGAGGAAAAAGAAAGATAGGAAAAGGAAGCACAGGCGGCGGCAGAACAAGCACTTAAGGAAGAACTTGACAAAGCCGAACAGCAGAAGAAAACAGACCAAGCTGCCGCAGCAGAGAGAAAAAGAAAAGCTGAGAGAGAAGCAGAGGCAGAGTCAGAACGCAGGAAGAAGGAGGAACATGACAAGGCAAAAGCCGAGCGCCGGCAAAAGGAAAAAGGAAAAGGACAAACGCAGGATAAAGAGGATGAACTGATAGATGATATCGACATATCTCCCCTGGAGATTCCTCCGAGTGGCAAGAAAAGTATCCTCCCTGATGATGATTTTCCCGAGGAACAAGAGGAAGAGGTTTTCGACCTGACTAGATTGAAATTTGACCAATTCTCTTTCAAAATACGGCAAGAGAGAAGAAAATCCTTGGCGCAAAGCCATCCCGCCATATCTACGGTCGCCACTGAAAAGGACATCGTCCCGGATACCAGGACTAACCCGGTAATGATAGCATCAGCAGGTACCGCTTTTGCTGCAGCTATGGAGGAAAATGTCACTAGAATGAGCAGGGAGATTATTTCCCTACAAAACAAGTTAAAAGCAGCGGAACAGGAGAAAGCAGTACTGGAGAGTGAAGTGCGACAGCTCCAAAGTAAGCCTTCCCAAGTCAATGAAGTCCCACTGGCAGTCATGAAAGAATGTGACGTATTGGAAATGACCATGCAACAAGTATATAGAGAAATGCTCACCCTAAAACAAACAGTGGCCCCTTTGGCAGAGGCACGAGCGGAAACCAAAGTGAAGCATGAGCAGCTCAAGGAGACCTCTGTAGCTTTGGACAGAATGATAAACTGGACAGCACAGTACCATCAAGCTCCCGAAAATGTGCCTAGGAAGGATTGGAGTCACACACAAGACGCCAAAGTACAAATCCGGATGAAGATACAGTCCAAAGACAAGCTGGCCAAAGATTTGGACAAAGTGGTGTCTGCATATAATCACCTGATCAGTGGTATAGACTCCATGAACGCTCTTCATCACATTCTGTCGTTGGGGGCACTGGACGAAACTAAATACTGGGAGCAAATAGATCGGGAAATTCAGTCTTTTCTGCAACCCTTGAGACAAGCTTCTGCCGCACCAGAATTTGAGGCATCACAAGAGAACCTAAATCGGTTGCTTGTCACTCCAGTACAAATCTACACCAAGCTTGCCTCCCTCTCAATTCAGATCTCCCAGAAGAAGGGAACTCTGATACCAAATGCCCTGGAATGTATGCACCGATTAAAAGAGGAAACCCCTCTAGTCTCCCCTATAGCAGCGGATTACCAGGCCTGGCGAGATTTCCTCAAGGGGAAGAAAATTGACGCTCCAGACCTCTCGAGCGCGCTACCACCTCCATAGCTAAGCTTTTTCAGTCGCAGGTCGCGATCGCCCCCAGGTCGCAGGTCGCGCCCACGCCTGAGTCGCAGGTCGCACCGGCACATGAGTCGCAGGTCGCAATTACTTCCGAAAGTCGCAGGTCGCATGTTCGGCCAAGGTCGCAGGGAAGCTGAACCGTCGGGAAGTCGAAGCGTCGGAAAGCCTAAAGAGCGTTTTTGAATCTATAAATACCCCTGCGGGGCACATAGTTAAGAGGCTTCTCTTTTGGTGGACTGGAGCAATATTGCATTGTAATTGAAGGGTCATACTCTGACTCATGTGAAATTCAGATACTTGTTAAAATCCCTTTGTTGGATGATGTATTTAGCTGTGACAAAACTGTGTGTATTTTGCGTGTAGTTTCAGAATATCGTATGATTAATGAAGTTGTGTTCTTAATAGTATCATTCGTACTTCATATCTATCTGTGATTGTGCTTGATGATGCTTAAGTTTATCGTTTGTTCTTATAATGAATGTTAATGAACTATTTTATTAGCATTTCATTGCATCTTTCGGAAAGTTAAGGGATATCCTTGCCACGAAGAACTGTTTCTTTAGTGGTCAGATTATCTTGCATGCATTACCCCATAGATGTGTTGCTAACGACACTTCCTGGGCGTATGCATTTTTTTCATTACCTTGCTACGCACAGTGTTATATATCAGTTTGATACATCAATCATGTATTATGTATCATGTGAATGAGTGTATGTCTGCAGATTTAATCAGGTTCTTCGAGACCGAAGAGAAAGTCATTTAAGCGGTAGCCAGACCCACACCCCGGACGGGATCCCTATTCCAAATGGTTCAAAGTCTAATTGGGACTTTCTACCGGGGAGATCCCCTACTGTTGGCCGGACATATTTTCCCGTCAACATGATGTTAAAAATAAAACTTTATATCACAACTTAAAATTGTAGGAATTTACAGGGTAAGTTCTTTAGGTCAAGAACCAAAGGTCACCTCTCACAAACACATCACAAATCAGTACACCAGTATAATCACGTGGTTAAAACCCTCAAAGAGGGAAACAATTCACGTCCTGAGCCAATGTGACCACTTCAAGAAATTTATTAATATAAAAATAAAAGTTGCTTATGTTTCTCTCATAAACGGTTACCAGAAAAATGACCCTCCATGCTCTTTAAATAGAGATCATGGACTAATCAAGTGTTAAGCCACGTATCAAGTGTCATCAATACCGAGGTGAGAGATGAGCATTGGATCACTATAAATCATGACCATCGGATTATAAGTTACAAATGTACATGGTAAAGAAACACACTTTACCTAACTCTACACTAGACTAAGTTATTCTTAAGTATTTTCTATGTGTCGAAATATCCTAACATCCCCCAATAGTTAAGAATAACTTAGTTTAGTGTAGAGTTAGGTAAAGTGTTTTTATTTAAAATTTACATTTGTAACTTATAATCTGATGGTCACGATTTGTAGTGATCTCATGGTTATCTCTCATCTCGGTATTAACGACACTTGATCCGTGGCTTAAAACCCGATTGTTCCATGATCTCTATTTAAAGAGCATGGAGGGTCATTTTTTCAGTAACCGTTTATGAGAGAAACATATGTAACTTTTCCTTTTATAGTAATAAATTTCCTGAAGTGGCTGCATTAGCTTAGGCCATGGACTCTTTCCCTCTTTGAGGGTTTTAGCCACGTGATTATAGTGGTGTATTGATTTTTGATCTGTTTGTGAGGGGTGACCTTTGGTTCTTGATCTAAGGAACTCACCCTATAAATTCCTATATGGTATCATAGCCTGGACCCAAGTTTGATTCTCCCGAGCTGCTTTACCGGGGCTATTGATTCCCCTGAGCTGCATTTGAGGGAGGGTGTTTCCCACCCTGGGGATCCTAGTTACCGGTTTGGAAGTTTACCAACATCTGCGGGTTTTTGTGTAACGGAAAATCTCTACAAAAATTGAATATTAAAAACTAATATTTTATTATTATAAACTGAATTATTTTTTATTCTTGGAATAAAGTTTATTATGTATCATTTATGTCGCTCATGTCTTCCTTTGTGCATATCTTATTTACTAAGAACAGCAAAACGGTTTATGCTATGTTGAAATTTATGAATTTCTTATTGTCTATCATTATTTATTTATTGAATTTGTCAATCATTATAGGATATTCAATTTCTTTATGGTTAAAGAATTTAATATCTTATTACAAAAATAAAAAATGTAAAGATTCAATCATTTCATAGATAACAACGAAAATATATTAATATTAAAATATAATATTAAAAGTAAAATTTAAAAGCGATCGTTAATCTAATTTGTATTATTATAATATTATAATATTAACATAATCTGAAATATTATTATAATTTTTGTGGTTGAGGTAATTTTAAAGAAAAAAAAATGATGGTTTAGTATACTTATTTTCTACTTGGTAAATGAAAGTAAGACATAGATTCAAATCCTTTACCATACATTGTAAATAAAGCTTTATGAATCAGTGCTTTAAACTTCAATTCATCTCGTTCATGCTTTTTTGAAAGAGTTTTTGAAAAAGTGACTAAGTTTCAATATTTTTTGTTCATCACATTAAATTTTTCAAATGACATGGTAAATTAGTATAAATTAAAATGGAATTGTTAATCTATTGTAGAATTATTTAATTTTTTCTCTTTAAATTTTTTGAGTATTATTAAATATATAATGTGAATTTTCTAACATTTTGAAAATGAATTTAGTGTTTAGATGAAAGGGCATTACATTTTTTTAATTTCTACAGAGACTATTTTATAATCCATTGACTAGTTTTTTATTAAACAATTTCATGTTGATTGCATATATATAAGCTTATTAATTTAAATCAAATAAATATTTTCAAAACTTGGTTAAAGGAAAGAGAAGAACTCATATTTTGAAGAGGCAAGAACACAAATGGGACATTTAAATTATTAAAATAATCCAATTCTTTATATTAAATATAATATAATATTATATATTACTTTAACAAAAGTAAAACTTAATATTATATAAACTATATTAAAATTTAAAACCTAAAATGTATAAATTATATTTTTTCTATAAAACCAACCATGTTAATATTAATATTTTCTTAATTTGATAACAGTGCAATCAATGAATAGAAAACATATTTAATTCATTAAATTTTTTGAAAAACTTAAATTTAAAAATATAACTTATCAACCACGTTTCATAATATAAATTTTAGTTTTTATATTTCTAATTTCATATCTCCGTATGTGGTGACAAATAACTTAGTACACTTATTAACCAATAATAATACAATGAGCAAAGCAATATAAAAATAATATAGTGAATGAAGTTTTAAGCCATTATCAACCACTACAATTCGTGCATGTAATCCATGAAGGAAGGATCAGTATTCAAGGTATATTGAGTAACTGAAAAATGACTTGTATAATTACGCCGTAAGGCGTTATTATTTGAAAACAACTTTGCTGATGTGCATCGTGTCATAATGTGAAACCCTTAGATTATATGTTAGACGATTGAAACATTTTCAACCCTTAGATAGAAAAGTTAGTTTAAAATGCAGTTATGAAATATAGAAAATGAAAAGAGAAAATGTAGAAGGTAGAGCATTGAGCGACTGGACATTCTCGGATTTTAGAGAAGCTTCTGGGATTTCAGAGAAGCAATGCCTGTGCCTCATTGCTGCTGGAAAATGCAATTGGTACAATCTTTGCGCCTCATTGTTGCTGAAATCATTGGTAGTAGTTTTTTTTTCATATATGTGTAATGCTTTGGTGCCTGCTGCAGGTGGAAAACGTGGTGGTGAAGGTGGATTACCTCATATCGAGGGAAGATGGTGGCGACCTCAATGTGAAGGAAGGGAAGGGAAAGGGACTGGATTCCTTTTCTGTTTTTGCAGGGAAGGCTATTCAACATCTGAACACGAAGCACAAAGCCCCCATTGAGAAAGGCCTCTTAGATGAAGAATTCGTGAGAATTGAAGCTACTTTTGGCTTCACTTTTCCTCTAGATTTAAGGGATGTTTTGCAACAGGGTGTCCCTGTGGGAGTTGGTTTCCTTGATTGGAGGTCGGGTGGGTCTCAGCAGCTGCGCATGAGACTCAATCTGCAATGGCAGGGCTTTCATATGAGGTGGCCCAGGATCGATTCTGGTGCAAGAAATGGGGTCGGAGGCCCCGCAATACAGAAAACACAACTGAAATTGCGAGGGCCAACTTGAAAAAGGTGCCTCTTTTCATACCCTTGTATGGCCATTTCTATATCCCCTCCTCTCCCAGTCTTGCAGGAAATCCTCTGTTTTTTTTTTATAAGAGCCATGTGTTTTGTTGTGGGTTCGACCTTGGTGAGCTGTTTTGCAACAGGGTGTCCCTATGGGAGTTGGTTTCCCTGATTGGAGGTCGGGTGGGTCTCAACAGCTGCGCATGAGATTCAACCTGCAATGGCAGGGCTTTCATATGAGGTGGCCCAGGATCGATTCTGGTGCAAGAAATGGGGTCGGAGGCCCCGCAATACAGAAAACGCAGTTGAAATTGCGAGGGCCAACTTGAAAAAGGTGCCTCTTTTCGTACCCTTGTATGGCCATTGCTATATCCCCTCCTCTCTCAGTCTTGCAGGAAATCCTCTGTTTTTTGTTTATAAGAGCAATGTGTTTTGTTGTGGGTTCGACCTTGGTGATTTCTTTGAGAGGGAAAATTTACAAATTTAGGACAATCACATGAAACTTGGTTGGTATATGCTGCTATTGTGAACAGTGAACATTTACTGAGAAAAACTGAAACCAAGAGATTGAAAAAGATAATTGTAAAATTTGGGATAGCAGCATTAAACTTGGTTGGTATATGCTGCTATTGTGAACCATGAACATTCAGTACGTGGAATGAAGCTCATAATATTGAAAATGAACCAAGAGACCCAGAAAGACGTTGAATAATAAATACATGAGATGTCAACGAGTAAATTTTCATTTTGTATTATTAACTGGATTTTCTGTATGTAGTCACTGAATGATCAGAAAATGCCCACCCGTGTATCCTCAGTAACTATCAACCTAATTAAAAATATAAGCATTAAGAATATTTGAGAGGGAAACTTCTGGCGCCCATGAGCCCTTGGATTTTTCAAAGAGTTTCAGGTCTGTTCATGATGGTTTGAAGGATATTTCAATGAGTTTTCACGGGAGAAAGGCCTCTTAGATGAAGAATTAATGAGAATTGAAGCTACTTTTGGCTTCACTTTTCCTCCAGATTTAAGGGCTATTTTGCAACAGGGTGTCCCTGTGGGAGTTGGTTTCCCTGATTGGAGGTCGGGTGGGTCTCAGCAGCTACGCATGAGACTCAACCTGCAATGGTAGGGCTTTCATATGACGTGGCCCAGGATCGATTCTGGTGCAAGCAATGGGGTCAGAGGCCCCGCAATACAGAAAACGCAGCTGAAATTGCGAGGGCCAACTTGAAAAAGGTGCTTCTTTTCATACCCTTGTATGGCCATTGCTATATCCCTTCCTATCCCAGTCTTGCAGGCAATCCTCTGTTTTTTTTTTATAAGAGCCATGTGTTTTGCTGTGGGTTCGACCATGGTGAGCTGTTTTGCAACAGGGTGTCCCTGTGGGAGTTGGTTTCCCTGATTGGAGGTCAGGCGGGTCTCAGCAGCTGCGCATGAGACTCAACCTGCAATGGCAGGGATTTCATATGAGGTGGCCCAGGATCGATTCTGGTGCAAGCATTGGGGTTGGAGGCCCCGCAATATAGAAAACGCAGCTGAAATTGCGAGGGCCAACTTGAAAAAGGTGCCTCTTTTCGTACCCTTGTATGGCCATTGCTATATCCCCTCCTCTCCCAGTCTTGCAGGAAATCCTCTGTTTTTTGTTTATAAGAGCCATGTGTTTTTCTGTGGGTTCAACCTTGGTGATTTCTTTGAGAGGGAAACTTTCGGTGCCCATGAGCCCTTGGATTTTTTAGAGAGTTTCAGGTATGTTCATGATGGTTTGAGGGATATTTCAATGAGTTTTCATGGGAGAAGGGGTAGGTGGGTTGAATTGAGAAGAATTCTGCCAAATTGAATGATAAGAAATCTAGCAGTAGCAGGAGTACAAACCAGGATTCTGTAGCTAAACGCTGCAATGTTATTTATAACAACAAGAGATTTTCAGAATGGAACAAGAGGAGTATTTCTATGTCTGACAGGCACTCTTACATTGGCAACAATAGCTACATTTCCCCTAATTTTAAATGCAATGTCCACTTCCACAGTAATATTCTTTCTGACAAAATTAATGTGCACTCCCCTGCCCCTTCAAAATATCCATGGTAGATATCATTTTGGACTGATTTGGCTGAAGAGAGGCCCAATTCTTCTCTCCACGTACAGACCAGGATAGGGCCTTAGATCTGAGGGACATGAAGGGTGAAGGAAGCATGTATACTTATATAGATAGATAGAGAGAGTAACATATGGTAACCATGGCTAAGAATCATTGGTAGTAGTTTTTTTTTTCATATATGTGTAGTGCTCTGGTGGCTCCTGCAGGTGGAAAACGTGGTGGTGAAGGTGGATTGCCTCATATCAGGGGAAGACGGTGGCAGCGTCAATGTGAAAGAAGGGAAGGGGAAGGGACTGGATTCCTTTTCTATTTTTGCAGGGAAGGCTATTCAGCATCTGAACACGAAGCACAAAGCCCCCATTGAGAAAGGCCTCTCAGATGAAGAATTCCTGAGAATTGAGGCTACTTTTGGCTTCACTTTTCCTCTAGATTTAAGGGCTATTTTGCAACAGGGTGTCCCTGTGGGAGTTGGTTTCCCTGATTGGAGGTCGGGTAGGTCTTAGCAGCTGCGCATGAGACTCAACTTGCAATGGAAGGGCTCTCATATGAGGTGGCCCAGGATCGATTCTAGTGCAATAAATGGGGTCGGAGGCCCTGCAATACAGAAAACGCAGCTAAAATTGCGAGGGCCAACTTGAAAAAGGTGCCTCTTTTGGTACCCTTGTATGGCCATTGCTATATTCCCTCCTCTCCCAGTCTTGCAGGAAATCCTCTGTTTTTTGTTTATAAGAGCCATGTGTTTTGCTGTGGGTTCGACCTTGGTGATTTCTTTGAGAGGGAAACTTCCGGTGCCCATGAGCCCTTGGATTTTTTAGAGAGTTTCAGGTATGTTCATGATGGTTTGAGGGATATTTCAATGAGTTTTCACAGGAGAAGGGGCAGCTGGGTTGAATTGAGAAGAATTCTGCCAAATTGAATGACGAGAAATCTAGCAGTAGAACAATTAGTCAATTCCAGTTTTATTAGTGCATTTGGCAATGTCCCGACCTCCACTATATGATTGCAAAACCGGAGGGAGAAATATTGAAGGATGGGGAAAACACCTGTAGCAAATTATACCTCTGATAATTTCATGTTGTACAGTTCCAAGACTTGCAGCTGAGGCATGCAGTTTTCATTGGATGATTCCAAATCATTCCATGTTCTTAATGTTTGCAACGGGAAATTCAATACTCTCAACTCCGTCAATTGAGTCAACAGTCGAACAGTCACCGGCAAATGTTTCAATTCACTGCAATTATCGAGCCTCAATTCCTTTAAGATCTTCAACTGACCGACTGAAGGTGGTAGACTGTGTAGCAAAGGGCTCCCTATTTCCAGAACCTCCAAATCCCCCAAGTATCCAATTTCATTTGGCATTTATTTTATGTTTGTTCCCCTAAGATCTAATTTTTTTAGGTACTTTTGGTGTTATACAGTTTGGAAGAGCAGGGCACTCTCATGCTGTGTTAATACTGGCATGTAGAAGATGAATCAAGATAACATTATCATGGAGGTTATCTAATTGAGTTATTCCTCCACAAGAACATCTATGGAGGTTGCAGTGCCTTGATCTTAACTTGTGTCACTCTGCAAAACAATTGAGTTACTTGAGTCCTCTCTCTGGCAAAATGGTTGTAGATTTCCAATCCATTGATGGTTGAGACCCCATAGAATTTTGGTAAATGATGTCGTAGAGGAAAGTAACATTTGTTCACAACCCTTAGAATTTTTTATAAAGAGCATTGAACATACTTCAATCCACCAAAGCCCCTTTGTTGTATCTCTCTTTCCATCCTTAGACTTGAAGAGCAATAAATAATAGTTAGAAAATAATTATGTTTTTAATAAAAGTGAAAAATGAAATTGGGTTTTTGCAAAAAGAAATTCTTTATCTGTGTAAACATCGCAATCTCCTCCGAGAGAGAACAGGGTACCACTTTTCAATGCAACAAACACAGTAACGCTTTGTGCATATGGAGCACTAGACCACTCTTCCTTTGTCATTTCTTTTGCATTGATGGCACATTGTACTCATAGTTTTCTGTAAGGGTGATTTTATTTCTTTCTCCCCCACCGCATTATCATGAGACAAAGAATGTTCTCCAAGGTCGGTATTGGCTTTGGTCTGTAATTTACTATCCCATTTTATCTTCCTTCTGTTTGCTTCAACCTTAGCAACATCAACCTCTGGAGGTGGAGCAATTGTCACGTCTTTTCTCTATTGGAGAAGAAAGGCATGTCTATCTGTGATCAAGAACGCAGTTCCACTGCACAACCATATCCATATACTTCCTCCCTATATGGGGGATTTTTTCCATGTATTGGAATTTTCTAATTCTTTCACTGTAACTATGATCTTTTAAACCAGAACAAAATTTTAAGAGGATCCGTAATCTCGGTTAATATTTTTAACCAGAATAGGATTTATTGAAAATCCTAAGTAATTGTTATTTTTATAGAATGTATGTTATTTTTTATTGTTGTGGTGAGGTACCGTGTGTTTGTGAAATCAATGTTTGTGAATGAGAGCATAGAATGGAGAGGAAAAGGTGAGATGATGGGAAAATAAAAACAAAACTCCATGATACTATAGTAGAATGGATAAAGATAAACCACAAAATTAATGAGATGGATAATTAAGATCCACTAGACACAAACCACATGCTATTTTTATAGAATGTATGTTATTGTTTATTGTTGTGGTTATATACTGTGTGTTTGTGAAATCAACGTTTGTGAATGAGAGCATAGAACGGAGAGGAAAAGGTGAGATGATGGGAAAATAAAAACAAAACTCCATGATACTATAGTAGAATGGATAAAGATAAACCACAAAATTAATGAGATGGATAATTAAGATCCACTAGACACAAACCACATCCAGTGGAATCAATATATTATCCTTGGATAAGCATAGAATAACAAATGAAGCACTGTAATAACTTCACAGTGTCAACACAGTAAATTACTTGCAGTCCCAACACATGAAACACAATTTCCTTTTGACCGAGAAACCCATTTTGATCTCTCACACCAATCTGTAGTTTTTTTGTTTATAGCCTCAATTTGTCCTCGTGTGTTTCGAAACTGTATGAAACCAGCACTAGGCTACTAAAGAAGGAATAAGTGAAATAAATGAGAAGTTATGGGCATCTCCATTCATGCAACTTTTCGACTGAACCTGGACTTGAATATACACGTTTATCTTGCTACTTTTCTACTATATAGCTTCTCTGACAAACGAAAAACTCTCAGGCCTTTGTGGCCAATTTAAGAATTAATCACTGGTTCTTTCCACCCAGATTAGCTTACCACCCATGTTATGATATGATCATGATTTTTGTTCTTGTGAAGGGAATACCTGAGATATTATTGGTGGAAAAAGATGATCATAACATTACAAAATTTAGGACAATCACATGAAACTTGGTTGGTATATGCTGCTATTGTGAACAGTGAACATTTACTGAGCGGAACTGAAACCAAAAGATTGAAAAAGATAATTGTAAAATTTGGGACATCAGCATTAAACTTGGTTGGTATATGCCGCTATTGTGAACCGTGAACATTCAGTACGTGGAATGAAGCTCAGAATATTGAAAATGAACCAAGAGACCCAGAAAGACGCTGAATAATAAATACATGAGATGTCAACGGGTAAATTTTCATTTTGTATTATTAACTGGATTTTCTGTATGCAGTCACTGAATGATCAGAAAATGCCCACCCACGTATCCTCAGTAACTATCAACCTAATTAAAAATATAAGCATTAAGAATATTCAACATTCTGGATCAACGTAATCCCAAGTATTAACTATGAGACATTCAACATTCTGGATCAACAATCAGAATGCGTCCAGTAAATTTACTTCTATAACTAATATGTCAAGCCCTAACTATCAGAAATTCAACATAATTTAGGAACATGTATTAAGAATATTCTACACTATTTTATAAAACTAATAGATCCAATACACTCTCACATTTAACTATGAAGCATTGTACTTTATTTAATCTTTATAAGTTAAATATTTAATTAAATCACAAATTAATTACAATTGCTTTCTTTCTAACTTCTTTCTTACGGAGTTTCCTTTGCAACATTAGGTGCAATTGCTAGTTATGTTATAATGAATTTTATGATGATCTTTGTCATAGCGATATTATATTATATTTATATAATTACAGTTATTATATTAATATTATTTTTTATATTAATATAATATTAGTTATTATATAAAATTTTGATTATTTTTTTTTGTGGGGTTTTGGTTAAACGGTGATGAGGTGGGTTGATGTATTTGGACATTAAAAAAAAAAAAATGAAAAATAAAAGGAACTACCAAACTTACAAAAAAAAAAAATTATATTTAAAAGTAAAGTATAATTTACATATAATATATAAAATTTATATAAAAAATGAACATAAATATCATAATTTTCAAAAATTAAATGTAAAAATGAGTATTTTTATTAGAAATGATGTTAAAAATAAAACTCAATATTAAAACTTAAAATTTAATATTTAAAAGTAATATTGTATTATTATAAATTGAATTATTTGTGATTGATGGACAATATGGTTGTATCACATATTTGTTTGGGACTTGACTAAAGTTTATTGCATATCGTTTATGTGTACTATCTCTTACTTTATGCATATATTATTTACTAAGATCATTAAAAGGGTTTATGCTATGTTGAAATTGATGAATTTATTATTGTCTATCATTATTTACTAAATTTCAAAAAATAGTTTCTCAATAATTCTTTGATATTCAATTTCTTTATAGTTAAAGAATTTACGTTTTTATTATAGAAATAATAAAAAAAGTAAGTATTCAAGCATTTCACATATAACAAGGAAATTATAGTAATATTAAAACTTAATATTAATGGTAAAATTAAAAAGCTATTGTTAAAACCTAATATGTATTATTATAACATTAATACAAACTGAAATATTATTATAATATTTGTGATTGAGATAATTTTAAATAAGAAAAAAAATATGATAGTTTACCATACTCAGTTTGTACTTGGTAAATGCACCGCGTTCATGCTTTTTTCAAATTCACAAATTCCTTAGTGTAATTTTTAATATATCTTTTTTTCACCACATAAAATTTGGCAAATGGCATAGTAAACTAATAGAATTTAAAAGCGAATTGTTAATCTAACGTGGAATTGTTTAAATTTTTCTTTAAAATTTTCCAATATTATTGAATATACAATGTGAATCTTCTAGCATTTTGAAAATGAATTTACTGCTTAGATGAAAGAGTATGAGGCCATTACATTGTTTTAATTTCTACAAAGACTATTTCATAATCGACTGGCTAATATTTTATTAAACAATTTCATGATGATTACTTTTATATATATATATATGTATGTATGTATGTATGTATGTATGTATGTATATGTAAAAGCTTATTAATTTTAAATATTCAAAACTTGGTTAAAGAAAAGAGAAGAACTTAGATTTTGAAGAAGCAAAAAAATTAAGAAAAAGTAAGACATTTAAAATATTAAAATAAACCAATGTTTATATTAAATTTAATACAATATTATATATTATTTTTAAAAAACTAAAACTTAATATTATATAAACTGTATTAAAATTTAAAACCTATAATATATAAATTATATTTCTTCTATATAAAACTAACCATGTTAATATTTTTCGAGTTTGATAAAAATGCAATCAATGAAAGCCAATGAATAGAGGACATATATTTGGTCCATTAGGATTTTTGAAAGGAATCAATTTAAAAATGTAACGTACTAGAATGCAATATTTGAATGCAGCCATGTTTCATCTTTAATCTTCGTAGGTGGCGACAAATAACTTTTACAATAAATTTTTAATTGTGTTTTATAAAAAAATAATTTAAGTAAGGTTTAAACATATGATTTAGATATGCAAGAATAATTTAAGCAAGGTTTAAACATATAATTTAGATATGCAAGAAAGTTAGTGGTGTGAATTTCATCCATTGATTTAGTGGAAACTACGAGAATATACTGGCATCTTAACGTTTACACCATCTGATCAAAAAAATTAATTAAGAAAATCATTAAAGTAGACAATTCCAACGAGATACACCTATCGACTTAATTAAAAAATAAAGAAATATTAATAGATATTAATACAGTGAACAAAACCATATAAAAAATAATAATAATAATACAGTGGATGAATTTTTAAGTCATTCTTAACACAACTACTATTAATGCATGTAATCCATGAAGGATCACGGTAACTGAAAATTGACTAGTATAGTTATGTTATGATGACTTTTATGATGATCTTGGTCATAGCGTTATTATTTTATATTTATACAATTATATTTATTATAATAACATTACTTTGTATATTAATATAATATTACTTATTACATAAAAGTTTTATTATATTTTAATAACTATATTTAGAAGTAAAATTTAATTTATATATAAACATAATAAAATTTATATGAAAAAATAAATTAAAATATGATATTTATTCAAAATTAAATGTAAAAATGAGTATTATTATTAGATATAATTCTAAAAGTAAAACTTAATATTAGAAATTAAAATTTAACATTAAAATCTAATATTTTATTGTTATAAATGAATTATTTGTGATTGATGGATAATATGGTTGTATCACATATTTGTTTAGGTTTTGAATATTGTTGATTGCATATCATTTATGTGGTTCATCTCTTCCTTTGTACATATATTATTTAATAAGAGTAGTAAAAGGGTTTATGTTGTGTTGAAATTGATAAATTTCTTGTTGTCTATTATTATTTATTAAATTTCAAAAAATTATTTCTCAATTATTCTTGGATATTCAATTTCTTTATACTTAAATAATTATAGAAATAAAAAATGTAAGGATTAAATCATTTCATAAATAAGAAGGAAAACATATTAATATTAAAAAATAATATTAAAAGTCATATTTAAAATCTATTGTTAAAATCTAATATGTGTTATTATAATATATATTATTATAATATTTGTGATTGAGGCAATTTTAAAGAAAAATAAAATATGATGGCTTACCACACTCACTTTCTACTTGGTAAATGACCGTAAGACATAGATTCAAATACTTTATCCATATATTCTAAATAAATATTTATGAATGATTGATTTTTTGAAATTCACAAATTCCTTAGTGAATAAGTTTCAATATGAAAGGAAGACATGAAGAAGTGGGTTTTCCATCTGAGCTGAAGGAACACCACCACCATGAATTAGGGTTTGGTAGGTTTTGAGCATTTTTTCCTTGGCAGTCCTTCTACCCCAGCCTTGGGGCCATTTTCCTCTTCTGGAGTGTAGGAAAGTACATACATGACAGACAACAGTGGGGGGACTATGGTTCCCCCCTCTTCTCGTTCGCATTCTAACAGAATGATGACATGGGCTGACAGCGACTGTCAGCAAAACTCTGCATCGCCCCTTGACCCAACTGGCATGTCACCCACAGGGAAATCGCCAAAAGAAGCCGATGAAGAAGCATCAAAGGTCACATCCTCCACATGGATTCCCAAAGCCACTGTAAGAACCACAATCGAGCTCCTGACTCATCGAATTAACGTAAAAATCCAATACATAAAGGACCATGCACTCATAGGCAAGTTTATGGGTTTCTGGCCCATAGAAGAAACTCTTCTGGGATGGATTGCCTCCAAATGGAAGCCTAAGGGCCATACCGATATACAACTATGTGTCAAGGGATTATGCAACGTGATATTCACTTCCACTGAAGACAAAAACATAATCCTGGATGGAGGGCCATATTTCTTTAACTCTGTAAGCCTATACTTGTGCAACTGGATCACATGCTTCAACCCAGACAAACATGATTTCAGTAGGGCTCCAGTTTGGGTCAAGCTTACACCCTACCTCGGGACTATTGGGATGAGCTAACCCTTCACGACATCAACAAATCTCTGGGAGAATTCATAAAAATAATGGAAGAGACAAAGATCAAAAGGCATGTAGCCTATGCAAGGATATGTTTACACATGAACATCACAAAGTCTCTCCCTGATGAGGTAAGCCTGATTCAGGATGAATATGAATGGATCCAAAAAACAGATTATGAACATGTACCATTTAGATGTAGGAAATGCCACCAGTTCGAGCTCCTATTCAGAGACTGGCCCCTAAATCAAAGACCTACTCTGACCAATGACTCCACACACAAAGATACCAAAGGGTTCACGAAAGCCACTGGAAGGAAAAGGCACACCAGGAATTCAAATATCAACTAGAGAAAAAGAACCCCAATAACAAGCAACATATTTAATGCTCTAGCTCAACTGAATGAGAATGAGAACAATAAACCAAGAGACTCATATCGACCCCTACAGGAGAAGACCCAGACTTTAGAGACCCAAAAAACCAAAATCCATCTGGAAGCCTTCCTGAAACCCCATTCCACACTGCACTCAATAGAAATTTTAGAAAAAATAAAAATCACAATCAATTCCTAAATAAATGGAAGAGGAATGAGAGAGAATTGTCTACAGGGACCTCAATATCATGGGGCTAGAAGATGCATGCAAACTGAAAGAATTTCTCTCAATTCCACAACAACAAATATAAAAATTTGAGGAAGTTCACCTTAGAGCTCAAAAGATACCCTCCCTTGGCACTCAAGGAGGTACACTCTTCAACACTAAACTCATTTTGAAAGAATCCTGAAAACGAGGAAGAAGAACCAATATGCACCAACTGGTCATCCTAGGCCAAGAGCTAGTAGAATCAGGGTGATATCCCAAGTTAACAAGGTTATACTCTATAGTTCCCAACACCCCTCAATGAATATCACCTCATGGAATATCAGAGGCCTAAATAGTCCCTCCAATCACATGTTAATCAAGAAAACAATTACCCAGGAAAACCCCATGATCTTCTTTGTGCAATAAACCAAATGTTCTAGCTCTACACTGCACAAAATATTTAAAATACTTTGCAAAGGCTGCAACACACTAGCTGCCAATGCAAGTGGAGCTTTTGAAGGCCTAGAAATCATTTTGAACACTCACTTTATCACCCTAGAGAACATTCAGGAACAATGATTCTTCATTCAAGTTTCGTTCCACTTGATTGGAACCAACATTCATGGGCATGTCAGGAATGTGTACTTCACATAGTTAGTACAAAAAAAACCTAAGCTTATAAATAACATAGCAGATATCAAAAACCAGTGAAGTCACCCTCTCTAGCTAGTTGGATGAGACTTTAACATTATCCCAACCCTTTAGGAGAAAAAAGGAGGAAGAACCCATCTTGACTTGGACAACAAAAAATTTAAGGACTTCATCCACGGCAATCATCTAATAGATCTTCAAACATCCAATGCCATTTTTACTTGGAACAATTGGAGGGGAGGATCCCATAAAATTTCATCAAGGTTGGACTACTTCCTTATCATGGAAGACTTCATCCACCTAGGAGGAGAGCTCACAGCCACCATCATCTTGACTTCTGGTTTAGATCATTGGCCGATCTAGCTCTAATGGCTCAGGCCTGGTACTGCCACACACAAACCTTTTTTCTTTGAACAATTTTGGCTTAAGAATCCAGGGTTCAAAGACCTTATCTTAGAATGGTGGGCTTCCCTAAATCCACACTTGGGAAAAAAAATGTATTAGTTCCAGCAGAAATTGAAGATGTTGAAAGGAAAACTGAAACTGTGGAACAAAACCACCTTCAGCAACATCTTCAAAGAACAAAAATATTTGGAAATGAAAATGCAACAACTCGAACAAAAAATCATCTTAGAAGGAAGGTTAGCAGACTGAGAGACCAAGGAAAAAATACTAACAACCCAAATTGAAGAAATAATAAGTCAAGAATAAATCCTATGGAAACAAAAATATCAGATATGATGGCTCAAGGAAGGATAACAGAACACAAAATTATTTCATCACTCCACAATCCATCATAGGATGCACAATAGAATCACAGTCCTCTAGAATCAAAATGGAGATCGTATGGAAAAACCTGAGGACATCACAGAGGAACTACGCAACCACTTCAAGGGCATCCTCAGAGAATCCAATACATAGGACATGAGTCCATTAATAAAATCACACAGAATATTTCAAAACTGGTCAATTAGGATCATAACAAGATGTTTCTCAAAGCCACAACACTGACAAAGGTTGAACATGCGGTCTTCTAATTAAAGGAAAGGAAATCTCAAGGGCCAGATGTATTTGCCACCAACTTCTCCCACTTCTTTTGGGACACTATCAAAGAGACATTTTGGGGCATAGTGGAGGAATCGCGCAATAACCATTGGGTCCAACCAGCTCTCAATGAAACTTTCCTCAATATCATCCCAAAGGAAGAAAACGCTTCTTCCCTGAGTAAGTACAGACCAATAGCACTCTGCAATGTTATTTATAAAATTATCTCTAAAGTTATAGCTATTAGATTGAAACAACTTCTTCCCATGCTCATCTTTCCATAGAAAACATGCTATGTTGAGGGCAGGAAGATCCTTGATGGAATAATTTTAACCCATGAGGTCATACACTCCTGAAAAACCTCAAAAATACCTAACATGCTCTTCAAAATTGAGCTTTCCAAGGCCTTTGACAAGCTTAGCTAGAACTACATAAAGCAAGTTCTTCTAGAATTTGGCTTCAGTCAAACTTGGGTTCGTTGGATTATGAGCCTGATATCCTCTCCCTTCATCTCCATCATATTCAATGGCACCCCCTTGGAAACTTTCAAACCCTCGAGAGGTATAAGGCAAGGAGATCCTCTCTTGCCTTTTCTCTTTGTTATTATGGCTGATGGTTTGGGCCACCTGATGAAGAGCTCGATCCGATCATATGACCTTCAAGGAATTCCATTACACAATTTCCACCCATCTCCCATTAAAATTTTGTAGATCACAACATGATCATGGGTCACCCCTCTGTGTAAGAAGCTCGCAGACTCAGATCCCTTCTTGACTATTCTCTGAAGCCTCTTGAACCAATGTTAACCTCTAAAGTATTCTTTTTAAATATGCCTCCTATCACCCAACGCAATATAGCTATCACCCTTGTCTTCACCACAACCTCTCTTCCATCCAAATATTTGAGAGCTCCTCTCAAGGAATCAGCCATCAAACAATATTCCTAGCGAGAGATGTTGGACAAAATGGAGACTAAACTATCCACTTGGACCCATTGCTCTCTCCAAATCATCGGACGCCTGGTTCTCATCAAATTTTTTCTTCAATCTCTGCCCATATACCTCTTTTCCATTCTAACTGCACAAAAATGGGTCCTCAAATAAATCAACAACCTTCAATGAACTTTCCTCTGGGGGGGATCCAAAGAAAAGCACAAATGTGTGCGAGTTAAATGGAAAGAATTATGTAAGCCGAAAAATCAGGGAGTACTTAGTCTAAGAGATCCAGAGCATAGAAATAATATCATGGGAGCCATTATATGGTGGAAATGGGTATCCAAACCACATATACCGTGGGCGACCTTATGGGAAGCCAAATATGCCAGAAATTATCCCAAGGAGGAACTAATCATATTCAATATTGCTCTTGGAGGATCCCAAATATGGAATGCAGCCAATCAGAAAAAACATGTGATCCAAACCCACAGATTCTGGGAACTATGCGATGGAACTCAAGATCAGTTATGGGAGGATTCATGGCAGTAAATGCCTATTCTATCCCCAATCTTCCCTTGCCCAATCTGGTGCACAGTCTTACAGGAAAGAGAACAAAATTGTGTCCAAAATTTCTAAACTAATGAAACAAATCAAGGTTACAAGGATTGGCTCCATACAAATATATGGTATGCAGACTGGAACAATGAACAAAAAAAAGATATTTGGGATTAATTAACAAAAAGAAGAATCAAAACTCACAAAGGCCAGACAATCTCTGATGGGGCCATACTCCTAGTGGTAATTACACAACTAAGGAAGCATACCATCTCATTCAGTCATCGAAACTAGGCCCCACAGCTCAGCTATTGAAGAAGATATGAACAACCAATATTTGGCCCAAAGTAGCTACATATTTATGGATGATAAGTAAAAGACGTATCCCCACATGAGATAATCTTATGAAATGAGGCTTTATGGGTTTTTTGAGGTGCCCTCTATGTCATAATGACTTCGAAACCATCGATCACCTCCTGAACCTCTGTACCATATCCAACACTTTATGGGACATGATTGACATACTTTCCATAATATCCAATCGATATAGGGGAAAAATCACCAATACCATTAGCAGGTGGCAGGATAATCCCTATTCCAGCAATATCCTAAATTGTCTCTGCCAACTCA
This sequence comes from Pinus albicaulis, assembly GCA_034641835.2. Lineage (NCBI taxonomy): Eukaryota > Viridiplantae > Streptophyta > Pinopsida > Pinales > Pinaceae > Pinus > Pinus albicaulis. The sequence goes on from CM076570.1 coordinate 847,004,857, forward strand.
TTCCAGGCCTACTCATTTACAACCTTTGGAAAAAATGAAATAGAATTATATTTAAAGACACTTATTCAAATCAAGAGCAAATTTGGGCCAATACACACAACAACTTAGAAGAAACTCTTTCCATGGCCCACTCGGGGAAGGAGACTCTCACAAAAACCCCAGCAAAATGCAAATTTTTAAACAATTTTCATATAAGTATTGCGCCCCCCCCATGGAGAAACCCTCCACCCCCCCCCCCCTCTCGAGATCAGGTAGGATCTACAACACTGGAATCTCCCCCCGCCCTAGCCAAATTTTTCAAATGCAACTTAGATGGAGCCTCCAAAGGAAACCCAGGGGAAGCCGGATTTGGGGGCATCTTTAGAGACTCTAGTGAAAATCCCCTACATGCCTATTATGGAAACCTAGGGTGGGACAACAACAACTCTGTGGAGCTAGAGGGACTTATACAGGGTATCTCCATAGCCACTGAGCTTAATTTTTCCCATTGGAGATGGAAGGAGATTCAAAACTCATCATCCATGCGCTCACCTGTATCCTCCTTGGCACTTCTTCCACAAACGCCTCTACCAGCTAGAGGCTATAAAACTCACTTAATCACCTAGAACAGTTGTTGCAGCATCACAACACCATTACATTCCACCATTTGTGCAGAAAGGAAAACACCGTAGCATATCTCTTGGCCAACAAAGGAGTGGATATCCACTCAACACTCTACCATTCTATTTTTTCTCAGATTTAGGATGAAATCCTGCACAATAAATGCCACTTTATCCTCTAAAAGGATCGAATTCCCCCTGATGCAGGTGAAACGCTCTGATCATACGAGGACAGATCCTCCCATGCTCAGGCTAACATCGCCCTACAATGCCTACTCCAACCAGATGTGGAAACTCAATTCAACAATCATTATTAATGGTGCTCTATTGCACCTTATCTCCAGCCATGGTTTGAATCACATGCAGTCTCACCTGGCATATCCCTCATCATATCTACGAGCATGCCACATCCCCTCCCCACATTTGCGCTCGTGCCACAAGTCTTCGAAAGGCCATGAAACTCCTCATTCCACCATCACTTTTCCACCCTAACCGATCTCTTCTTCCATTTCTATTATTTCCTTTTCCATCATGCCGCTGCTCCAGCTCCCCTATGCGCTCCCCTTGTTGTGCACTCCCCCGGTTGCACGCCCCTTATCGCATGCCCCTTGGAGGTGATCCTCCCTACAAACTCCTTCTAGTTGTGTGCCTCCTGTTGTGTGCCTCAATATGGAAAGCCCCTCATCTTGTGCCTATCCCCGATGTGCACTATCTGTGGTGGATTCCCATTGTTGTGCACCCCTCGTTCACGTACCTATGCTACGCATACTCCAACTACACATCTCACTACTTTTCTCAACATCTTCCCCATGGCCTCGCATCAACACCAAAAGACCATTAGGGGTAGCCAAAGAGGTGCGTTCGCGGGGCGCTATCACCATGGTCAAGATCAACATCTGGAATCCATTGAGGGTTCCTCTTCATGTAGCCACGATAGGGAGGCTACTCAAATGCCTGACTACGCCCATGAAGACATTTTATGAACTCTGGATAAAGCAAGGGGTAGAAGAGGATCGAGGAATTCTGCCATTGCGCACTCTGAGTTGCCTACTCTTCGGAAAATCGAGACACTTCATGTTCACAAGCTAGTGGAGGAGGATATAGAAGTTTGGACCATGCATTTGGATGGTGTCTGGACCAGAGTTCTAGATGCAGAGGCCCCTATTGCTCCAATCATTCGCGCAACCCCCTAAAATCCCCCACGTGAGCCAACTGCTGAAGAATAGGACATTGCGCATGAATATGGATGCCTTATTGAGGAGGAGGACCCCACAACAAGGATGATGAAGGAACACCATGACTGCACAGTAGCTCAGTTCCTCTCTATTTTTTGTCAACTCAGGACATACTACAGTTATTTTTTTTTATAGGTGTTACAGAATATTTTGTAAATGATGGCTCTTTGACTCTATTAAGGGGATGGTTTCCTCCCAGGAAGCAGCCCCAAACCTGCTTATTTTTGAAATCCATCAAGGTTGGGATTGGCTAAGAATCCCTTTCCATCTCAGTGCAATGCCTATGTAAAGTTTCTTTTATAATCTAATATAGCTTAGCCTAACTTACAAAAAAAAAGTTTCAATATTTTTTTTTTCATCACATTAAATTTGGCAAATGACATACTAAATTAGTAGAATTAAAAGCCGTATTGTTAATCTAATATGGAATTATTTAATTTTTTGTTTAAAAGTTTCTAGTATTATAGATTATGCAATGTGAGCATTCTAGCATTTTGAAAATGAATTCAGTGTTTACATGAAAGGTCATTACATTGTTTTAATTTCTACAAAAATTGTTTCATAATCAAGTGTTGAGTATTTTATTAAAAAATTTCATGATGATTGTTTGCTTTTATATATACATATATATAAGCTTATTAATTTTGAATCAAATAATTATTTTCAAAAATTGGTTTAAGAAAAGAGAACTTAGTTTTTGAATATGCAAGAAACTTAAGAAAAAATGGGGCATTTAAAATACTATAATAAACCTATATTTTATATTAAATTTAATATTAAAATATAACATAATACTATATATTATTTTTACAAAACTAAAACTTAATATTATATAAACTATTTTAAAATTTATAACCTAAAATATATTAATTATATTTCTTCTTTAAAACCAACAATATTAATATTTTTCAAATTTGATAAAAATGCAATCAATCAAAGTTAATTAATAGAGGACATATATTTGGTCCATTAGGATTTTTGAAAGGCATAAATTTTAAAATGTAACCTACCAGAATGTAACATTTCAAAGCAGCCACTTTCAATAATGTAATTTTTAACATTCATATTTTTAAGTCCATATCTCATATTTTTAATTCCATGTCTCTAATATTCATACATGGTGACAAATAACTTGTACAGTAAATTTCATCCATTGATGTGGTGGCAATGATGAGAAGCATCTTGAAGTTTACACCATCCCATCAAAAAAATTAATTAAGAAAACCATTAAAATATTCAATTCCAACATGTTAATACTATCAGCTTAATTAGAAAATAAAGAAATATTAACCAATAAAATCTAGTGGGAAAAGCAATATAAATAATAATAATAATAATAATATAGTGGATGAAGTTTCAAGCCATTGCAATATATCTTAATAGTTATAATTAAAAGTAAGATATAATTTACATATAACATAATAAAATTTCTGTGAAAAATTAAAATAAAATATTATATTTACTAAAACTTAAATGTAAAAATGAGTATTATTATTAGATGTGATGCTAAAAATAAAACTTAATATTAGAACTTCAAATTTTATATTAAAAACTAATATTATATTATTATAAACTGAATTATTTGTGATTGATGGACAATATGGTTGTATCAGATATTTACTAAAGTTTATTTCATATCATTTATGTGCCTAATCTCTTCCTTTATGCATATCTTATTTACTAAGAGCTATAAAAGGGTTTATGCTATGTTGAAATTGATGAATATCTTATTCTCTACCATTATTGATTACATTTCAAAAAACTATCTCTCAATTATGATTGGATATTCAATTTCTTTATAGTTAAATAATTTAAGTTTTTATCATAGAAATAAAAAATGTAAAGATTCAATCATTTCATAGATAACAAGGAAACTATATTAATATTAAAACATAATATTAAAAATAAATTTTAAAAACTATTGTTAAAACCTAATATGTATTATTATATTATTATAATATTAATATAAACTAAAATACTATTATAATATTGGTCATTGAGGTAATTTTAAGGAAAACAAAATATGATGGTTGACCATACTCATTTTCTACTTGGTAAATTAACTTGAGACATAGATTAAAATCCTTTATCGATAGATTCTAAACAAATCTTTATGAATGAGTGCTTTAAACGTCACTTCATTTAGTTGTTTCTTTTTTGAAGTTCACAAATTTTTCAATGTCTAAGTTTCAATATTTTTTCTATTCATCTGATTAAATTTGGTAAATGGTATAGTAAATTATCAGAATTTAAAATCCAATTGTTAATCTAATGTGGAATTGTTTAATAGTATACAATGTGAATCTTCTAGCATGTTGGAAATGAATTCAATGCCTAGATGAAAGGGCTTGAGAGCAATAAGCTGTTTTAATTTCTACAGAAACTGTTTCATAATCCACTTGCGAGTCTTTAATTAAACAATTTCATGATGATTGATATATATATATATATATAATTTTAAATTAAATAAATCTTTTCAAAAATTGGTTAAAAAAAAAGAATAACTCAGAGTTTGAAGAGGAAGAAATGAGACATTTAAATTATTAAAATAAATCAATTCTTTATATTAAATTTAATATTAAAATATAATATAATATTATATATTAGTTTTACAAAACTAAAACTTAATATTATATAAACCTTATTAAAATTGAAAACCTAAAATATATAAATCATATTTCTTCTATACAACCGACCATGTTAATATTTTGTGAGTTTGATAAAACTGCAATCAATTAAAGCCCATGAATATTTTGCTAGTTTAATAAAACTACAATCAACGAAATCCAATGAATAGAGGACATATATTTTCTCTATTAGGTTTTTTGGAAGGCATAAATTTCAAAATGTAACCTACTTAAATGCAACCATGTTCGATAATGTAATTTTTAACATTTATATTTTTAATTCCATATCTCTAATCTTTATAAGTGGTGAGAAATAACTTGTATAATACATTTTTAATGGTGTTTTGTAAAAAATTAATTTATGCATGGTTTAAACATATGATTTAGATATGCAAGAAAGTTAGTGTTTTGTAAAAAAATAATTTAAGCAAGGTTTAAACATATGATTTAGATATGCAAGAAAGTTAGTGGTGTGAATTTCATCCATGATTTAGATATGCAAGAAAGTTAGTGGTGTGAATTTCATCCATTGATGTGCTTGATGAGATTATACTGGCATCTTAAATTTTACACCATTTCATAAAAAAATGAATTAATAAAATCGTTGAAGTAGCCAATTCCACAGGGGGTAAAAAATCATTCAAGTAGCCAATTCCAACAGGGATTAACCCTATCGGCCTAATTAAGAAATAAAGCAATATTAACAAATAGTAATATGGTGGGAAAAGAAATATAATAATAATAATAATAATATAGTGAATGAAGTTTTATGCCATTCTTAACGCAACTACTATTAATGCATGTAATACATGTAATCCATGAAGGATCAAAATATATTGAGTAAGTGAAAAATAACTAGTATAATTCAGTGATAATGACATTTATGATAGTCTTTGTCATAGCTCTATTACTTTATAATTATATAATTATATTTATTATATTCACATTGTTTTGTATATTAATATAATATTAGTTATTACATAAAATTTTGAATATTTCTTAATAATTATATTTAAAAGTAAAATATAATTTACATATAAAATAAAAAAAATTATATGAAAAAATAAAATAAAATATCATATTTATTAAAATGAAATGTTAAAATGCGTATTATTATTAGATCTTGTGACATACACATACACCTAATTAAAAAAAAAAAATTACTTCATACAAAATCCAAAGCAAAACTTACTAACCTATACCAATCTTTATAAAATCTCTAATCTTAAACCAGCATATGACATTATCCTATTGCCCAATATGGAAAGTCTTGGCATAATATATGTTTTGGTTTAAGGCTTATGGTATTCAACCAGCGGCATCAACTATTGCTTAAGCTTTTCAACCTGCATATGGCAATATATTTTTAACCATGATACAACCAAGATACAACTGGCACGTCAAGGCAAATAAATGCGGCAGGTACGAGTTATTAAAACCCCTAGACAGATGTGAGATTCACCATGATCGTTTGCGTTTTCGATGATCTCACCTAAGATCTCCACCGTTGAGTTTTCGGTGATCAACGATGATTTTTTTAGGTGAGAATTACCTTGTTATCCCCGCCAACCCTAGGCTTTACCGACATTTTGTCACACTGTGTGAGATTATCTCTTTCGCTCTAGGTGTTATCACTGCTATGATTTGTTTCCAAAATCTGGCTCTGTCGTTACTAAGACTTCCTATCTGTTTTGGAAATGCCTCAAAGGTGAAGCGCCCATCGGCTTGGCAACATGATGATTTTTAAGTCTCATTTGCAGAACGTCGTGTGCTATAGGAGCAATGAGACCTCCGATGTCATGGTTTCTCTTGTCATTTCGGTTCATGCACTCCTCACCGCCTCTCAGGTAAGAAAATAATTCCACTTCCCTGGCTTTTATAGTCTTTTCCTATGCATACATATTCTGAGTGTTTAAAATATTAAATCGATTTCCTTATTCACCTTATTCCTCGGTGTTTAAGGGTTTTAGTATGAATATTAATTCAATGTGGTGAAAACTTCTTCAATGGGTAAAAATCCTATCAATCTCCTTTAATCATTTTATCACAGATTTATTTGTTTGAATAGCAGCATTCTTAGCTCCTTGGAAATTTTTTCCTTATTTTTTACTGTACTTGGCTATCTATTACAGGTTTTCTATTTCATCGTTGGTGGCTCTCCTGCTTCTCAAATAACACATTGAAAATTCCATTTACTATGACACATGGCTAACATATCTCTCTCATCTTCAGGTACTCATAATGTTTGCGCTCAGACTCAGAAGCTTCTCTGCCTTAGGTGAATTCTTCTAGCAATTTCTGGGGTTTAGAAACCCAATTCTCAGTTCTGTGTATGAAATAGACTCTCGATACTATTTATGTTTTTAATTCAGTTTATATATAATGTAAAATGTAATAAATATGATTCTGACCAGAACCCTTGGGCGTCAGATAATCCTTCCCTCTCGTACTCTTATTTTCTGTAAGATTTCACCATGTTTATTATGAAAGGTTCACTGCTTATTACTTAGTTTGTAATTCAGCACAGTCGAATGTTGCAAAGATTACTTTTGGAACAATTTTTTCTTGCATTTGGAATATATGTAAAAAGTTTACACAAAGTGGCTTATTTACTGTTTAATGGAATATAAATTTTTATTTTGCATCACTCTTCGATTTTTTTACTTTCTTGGGTTTGTATGAATTGAAAGTATATAAATATGCTCGATATTTGGCTCTTAACCCTATTTAATAGGAAATATATACTACTGTTTACAATAGGTTAAATTTCCAATCTTTGTTTCATTGATTACAGTTCATATTTCTATCTATTCTCTTTTACCAAGTTTAGGTCTTTGTGTCTGGACCACCTCATAGTCTCGTCTGTGTATAGAATAGTTAGAGAAGGCATCATTTACTAGGCTAGGGTTTCATCCCGTGCATAAAACCAAAATCCCTAACATTACTAGTTATTTAGACAATAATTTTTCTAAATGATTCCACTTGTCAGTCACGATAGTTTATAAATTTAAGAGTTTTACTCAATCATTTCGTCTCTTTATTTCATAAATTTTGTTTACTGCTTGATAGATAAATAACTCTTTTCTAAAAGAAACTTACTTTTTTTAGTTCTATAAGTTTTCTTGGTACTGATATTGTCTTTTGATATTTAAGTGTTGTAACTTCAAATAACTCACAAATAATATTTATTTCTCCCATAGGATTTTCAACAGAAATATTCTACAGCATAATATAGATGTAAGCAGAGAGTATGAAAATATTTTGTGAAGTTATTATATTTCACCACTTGTCATTTTCCATCAAGAAAGAAAATATTTCAAGAGATAAGCAATTTTCCTTTGAAATTTAAATAATAAATAGAGTGTATTCGGAAATCTTGTAAACAACCATCCTATCCAAATAGCTCTAAAATAACAGACACTTATCGGAAAGAGTATTTTGCTATTGTTGTCCACCCAACCTTCAAGAGAGGAAATCACGCCCTCTTCTTGCCCATGTGCTCCACTCTTAAAGAGGTACAGGTTGACAGTAGAGTTTTCTGCTGTGACCTCAATACTCTCAGTCCAGTCAGTGCCAAAAAAATTCAGGACAATAATGAGTGATTTCCACTCGTCTCTACCAGCTCAGGAAAATCCTCACTCCTTTCTTAGCCCATCAACAAAACCCCCATTCCTCATTGGGATGAGTCTCTTATCCCTACAGGAGCAGGTAGCTATTCAAAATGTCCAACCACCTTTCAGTTCTTGGAAAACATTTACCATCATCCTTTTACTTTTACTTTCCATAACTAATTTTATTATTCACAATTGAAATAAAAAATAACTTTTCTGGCAAAATATTAATTGTCTCATCTTTTTCTTAAACAATAATAAGTCATTTAACTAGTTAAAAACTAGTTAATAGTAAACGCAACTATCACAACTACCCCCTAGAAGTAACACCATCCTCGTTGTTTTACTCCCGCTCAACAAATAACTCTGGGTATGCCTCGTGCACAAACACTTCGTCCTCCCAAGTAGCCTCATCTGGGCCGAAGTGCTTCCACTACACTTTAACCTGGATGATGACTCGCTTTTGAAGCATAATTTCTCTTCGGTCAAGTATGTGTTACATATCAAAAAGAAACTCGTCGTCCGGCTCTACCTACAAACAACAAAGTTCCTTATCAAATTCTCATACATAAATCATATTTCAGGTTAGGATTTTTAATTCTAGCCTACCTGTATATTCTGCCAATGAATTACATGCTTCGAATCATGCACATAACACTTCAACAGGGACACATGAAACACATTGTGTACTTGGATGTGACTAAGTAAAGGTAGCTGATAGGCCACAGATCCTACCCTTTCCAATATTTGGAAGGGTCCACAGAACTTGGGAGCCAACTTGGCACAAGAGGTCCACCACAAGGTACTCCTCTTCTGTTTGATCCTCACATACACATGTTCTCCCACTTCAAATTCCTGATAAGTCCTCTTCTTATATACATATATCTTCTGTCGATATTGTGTAGCCTTCAAATTTCGTCTTATCTTCTTTACATCTGATTCCATTTTAGAAAGAATTTCTGGTCCCAACATTAATTTTGTTTCGGGGCTGCTCCAATTTATGGGCGTGCGGCATTTCCTTCCAGATAGGGCTTTGAATGGACTCATTTTAAGGGACTCCTAATAACCATTGTTGTAATAAAATTCAACAAGATGCAAGTACTCTTCCCATTTGTTTGTTTGCTGCATCATGTACATGCGCAACATGTCTTCCAAAACTTGGTTAACCTACTCTGTTTGACCATATTTCTAGGGATGATAAGTAGTGATAAAGTTTATTTGGTTCCCAAGACCTGTAAACATATTTTTCCAAAATGTAGAAGTGAACTTAACATCTTTGTTTGAAATAACAGTTTTTGAAATGCCATGTAATCTGAATATTTCTCTCATAAAAATGTATGCTATTTGTACAGTCTTGTAAGTAGACTATACAAGTATAAATGCACAGATTTACTCAATCTTTCATCTACCAACATGATGGAGTCATTGTTCTTCTTCGACCATGGTAAACCTGTAATGAAGTCCAAGGATATAACCTCCCATTTCCATTCAGGTACCAGTATGGGATGCAATAATCCCGCAGGATGTTGATGCTCCACCTTCACCTGCTGACACTCCAAAAATTTATTTAAATACTCAATAAAATTTTTGCGCATACCAGGCCAGAAATATACTTTTATAATAGTAGTCAACATTTTCTGGTATCTTGGGTGACCTACATAATTGCTACAATGGTATTCATCCATTATTAGCTCCTTTATGGCCACACGGTTTGGTACATACACCTTTCCTCTAAAGGTTAGCATCTGATCATTATTCACTCCATATTCAGAAGTACTTCCTTGATTTCTGGTCTCTTCCATTTTCTATTGTAGGAATTGATATTCTGAATCTTTTTGTGCTTCTTATTTTACTTGATCTAAGAATTTACTTTCAAGTTGATTGTAATAAAGCTCATAAACATAATACAGCTTCCTACTTAAAGCATCAACCACCCGGTTTTCCTTACCTTTCACGTCCTGGATGTCCATATCAAACTCACTTAGAAAGGAATTTCATCTTGGCTGTCTGGAGTTTAAATCATCTTGCTTGAAATAACTAGTGAAGCTGCTATGATCTGCTTTTAGCACAAAATTTTTACCCAGCAAGTAGTGTCTCCATACCCAAAGCGCATGTACTACTGCTGTTAACTCCAAATCATAGGTTGAATATATTTGTTCATGTTCCTTCAGCTTTCTTGACTCAAAATCCACTATTTTGCCTTCTTGAGATAAGACTTCCCCAACACCCTCTTTACTTGCATCTATGAAAACTTCAAATTATTCGTTGGGGTTAGCTAACCTCAACATCAGTGTAGTGGTTAAAAGCTTCTTCAATTTATCAAAACTATTCTGACACTCAAAAATCAACTTAAATAATTTTCCTTTTCTCTACAATGAGGTAATGGGAAAAGAAATTATGGAAAATCCCTCAATAAATCTTCGATAGTACCCAGCTAATCGCATAAAGGATTGAATATCTGCCACATTCTGGGGTACTCGCCATTCCATGATTGTCTTGATTTTATATGGATCAACATCCATCCCTTTTTCTGAAATGACATGGCCTAAGTACTGGATTTATGTTTTAAAGAAATCACATCTTTTGAACTTATCGTACAATTGGTGTTTTCTTAGCATTTCCAGCACAATTCTTAAATGCTCCCTATGCTCTTAATGGTTTTTTGAATAGATGAAAGTGCAATCTATGAATATAAGTACAAAATTATCCTGGAAAGGATGAAATATACTATGCATTAACCTCATAAAGGTTGTTGGTGAATTTGTTAACCCGAAGGGTAACACCACAAATTCATAATGGTCGTACCTAGTATGGAAAGAAGTCTTGTAAATGTCTTTGTCTTTGATTCGGATATGATGATAACAAGATCTTAAGTCTATTTTAGAAAAAAATATGGCCCCTTCTCCTGATCAAGCAGATCATCAATACTTGGTAAAGGATATTTATTCTTGTTTTTTAACTTGTTGAGATGTTTATATTCCATGCACATTTGCATGGTTCCGTCCTTATTATTTATGAACAACACTGGTGCTCCCCAAGGGGACAAAATTAGACGAATATAACCTTTGTCAAGCAGTTCATGTAACTACATTTTTAATTCAGTTAATTCTGGAACACTCATTCTGTAAGGAGACCTTGATACAGGTGATGCTCCTGGCATTAACTCAATCGTAAAATCAATATCTCGTCTTGGTGGTAATCCAAGAATAGTTTCTAGAAAAACATCCATGAATTCTTGTACCACTGTTATGTTTTCCATCATAGGTGATTTTTCCTTGGAATTAGCATATATCACCTGGATAACATATATTTGACATCCCTCCCTCATACATTTATTCATTTGGGATTTTGTAATTGGACGTAGCTGTAGTGGCTTCTTGATTCCCTGAATCTCCTTTCGTGTTCTGTCTAGTATGTTCAAGTCTACGTTTAACTGTTGTTATGAAATTTCCAAGGTACATTTTGGAATTTCGACAGTTACCTTTATTTTTTCTCTTGTGGCTAGGTGTACCAGCCAAGGATTTTTGAATTTATTCTCTTTTAATTTACAAATTTCCACTATTTTGGTACTAACATAACCTAGAATTTCACCTAGGTCTACCAAAATAGAAATATATTTAGACAGTAATTTACCTTCCAACTCAATCATTGTTGGTTGATAATGTGCATGTCGATCATCCAATGCCATGTTGATACGAGGAATGTTTCGTGCCACGTCACCTACTGTAGACACCTCTTGCAGGTTTGAAACTGTGTCATTTCTTTCTCATTGTGGGTAGTTTTTATAATAGTGTGCCTCACCACACCCCCAATAGCGTAGAGGTGGCCTTTTCACCTGCCCTTGCTCAAGTTTTCTAGATGCCTTTGTAGCCTTCTCTTCTGCTGGCCAGTAGGTTCTTTGATGATTTCTGGAAAAAAATTTATTGAGTGAATTTCACACAGAATTCTTAAAGTTATTGCTCTTGGCTCCTTTGAAATTTGAGCTGCTCTTCTGTCCTTTTCTTGGCTGCAAAATTTTTCCAACTTCCCCTTTAGCCTTGGATTGCTGATAGTATATTCTTGCCTTACGAATGGCTTCATCCATGGTTCTGGGATTTACAAATTCAATTCTCTCTTTCATATGTGTTGGAAATATGCTCAAAAATATTTTCACCTTAGCCTTTTCCTCTCGAAGGTATGGAACATATCGTAACAGGGAGGTGAACTTGGTGATATACTCGTCCATAGTCATATATCCCACCTTCATGTCATGAAACTCTTTAGCTTTCTCATTGTAGAAATTTTCTGTTAAATGCTTGTCTTTAAAGTGTTTTTTGAACAATTCCCAAGTAACATCTTGGTCCTGTATGCTATGAACATTATTTACTTCTTCCCACCATAGAGTGGCTTTCTCCTTTAACTGATATATGGCCAATCTAGCCTTCAGGTTGCTACTATACTTTTTCACCTGAAATTATTTTTTCTTGTCTATCAACCATGCCTCTGCCACTTCCTCATCTTCACCATCAAATCTTGGTGGTTTTATTTTCCGAAACTCACCCTAAAGTTCCACTTTCTGCTTCTTAACTTCTTGCTGATCTAACACATTGCCACACTCTGCTTCATTATAGTTTTTATTTTTATTGCTTCGCTGAGAAGGGCTTATTTCCACTTTGTCAGTGGTTTGTTCCCTTGTGTGTCTCTCATCACCTTCTTCCATGTCCCTATCAACACTGAGGTGTTCCATTTCCTGATTTTTCTTATCCGACAGGCTCTTAAGTATATTTTCTTGCTCTTGCATTAATTGTTCGTTATCCATTCAAACTCACACCATCTCTTCTTGTAGTTGTTGTAATGTATTCAACAACAAGTTGTTTTAATGTTGTTGCTCATCCAAAAGTATACTTATTTGTTTGTGTTGATCCACACTCAACTACACCCACATCTCAGGGTTCACTATTGGTTGTGTTTACATTTCCTGGTGTCTTAGGGTGGTTGTTGCGTTTATCCCCTTCTCATGATGTTTCCTGTTATGCTTCTATTCTATGCATCAGTAGACACATAACGTAAATTTTTAGTCGACCCTTAGGGTCCTAGCATATGAACGCTGCTCTGATACCACTTGTGACATACACATACACCTGATTAAAAAAAAAAAATACTTCTTAAAAAATCCAAAGAAAAAATTACTAACCTATACCAATCCTTATAAAAACTCTAATGTAAAACCAACATATGACATTATCCTATTCACCACCATGGAAAGTATTTTCATAATATATGTTTTGGCTTAAGGCCTATGGTATTAAACTAGTGGCATCAGCTTTAATATTTATTAAGGTTTTCAACCCGCATATGGCAAGATATTTTTAACCTTGATACAACCGAGATACAACTCACACAATAAGGCAAATAAATGCGGTAGGTACGAGTTAATAAAAGCCCCAGACATATGTGAGAATTAACCATGATCATTTTTGTTTTCGATGATCTCGCCTGAGATATCCATCGTTGAGTTCTGGGTGATCAACGGTGATCATTTTAGGTGGGAATTACCTTGTTATCCCTGCCAACCCTAGCCTTTACTAGAATTTTGTCACTGTGCGTGAGATTAGCTCTTCTACTCCGATTGTTATCACTGCTGCGATTTGTTTCCAAACTTTAGCTCTGCCATTACTAAGACTTCTTCTCTGTTTTGGGAATGCCTCGGAGGTGAAGCACCCATGGGCTTGGCAGCATGATGACTTTTAAGTCTCATTTGAAAAACGTCGTGTGCTATAGGAGGAATGAAACCTCTGATGTCATGGTTTCTCTTGCCATTTTGGTTCTTGTACTCCTCACTGCCTCTCAGGTAAGAAAATAATTTTGCTTCGCTATCTTTTACAGTCTTTTCCTATGCATACATATTATCAGGGTTTAAACTATTAAATTGAGTTCCTTATTCACCTTGTTCCTCTCTGTTTAAGGGTTTTTGTATTAACATTAATTTTTCGTCGCAAAAAATTCTTCCACAGGTAAAAACCCTATCGATCTCCTTGACTCATTTTATCATAGATTTTTTTTTTGAATAACAATACGCTTAGCTCCTTCAAAAAATTTTCCTTACTATTTACTATACTTGGCTATCTGTTATAGGTTTTCTATTTCACCGTTGGCAGCTCTCCTACTTCGAAAGTAACACTTTGAAAATTCCATTTACTGTGGAACATGGCTAATATATCTTGCTCGTCTCTAGGTACTCATAATGTTTGCGCTCAGACTTAGAAGCTTCTCTGCCTCAGCTGAATTCCTCTAGAAATTTCTAGGGTTTAGAAACCCAATTCTCAGTTTTGTTTATGAAATAGATTGTGAACATTATTTAGGTTTTTAATTCAGTTTATATATAATGTAAAATGTAAAAGACAAGATTCCAGCTAGAACCCTTGGGCCTCAGATAATCCTTCCCTCTCGGACTCTTATTTGTTGTAACATTTCACCATGTCTTATTATGAAAGGTTCACCGCTTATTAATTAGTTTTTATTCAACATAGTCGAATATTGTAAAGATTACTTTTGGAACAATTTTTTTTTCATTTGGAATATATGTAAAAAGTTTACACATAGTGGTTTATTCATCATTTAATGGGATATAAAGTTTTTTTTTGCATCATTATTTGATTTTTTTACTTTCCTCAGTTCATATGAATTAAAAATATACAAATATGCTTGATATTTGGGTCTTAACCCTATTTACTAGGAAATATCTATTACTGTTTACAGTAGGTTAAATTTCCAATCTTTGTTTCATTGCTTACTGTACATATATTTCTATCTATTCTATTTTACCAAGTTTATTTCTCAGTGTCTGGACCACCTCACAGTCTCATCCATGTATAGAGTAGTTAGAAAAGACGTCATGTACTGGGTTGGGGTTTTGTCCCATGTCCAGAACCAAAATCCCTCACATTACTAGTTATTTAGACAGTAATTTTTCTAAATGATTCCACTTGTTAGTCACGACATTTTATAACTTTAAGAGTTTTACTCAATCATTTTGTCCCTTTATTTCAAAAAAAAATTTTACTGCTTGATATATAAATGTCATGTCTCCCCTTTTCCCAACCACAATTTTTTTTTTTTTTTTTATACATATATATGGGCGATTGACTGGTCCTTCATGGTTGGATCTAATTCATCTTAATGCACCCTTACTATATATGATTATCTTTGATTTATCTCATATGATAATTTGTTATTTAGCTTCCATAAAATATAAGACAACCCTTATATTTTATAATACCCTTGTTAAGTTTTATTTTGTCCCACTTATACCTCAATTGAAGTTTTATTTCACTACCTCATAATTGAATTTTCTTTCTTTATACAATCCGAATCTTTTCAAAGGTTTGGGGAATGTTGTGCTATTGGAGAGGGGTTTTATTTCCACTACCATGGGTACGCTACAGGTATAGCGATGGTGTGAATTACATTTGATAATGATTTATTTCCTCACTTGCATATATACGAGATATAAAAGACTCACCAATGGTCGACAAGTGTGGCTTGTCAACCTCTGTCCTACGTCCCTGTGGCATGAAGAATTTATTTGTTTCACCCAACCCGGTACTTTGTCTTGATACAAGTTCAGTTGTGAAATAGACACGTAGGTTTATGAAATCGAGTTTTGTATATTAGAGATCCACGCCAGCTACGGCCATCATGCCATTGGGAATTTTCGATTTGTTCATCTGCGTGATAATCTGACTCTGAGTTGTCTACTGACATATGATACTACACGTACGATTTCTTACGCGGGTGTTTAATGGTTTCAATCTCCATCGGGATTTTCATGAGTCCTTACCTGTGCGTTTGATTTTATTTTTGAATACCCTAGACGCCATTCCTATGCCGAATTGACACCGGACTGATATCGAGCCACGAGCTTGGGTTTCAACGAAAACAAATTGGTTTCAGCCTCGTTATCTTTCAGCGTTTTCGTTTCATTCCATTATCCTTTCTCATATGCATCTCTGCTTTTCGCCTCACTCCACGAAGTGCCGCAACTCGGGAGGATTTTCACTAGCGCGGGGTTCTGGCTTTCAGCGGGAAGGTAACCAAGTTCTGCATCTAGAAAATTTTGCTTTCTATGGTCGATGTCTTTCAAATTTGATGATGTATAATCTATGAAATTTTCTGTTGGTTGCCAGGACGATGCCTTCTCAAAACACGCATTGGATTGCTTACCAAGACTGCAAACTCCACCTCACTACGTTCTATGGCTATGCTTCTCCCCTTTGCATCTGAGTTCTGAAGTGGGGTGAGGGATTTAAACCCCGACAGACAGTCTGAGCAGGTTCAAAGCGAAGTTTCTTCAACTCGTTATGGTTAGTTGAAACGCTCAATGTGTTTATTTGTTGTGATAGACGTGCATATGGTTATATGATAACCAATTGTATTATGGTTTCTACAGATACCATTCGCTACGATGGATGAAATTATTCTATTCGTCTTCAGGGTTTCTATTTGTTCCTCATATCGTTTACAGGTAACCCTGGTTCCCGCCATTCCTTGTCATGCCATCTACTAGTTTATCGACTCATTTTCGGCTTGCGCCTCTTCAAATGCGTATGGTATATTTTGTTTTCAGGTTATGTGAGTGCGCTGGCAAACGAAACTCCCGACCATGCTCGTTTGCCATTTCTTCTGGCAACGACCGAGTCGTTCCTTCGATGCCCCTAATCTCCCTTCCAGGGGTTTCGTTTTGTCATTGTTTTACGTTGCAGGGTATGACTGTCTAGCAGTCAACGTTGTATCAAAACTATATGATACTGGTTTTTACACACCAATTTGTGCAGACCCTGCGCCACATTTCTATTTGATTTTATTTATGTATTTAATATGGATTTGCACACAATTTGGTTTATCTTTGATTCGAGGTCTGTCGCTATGCTGACCTCGCCCTTCACTTGTCGGCGTGTTGGTTATGAACTCGTTCAGGTGGTCTATGGCCGCCCCTTCCTTAACCGCATATTCTCTCCTACCAGGTTTTGTTTTCTTCGTTATATAATTCGTGCTGGTCTAGCACTAGAAGTATAACCTATCACTACTGTGTATGACATGTTTGCGCACCATGTTGGTTACCTTCTGAAATTTTGTTTTATTTATCTCTATTAAGTTCTGCTCGTTTTGTTATCGATATATTCATTTCCTGGTTCAATTAATTTAGATGATATACTCTTAGAATATATCGGTGATGACTGTACTACGCACCGATCTAGATCTTTAAGTGTAGATTGCTATGGTAAATCCATGACTCCATGACCGAAAGTGCTTTCGCATCATACTTGGTTTCTCGTTTCCTCTTTGAAGATTTATCTTGAGGACATGTAGTAGATAAAAGTATTCATTCAGTTTTTATATGGGTTTCTAAAATCATTGCCTGTACAGTTATATGCAATTATACATGTAAGGCATGAATATGATTAATTTGTTTTCTGCATAGACAGAGAATGTTTTATACACTATTTACGTAGTATAGTTCTGTTGTATCCAGAGTTAGACTGTTCACTGCATTAATAGCATGGTGTCTTGTTTCTAAGGGTTAATCGACGAACAATAAATTTCTCCGAATATAACCACTGTAATACCATTTCTGACAGTCCAAATATAAGTGTTCTTTCTAGTCCTGCCTTCTTCAGGAATTGTTTGACCTTCAAATTTTCTTATGTTGACTAATACTCAAATAACTTGTTATTATGCCAACCATTTCTTAAAATTCTAATTCTTTTTAAGAGATGACTTACAGATGCTTGAACTGTACTAGAATCTTTTGCATATAAAATGTACTTCCTATATACCTCTCTTATCATACGAGAAATGCACAGATTTCTAATGCAGACTATGTTTTTTTTTTTTTGCAATTTAAATTATGAATTCTCATGCACATTCTTATCTGGATATAGAGATTCTACTACTGCTTTGTGTTATTTCTGCTCATAGAGTGCACTAATATAGGAGAAGTAGGTTGATATAAATTCAAGTGTTATATTCAGTGCACATACAAGTATCCCCAGATCTGAACAGAGATGGTTTAGAAATTCTGGTGGATTCTATTTTACACAGCTAATGTCTACAACTATACAGAGTTCTGAAGGTGAATACCTTCTACTAATTCTGTTAAATGTAGCATTTACAGTATAATACATAACAAACCTTTATATGTAGCCAATTCATACTAATGTAAAGAAAACAACAGATAAGTAGAATTACATACCACTCAGTAAAATGACCAACCTCCCAACCTTAGAGTTCTATTTTTCTCCCAGAACTCACCCCCGAGCTGAGATCACCTCCACCATAGACTAACCTCAATTTGTTTAGGAGTATCTTATTTAAGCTATTGTTCCCCAAAGCATGTTTCTAATTCTGCGTCCAGAATCTCAGGATGCTTTTCTTCATGTTTGCCTAGGCTTCCCAATTTAGGGATTCTTTAAAGTTGTTTTATGCTTTTCCTCAGCTTTCCCATCTTTTTACCTCTTCCCAACTACTCTCCTCATCATTGAGGAAATTCAGATTTTTCCTCAAAAATCTAAATTTAAACTTATTGTCTTTCAAGGATTTTTGAAAGATTGTGGGGAAATATTTGCCTCATCCATCCTCATAGATTTAGCAAGTGATCTCATCATCTCATTTTTTTGGTCAGTTTGCACCACAATAATTTATTCATTTCCTCAATTAAATGTTTAATTACATTCACAGAATAATTATCCTTTGGGGTCCACTCCCCTTAGGATATAAAGTTCAAGTATCTAACTTTAAAAAGAAATCACATGAATTGGGGGGTGTTACATATTCCCCCTCTGAAAATAAACACTGTCCTCAGTGTTATTATTCAACTACTAGAGTTTATTTTGCAAACAAAAATGGATATTTTTCCATCATTTCAGTCTCTCGTTCCCAGGTAGCTTCTTCAGCAGTAAAGTGCTTCCACTACACTTTTACTCTGGCTATTGTTCTGCTTCTCAATTCAATTTCTTCCCGCTCCAATATTTGAAGCGGTTCTGGAAGAAACTCCCCTTCTAGTTCCACCTGTACAACATTCCAATCAACTATGTGAGAAGCATCATGCACATATCTTTTTAGCAATGAAACATGAAATACATAATGAACTCTAACATGGGGTGGTAAGGCCAGCTTGTAAGCCACTGGTCCCACCCTTTCTAATATTTCAAAGGGACCACAGTATCTAGGGGCCAATTTTGCACAACTCCTAGCATAAAGGGTGCTCTTTCTGGGTTTAATACGCAAATATACATGCTCCCCAACTTTAAATTCTCTATGCACTCTTTTCTGATCTTCATAACTCTTCTGGCGATCTTGTGCTGTCTTGATGTTCTTTTGTATCTGTTTGACAATTCCTTCCATTTCTTGTAAGGCATCTGGTCCCAACATGAGTTTGTCTTCTGGCTGACTCCAGCTCAAAGGAGTACGACACTTCCTTCCATACAGTGCTTCAAACGGACTCATTTTGATGGAGGATTGATAGCTGTTATTATAGGCAAACTTAGCTAAATGTAAGAAATCTTCCCACTTTGAGGGTCTATCCATCACATACATTCTCAACATGTCCTCCAAAATTTGATTTGTTCTTTCCATTTGACCATCAGTCTGAGGGTGGTAGGCGGTGCTAAAATTCAATTTAGTGCCCATTCCTCCAAATAATCCCTTCCAAAAGGCTGCTGTAAACTTAGCATCCCTATCAGACACAATCACCTTAGGAACTCCATGGAGCCTTACTATCTCCTTCAGGAACACATTCGCTACTTGAGCTGTTCCAAAGGTGGATTTCACTAGTATAAAGTGAGCAGCTTTGGTTAAAGTGTCTACTACCACCATTACAGAATCATGCTGGTATTTGGTTTTGGGTAGTCTTGTAATGAAATCCATGGAAACAGTGTCCCATTTCCATTCTGCAATGGGCAAAGGATTCAGAAGACCGGCAGGATGTTGATGTTCCACCTTAACTAATTGACATTCCCTGCATTTACTTAAATATTCTGCTACCTCTCTCTTCATTCCTGGCCAGAACAACTTCTTTTTCAGGGTTGTTAACATTTTCTGATACCCTGGGTGTCCTGCATAAGGTTGTTTGTGATACTCATCCAGAATTTCTCTTTTTAACGACTCTACATTGGGAATATACAATCTGTTCTTATAACAAATTAGCCCTTTTTGGTTTTGGGAAAAATCAGTTTTCTCCTTTTTCTGTAGTTTTAACAGAAGTGTTTCATAATTTGGGTCTTGATTTACTGCCTTATTCACCAATTCTTCTACATCTATCTGGGCACTACTTCCAATATTATTGATATGCTGACAAGCATTTCTGCTCAATGCATCAGCAACCTTATTCTCCTTCCCTCTAATATGTTTTATATCCATGTCAAACTCACTTAAAAAGGACAGCCATCTGGCTTGTCTAGCATTCAATTCAGTTTGAGAAAAGAAATATTTGAGACTAATATGATCAGTCATCAAGGTAAATATTTTTCCAAGAAGATAGTGCTGCCACATTTTCAAAGCATGAATAACAGTTGCTAACTCTAAATCATAGGCACTATAATTCTGTTCATGTATTTTCAGTTTCCTGGATTCGTAGGCAATCACAGAATTTTCCTGCAACAGAACTCCTCCCAATCCTTCTCTACATGCATCCGTACATACCACAAATTCCTTATCAGGATCTGCAATCTTTAGTATAGGCGCTGTGGTAAGTTTCAGCTTTAATTGGTCAAAACTGTTTTGGCATTTTTCAGTCCATTCAAACTTGACACCTTTCCTCTGTAAGGAAGTGATGGGATGTGCTATGGCAGAAAATCTCTCCACAAATCTACGATAATAGCCGGCAATCCCCATGAATGATCTAACTGCTGAAACATCAGCGGGCACTGGCCATTCTCTTATAGCCTTTATTTTCTCCGGGTCAACAGCAAGACCTTGTTCAGAAATAATATGACCCAAGTATTGGATCTTGTCTTTATAGAACTCACATTTGCTGAATTTAGCATATAGCTGATTTTCCTTTAGAGTTTGCAGCACTATCCTCAGGTGTTCTTTGTGTTCCTCTTCACTATTTGAGTAAACTAAAATATCGTCTATGAACACAAGGACAAATTTATCCAAATACTTGTTTAACACACTGTTCATTAGACACATAAATGTGGCAGGGGCGTTTGTCAACCCAAAAGGTAGCACTACAAATTCATAGTGGCCATACCTGGTTCTAAAGGTTGTTTTGCTGATGTCTTCCTCTTTAATCCTAAGCTGGTGGTAACCAGTTCTTAAGTCGATTTTTGAGAATTCTGAAGCTCCTCTCACCTGATCAAAAAGATCATCAATTCTAGGCAAAGGATATCTATTTTTAATGGTCAACTTATTCAGTTGCCTATAATCAATGCACATCCTGAAAGTTCCATCTTTCTTTTTCACGAACAACACTGGTGCTCCCCAAGGAGACACACTTGGTCTGATATACCCTTTGTCTAGCAGTTCTTGCAGTTGCATCTTCAATTCTATAAGTTCAGGAGGACTCATTCGATAAGGTGCTCGTGAAACAGGTGTTGCTCCCGGCACCAGATCGATTGAGAAGTCAATCTCTCTTTTGGGAGGAAGGTGAGGGATTTCCTTTGGAAAAACTTCCTTAAATTCTCTTATTACTGGTACAACATCCAGTAATTCTTCTTCAGTTTTCTGTTATATTTCTTCCAATTGCACTGCATAAACTTGGTATCCTTTTCTAGCTGTTATTTTTAATTGCAATGCTGAAATCTGTCTTACAGAAATAGGTTTTGGTTTCCCTTTGAGAATAAATATTTTCCCTTCCTCATCTACACAGTGCAAGGTCTTATCCCAGCAATTCATCAAAGCTTTCTTCTTTTCCAGCCAATCCATTCCTATTAATGGATCATATGACCCTAAGGGTAGGATGTTCAAATTCACTTCTGTTCGAAACTCATTTAATTGAATTTCTGTTCTGGGCAATTTATGTGTTACCTTTCTTTTTGTTCCAGTGGCCAGTTGTACCAACCATGGCTGTTGAAATTTTTCAGTTTTTAAGTTACATTTTTCTACGATCTTTGGACTAATGTAACTCAAAGAAGCACCTGGGTCAATCAGAACAGAAACAGGTAGGTCAGAAATCTTACCCTCCATTTCCACCATGGTTGCTTGATGTTTTGCTTGTCGATTTTCCAGGGCTGCACTAATAGTTGGTATGTTTCTGGCTATATCATTTACTGTTGTCGCTTCCCTATCTCTCATGAGCATATGAATGTTTCGATGAGGGCAGTCCCTCAAAATATGGGGTTCTCCACAGCCCCAACATTTCAAGGGCTCCTTCATTCTGACTGTTCCCTCCTTTTTACTATCTCCTTCTACTGGTTTCGATGCCACTTGAGATTGTGTAGTTTGACTTTCTTTGGGTTTTCCAAATCTTTTCCGCTGATGATCTCTGCCAAAATTCTTCAAATAGGCTGGTTTCGGTTTTCTCCCTTTGAATTCACTCTTACTTACCCAACTCTTTCCTTGATCAGTTTTTCCTTTGAACTGTTGGTAACACAATCTGGCTTTCCTAACAGCTTCGTCCATTGTTTTGGGGTTGTTAAACTCAATTTTCTCTTTGTATACTATAGGAAAACAATTTAGAAACCTCTGTACCTTTGCCTTTTCTTCCCTTATGTAAGGTACATATCTTAACAGATTGGTAAATTTAGTGACAAACTCATCGATAGTGAGCTGTCCCAATCTAAGCTCATGAAATTATTTTTCTTTGTCATCATAGTACTGTTCATTCAAGTAGCGATTCTTGAATTTAGTCTGGAAATCTTCCCAAGTAACTGTCTTTTCATCTATGGCATGCACCATCTTTGTCTCCTCCCACCACAAGGTAGCCTTACCTTGTAGCTGGTAAACAGCTAATCTGGCCTTCAGATTGCTTTCATATTCATAAACCTGGAAATACTTAATCATATTCAGCAACCAAGCTTCAGCATCCTCCTCCTTTTCCCCATCATAGGAGGGAGGTTTGATTTTTCAGAATTCCCCTTGTAATTCCTTTTTCTGCTTATTCTGATGTCGAATCACATACTCCTCATCAGATTCATCAGTTTTCCTCTTTTCGGAACCTTTGCCTTCTTGGCTGTTCCGTGAGGTTAATTCCCTGATGAGCTTTTCCTGCTCCTCAGTGGCTAATGACAATCTGTCATTCTGGCTTTTGATCTCAGCCAATTCTTGTTGCAAATTTCGCAACATAGCCATCATGGCCACATTCGGATCTGGCTCACCCTGCAGATCTACATAAATTCCACCACCTTCTTCCATTCTATCACCTCACTGTACACTACATAGCACAGGTCAGTGAATAGAAAAAACAAAACCACAAAAACAAAACTTTTGCTACAGCAATAAATTTACATAGTGAGTACACAGCAATCGTGAGCACAAAGTCACCAGCCCAGTTTTATAACTTGGGCTCTGATACCATTTTTCATGTCTCCCCTTTTCCCAACCACAATTTTTTTTTTTTTTTTTTATACATATCTATGGGCGATTGACTGGTCCTTCATGGTTGGATCTAATTCATCTTAATGCACCCTTACTATATATGATTATCTTTGATTTATCTCATATGATAATTTGTTATTTAGCTTCCATAAAATATAAGACAACCCCTATATTTTATAATACCCTTGTTAAGTTTTATTTTGTCCCACTTATACCTCAATTGAATTTTTATTTCACTACCTCATAATTAAATTTTCGGTCTTTATACAATCTGAATCTTTTCAAAGGTTTGGGGAATGTTGTGCTATTGGAGAGGGGTTTTATTTCCACTACCATGGGTACGCTACAGATATAGCGATGGTGTGAATTACATTTGATAATGATTTATTTCCTCACTTGCATATATACGAGATATAAAAGACTCACCAATGGTCGACAAGTGTGGCTTGTCAACCTCTGTCCTACATCCCTGTGGCATGAAGAATTTATTTGTTTCACCCAACCCGGTACTTTGTCTTGATACGAGTTCAGTTGTGAAATAGACACGTAGGTTTATGAAATCGAGTTTTGTATATTAGAGATCCACGCCAGCTACGACCTTCATGCCATTGGGAATTGTCGATTTGTTCATCTGCGTGATAATCTGACTCTGAGTTGTCTACTGACATATGATACTACACGTACGATTTCTTACGCGGGTGTTTAATGGTTTCACTCTCCATCGGGATTTTCATGAGTCCTTACATGTGCGTTTGATTTTATTTCCGAATACCCTAGACGCCATTCTTATGCCGAATTGACACCGGACTGATATCAAGCCACGAGCTAGGGTTTCAACGAAAAAAAATTGGTTTCAACCTCGTTATCTTTCAGCATTTTCGTTTCATTTTATTATCCTTTCTCATATGCATCTCTGCTTTTCGCCTCACTCCACGAAGTGCCACAACTCGGGAGGATTTTCACCAGCGCGGGGTTCTGGCTTTCAGCGGGAAGGTAACCAAGTTCTGCATCTAGAAATTTTTGCTTTCTATGGTCGATGTCTTTCAAATTTTATGATGTATAATCTATGAAATTTTCTGTTGGTTGCCAGGACGATGCCTTCTCAAAACACGCGTTGGATTGCTTACCAAGACAGCAGACTCCACCTCACTGCGTTCTATGGCTATGCTTCTCCCCTTTGCATCTGAGTTCTGAAGTGGGGTGAGGGATTTGAACCCCGACAGACAGTCTGAGAGGGTTCAAAGCGAAGTTTCTTCAACTCATTATGGTTAGTTGAAACCCTCAATGTGTTTATTTGTTGTGATAGACGTGCATATGGTTATATGATAACCAATTGTATTCTGGTTTCTACAGATACCATTCGATACAATGGATGAAATTCTTCTATTCGTCTTCAGGGTTTCTATTTTTTCCTCATCTCGTTTACAGGTAACCCTGGTTCCCGCCATTCCTTGTCATGCCATCTACTGGTTTATCGACTCGTTTTCGGTTTGCGCCTCTTAAAATGCGTATGGTATATTTTGTTTTCAGGTTATGTGAGCGCACTGGCAAACGAAACTCCCGACCATGCTCGTTTGCCATTTTTCTGGCAACAACCGAGTCGTTCCTTCGATGCCCCTAATCTCCCTTCCAAGGGTTTCGTTTTGTCATTGTTTTACGTTGCAGGGTATGACTGTCTAGCAGTCAACGTTGTATCAAAACTATATGATACTGGTTTTTACACACCAATTTGTGCAGACCCTGCGCCACATTTCTATTTGATTTTATTTATGTATTTAATATGGATTTGCGCACAGTTTGGTTTATCTTTGATTCGAGGTCTGTTGCTAGGCTGACCTCGCCCTTCACTTTTCAGCGTGTTGGTTATGAACTCGTTCAGGTGGTCTATGGCCACCCCTTCCTTAACCGCATATTCTCTCCTACCAGGTTTTGTTTTCTTCGTTATATAATTCGTGCTGGTCTAGCACTAGAAGTATAACCTATCACTACTGTGTATGACATGTTTGCGCACCATGTTGGTTACCTTCTGAAATTTTGTTTTATTTATCTCCATTAAGTTATGCTCGTTTTGTTATCGATATATTGATTTCCTGGTTCAATTAATTTAGATGATATACTCTTAGAAGATATCGGTGATGACTGTACTACGCACCGATCTAGATCTTTAAGTGTAGATTGCTATGGTAAATCCATGACTCCATGACCGAAAGTGCTTTCGCATCATACTTGGTTTCTCGTTTCCTCTTTGAAGATTTATATTGAGGACGTGTAGTAGATAAAAGTATTCATTCAGTTTTTATATGGGTTTCTAAAATCATTGCCTGTACAGTTATATGCAATTATACATGTAAGGCATGAATATGATTAATTTGTTTTCTGCATAGACAGAGAACGTTTTATACACTATTTACGTAGTATAGTTCTGTTGTATCCAGAGTTAGACTGTTCACTGCATTAATAGCATGGTGTCTCGTTTCTAAGGGTTAATCGATGAACAATAAATTTCTCCGAATATAACCACTGTAATACCATTTCTAACAGTCCAAATATAAGTGTTCTTTCTGGTCCTGCCTTCTTCAGGAATTGTTTGACCTTCAAATTTTCTTATGTTGACTAATACTCAAATAACTTGTTATTATGCCAACCATTTCTTAAAATTCTAATTCTTTTTAAGAGATGACTTACAGATGCTTGAACTGTACTAGAATATTTTGCATATAAAATGTACTTCCTATATACCTCTCTTATCATATGAGAAATGCACAGATTTCTAATGCAGGCTATGTTTTTTTTTTTTTGCAATTTAAATTATGAATTTTCATGCACATTCTTATCTGGATATAGAGATTCTACTACTGCTTTGTGTTATTTCTGCTCATAGAGTGCACTAATATAGGAGAAGTAGATTGATATAAATTCAAGTGTTATATTCTGTGCACATACAAGTATCCCCAGATCTGAACAGAGATGGTTTAGAAATTCTGGTGGATTCTATTTTACACAGCTAATGTCTACAACTATACAGAGTTCTGAAGGTGAATACCTTCTACTAATTCTGTTAAATGTAGCATTTACAGTATAATACATAACAAACCTTTATATGTAGCGAATTCATACTAATGTAAAGAAACCAACAGATAAGTAGAATTACATACCACTCAGCAAAATGACCAACCTCCCAACCTTAGAGTTCTATTTTTCTCCCAGAACTCACCCCCGAGCTGAGATCACCTCCACCACAGACCAACCTCAATCTGTTTAGGAGTAGCTTATTTAAGCTATTGTTCCCCAAAGCATGTTTCTAATTCTGCGTCCAGAATCTCAGGATGCTTTTCTTCCTGTTTGCCTAGGCTTCCCAATTTAGGGATTCTTTAAAGTTGTTTTATGCTTTTCCTCAGCTTTCCCAGCTTTTTACCTCTTCCCAACTACTCTCCTCATCATTGGGGAAATTCAGATTTTTCCTCAAAAATCTAAATTTAAACTTATTGTCTTTCAAGGATTTTTGAAAGATTGTGGGGAAATATTTGCCTCATCCATCCTCACAGCTTTAGCAAGTTATCTCATCATCTCATTTTTTTGGTCAGTTTGCACCACAATAATTTATTCATTTCCTCAATTAAATGTTTAATTACATTCACAGAATAATTATCCTTTGGGGTCCACTCCCCTTAGGATATAAAGTTCAAGTATCTAACTTTAAAAAGAAATCACATGAATTGGGGGGTGTTACAATAAATAACTCTTTTCCGCAAGAAACTTACTTTGTTAAGTTGTATACTTTTTCCTGGTACTGATATTTTCTTTTGATATTTAATTGTTGTAACTTCAAATAACTCACATATAATATTTATTTCTCCCATAGGATTTTACATAGAAATATTCTACAACATAATATAGATGTAAGCAGAGAGAATGCAAATATTTTTCAAAGTTCTTATGTTTCACCACTTGTCACTTTTCCATAAGAAAGAAAATATTTCAACAGAAAAAAAATTTTCCTATGAAATTTAAATAATAATTAGACTGTATTTAGAAAGCTTGTAAACAATCATCCTATCCCTATAGCTCTAAAATAACAAACACTTATCTGGAAGAGTATTTTGCTGTTGGTGTCCACCCAACCTTCAAGAGAAGCAACCACATCCTCTTCTTGCCCCCATGCTCCACTCCTGAAGAGGTACAGGTTGACAGTAGAGTTTTCTGTTGTGACCTCAATACTCTTACTCCAGTCAGTGCCAAAAAAATTTAGGACAATACTGAGTGATTTCCACTGGTCTTTACCAGCTCCGGAAAATCCTCACTCCTTCCTTAGCCCATGAACAGAACCCCCGTTCCTCACCGGGATAAGTCTCTTATTCCCAGAGGAGCAGGTAACTGTTTAAACTGTCCAACCACCTTTCAGTTCTTCGAAAAAAATTGTTATCAGCCTTTTATTTTTACTTTCCAAAACTGATTTCATTATTCACAATTAAAAGAAAAAATAACTTTTCCAGCAAAATATTAATTGTCTCATTCTTTTTCTTAAAAAATAATAAAATTCATTTAGCTAGTTAACAACTAGTTAATAGTAAATGCAACTGTCAAAGATATCATGCTAAATATAAAACTTAATATTAGAACTTAAAACTTAAGATTATAAACTGAATTATTTGTGATTGATGGACAGTATCGTTGTATCACATATTTGTTTGGGATTGGCTAAAGTTCATTGAATATCA
Organism: Pinus albicaulis; assembly: GCA_034641835.2. NCBI lineage: Eukaryota > Viridiplantae > Streptophyta > Pinopsida > Pinales > Pinaceae > Pinus > Pinus albicaulis. Next base: position 847,033,163 of record CM076570.1, read on the forward strand.
TTTATGTTGCTCATCTCTTTCTTTTTGCATATTCTATTTACTAAGAGCAGTAAAAGGGTTAATTCTATATTGAAATTGATGAATTTATTGTTGTCTATCATTATTTATTAAATTTCAAAAAAGGATTTCTCAATTATTCTTGAATATTCAATTTTTGTATACTTAAATAATTTAAATTTTTAATATAGAAATAAAAAATGTAAGGATTCAACCATTCCATAGATAACAAGTAAACCATATTAATATTAAAACGTAATATTAAAAGTAAAATTTAAAAGCTATTATTAAAATCTAATATGTATTATTATAATATTATAATATTAATATAAATTGAAATATTATTATAATATTTGTGATTGAGGTAATTTTAAAGAAAACAAAATATGATGGTTTACTCTACTCATTTTTACTTGGTAAATGAATGTGAGACATAGATTCAAATCCTTTATCCATAGATTCTAAATAAAGCTTTATGAATGAGTGCTTTAAACTTCAATTCATCTTGTTCATGATTTTTTGAAATACATAAATTCCTCAGTGACCAAGTTTCAATATTTTTTGCGTTCATCACATTAAATTTTCCAAATGGAAAAGTAAATTAGTAGAATTTAAAAGAAAATTTTTAATCTAATGTCGAATTATTTAGTTTTTTCTCTAAAACTTTCCAATATTATTGATTATACAATGTGAATATTCTAGCATTTTGAAAATGAATTCAATGCTTAGATGAAAGGGCATGAGGACATTACATTGTTTTAATTTCTATAGAGACTGTTTCATAATCCACTCATGAGTCTTTTATTAAACAATTTCATGATGATTGCTTGCTTATATATAACCAAATTTTGAAAAGATTTATTTGATTTAAAATTTATAAGCATGCATATATATATATATATATATATATATATATATATATATATATATATATATATATATATATATATATATATATATATATATATATATATATATATATATATATATATATATATATATATATATATATATATATATATATATATATATATATATATATATATATATATATATATATATATATATATATATATTAATTTTAAGTCAAATATATATTTTCAAAACTTGGTTAAAGGATTTTGAATTCGCCAGAAGCTTAAGAAGAAATAGACCATTTAAAATATTAAAATAAACCGATTCTTTATATTAAATTTAATATTAAAATATAATATAATATTATATATTATTTTAACAAAACTAAAACCTAATATTATATAAACTATAATAAAATTCAAAATTTAAAATTGATAAAAATTGATATACTATTAATTAAGTGGCTCTCTAGGTGAGATATCTTGAGAGTGCCCAAGCAATCCACACAGTGCACATCTTCATTCAGAAGAACCTCATACATATAGTCTTCCACACTAACAGGGTGGTTTGAACCACAGTAACATATATACATGAAGTGTTGTCTCAATATAGGATAACTATCTTGGACACACAATCACTTAGTTGAGAGAATCTCTCAACGACGCACCAATCTAGGAAACATAATAGGAGTAGAGTCCTCTACATAGAAAGAATCGCAACTTAGAAAAGTAGGAATTACTTCTTCTAACACTCCCCCTTTATGGAGAAAGGGTACTGAAAAAATAACATATGCCTTATTTTCTAGTTTCAGCTAGGCTTATAATAGTCCATAAAAAACTTGGTAACAGACTTTTCATATTATCCTTCTTTCTTGAGGGTCCATTCCTGTTCATTCCTAGGTGAGGCTTCATCTTCACTTTTCTTTCCATGAGGTAGTGATAGATCTTCTCCTCCTTTTTATGTTTTCTTCCCTAAATATTGAATTCTTGAACTCTTATCATCCTCGATCTTGATTGTAGGTTTCATTATTTATATCTTGATTGCTAGTAATTGATAACAATTTAGAGGATGAGAGATTGGTAGGAGAATTTTTTCTCTCACTACTTCTGGTGTCAAACACCTAAATGTCATCCATGTTTTCTTCAACATTCATTGATGCAAGTTCTATGTTGAATTAATAAAAACATGGTGTCTGAAGCCATGCTTCAGAAAGCTTCAATTCCTCTTCAAATTTTGTTGCTTCTCCCCACTTCTTGTTGCTAATATCTACACACTGAGAAACATTCATGAGATCATCATAATTTGAGTTCTTTCTAGACTTGTCTTCTTCTTCCAAGTATTTATAATCATATTTTTGTGGATCATCCAATTGATCTTCAACAATATATTCCTTTTTACATCCTTCCTGAAGAATGATCAGTGGGCCTTCAATCTCAAGATCTTGCAAAGCATATAGTATCTCTTGATACTCGTGGTCATCAATAAAACCACATGAAAAAAATATCATCAATGTCATATATGTCTAAAAGTATATAAATATTGGAAAAATCTAGATTATATCACTTCCAGATTTCTTTCTGACTCCACTTGGTTCTCTCAAGAGTTCCAACAACCCTGTTACCACGTTGGAAGGAAAATACTCCCTTTCATAGTTTTTCAACCATATAACCTTGTGGTGCAGACTTTGGCTTCTATTTCACAGCCAAAATCTAAAGCAAAGTCACGAATGCAACCTGAAACTGAAGCACTTACACCAAGCTTCACAATCGAGGTTTCAGATCTGCAGGCTCTCTAAACACTATGACTTCAACATTATGAATGTGCTCACCTCCTCCAATCCGAGCATCGAAGATTGTGTATTAAAAAAAATGGATTTTTTTTTAACATATCTTCACTCCTTGTTCACAACGCGCACTAATGAAAGAAACTGACTCGCCTTTTATATATCTTTGTTCCCGAATTCCCCATCCCTTTTGCATACCTACCTCTTATCGCTCACACAATAAAATTTTTGAGCATGATGGATGGAGCGATAGGTATGTTGCTATTTCTCTATCTTAACGTTGCTCGAATCATTGCTTTTAGCCAACCACTCACTTCTCTACTTTTGGATCCACAAGATCCCAATCAGATTAGCTCACTATAGATTCAGATACCACACACTCGCTCAGACATATGCCTTTGCACATTCCTGTATCAGAAAATATGCAAAAGTGAGTTCCAGTGTCCAAAATAGCTATCTGCAGGCCCTCACAAATTACTCAAACGAATACTCGATCCCAATCCAAAGACTCTCATAACTATAGGTGAAATAATGAAAGATGAGTAATTTAAGAAACTTTATTCCCTAGTGAAGGTTTTGGAGCTAGGGGACACTTGATTTGATGATGGAGGACTGCAATGATAAAATCTAACACCGGGGTACTCGATCCTCATTGACTTGATCATTAAATTCATGGAAATTTTGGAATCATTCCTCTGGCTATGATGACTCTAAATGTTACAATCATGATGTACTTTTCAATATCGTTCTCGATCCTTTCTAGATTGGATGAAGACAAAAAAATTACTTTCTTTGAATATGTAGATTGGACGTAGATCAGACTAGTGATTTCAACAGGCACACTGGCTTGGCCTCCTTTGATCTTGCAAGATATTATCTCTCCATGAATCTCAGCCTCCAAGGGCGTAGCCTCAGAAAAAACAGGCCTCTGATCATGTTCTCTGATACCATGATAAAAACTGATATACTATTAATTAATTGGCTCTCTAGGAGAGATACCTAGAGAGTCCCCAAGCACTCCACAAAATCCACATATTCACTCAGAATTACCTCATACATATAGTATTACACACTAATAGGGTGGTTTGAACCACTCACTAGATATTCAGATCTCAAACCTAATCTTAGTGTCTCAATCCTATCCTTATCACAACAAACAATTAATTCTAGCTTTCTCCTTCAATTCTAACAAAAATATAAATTATATTTCTTCTATAAAACCAACCATGTGAATATTTTGCAAGTTCAATAAAACTACAATCAATGAAAGTAAATCAATAGAGGACATATATTTTCTCCATTAGGATTTTTGAAAGGCATAACCTATCGGAATGAAACATTTCAATGCAGCCACATTTTAGTAATCTAAATTTTGAAATGTATATTTTTAATTCCATATCTCTAATCTTCATAAGTGGTGACAAATAAGTTGTACACTAAATTCTTAATCGTGTTTTGCAAAAAAATAATTTAAGCAAGGTTTAAACATATGATTTAGATATCCAAGAAAGTTAGTGGTGAGAATTTGATCCATTGATGTGGTGGCAATGACGAGAATGTACTGGCATCTTGAATTTTACACCATACGATGAAAAATTTTAATTAAGAAAATCATAAAGTAGCCAATTCCAGGAGGGGTACTCCTATAGGTGTAATTATTAAATAAAACAATATTAAAAAAAAATAATATGGTGGTAAAAGAACTATAATAATAATAATAATAATATGTTGGATGAGGTTTTAAGCCATTCTCAACATAATTACTATTAATGCATGTAATCCATGAAGGATCATGGTATATTCAGTAACTGAAAAAATGACTCATATAATTTTGTTATAATGATTTTTATGATGATTTTTGTCATAACCCTATTATTTTATATTTCTATATTTATATTTATTATATTAACATTATCTTTTATACTAATATAATATTATTTATTACATAAAACTTTGATTATATATTAATAGTTATATTTGAAAGTAAAATACAATTTACATATAACATAATAAATATTATATGACAAATTATATTCAACTATGATATTTATTAAAAATTAAATGTTAAAATGAGTATCATTATTAGATGTGATGCTAAAAATAAAACTTAATATTAGAACTTAAAATTTAATATTAAAAACTAATATTGTATTATAATAAACTGAATTATTTGTGATTGATGGACAATATGGTTGTATCACATATTTGTTTGGGAGTTGACTAAAGTTTATTGCATATCATTGATTTGCCTCATCTCTTCATTTTTTCGTATCTTATTTACTAAGAACAGTACAAGGGTTTATGCTATGTTAACATTGTTGAATTTCTTATTGTCTATCATTATTTATTAAATTTCAAAAAACTATTTCTCAATTATTCTTGGATATTCAATTGTTATAGTTAAATAACTTAAGTTTTTATTATACAAATAAAAAAATGTAAGGATTCAATCATTTCATAGGTAATAAGGAAACTATATTCAAATTAAAACATAATATTAAATGTAAAATTTAAAAGCTATTGTTAAAACATAATATGTATTATTATAATATTATAATATTAATATACGCTGAAATACTATTATAATATTTGTGATTGAGGTAATTTTAAAGAAAAAAAATATTATCGTTTACCATACTAATTTTCTACTTGGTAAATGAACTTGAGACATACATTCAAATCCTTTATCCATAAATTCTAAATAAAGCTTTATGAATGAGTGATTTAAACTTAAATTCATATAGTTCATGGTTTTTTGAAATTCACAAATTTTTGATTGTCTAAGTTTCAATATCTTTTTTGTTCATCACATTAAATTTGCTAAGTGGCTTAATAAATCAGGAGAATTTAAAAGTGAATTTTTAATCTAATGTGGAATCGTTTATTTTTTTCTTTAAGATTTTCTAGTATTATTAAATATATAATGTGAATCTTCTCGCATTTTGAAAATGAATTCAGTGTTTAGATGAAAGGGCATGAAGGAATTACATTGTTTTCATTTATACAAATTTTATTTCACAATCCACTGGTCAGTCTTTTATCAAACAATTTCAGATGATTTCTTGTTTATATATATATATATATATATATATATATATATATATATATATATGAGTTTATTAATTACGCCGTAATGCGTCCCTATTTGAAAAATACTACTCTCAAGTACCAATTGTACCATTGTTTACCGTTGACTTTGATGTTAGACGATTGAAATAATATCTACCTCAGGATTGAATATTGTTATTAATTTTTTTAAATAAGTTAACCGTTTTAGGTCCTCCAAACAATTGTAGTGTGCGCATGAAATTCTAAGAAATTTCTACAAATCCTTTCGATTTATTCATAATCTTTGATACCAGAGTTTCTACCTTCATGTTCTGTGCCTCTTCTTCCTCAATTTCGATGTGAGGGAGGTGGATGAAGGGGATGTCAAAACCCCGGGAAGCTGTTATGCACTCAGAGTAAGCATGTTGCAGGCAAGAACTGAACAACATCCATTTTCAAGTGATGAAGGTCACAGTGAATCTGTGGTCTACGGTGAGGCACTCGATGAACTTGGCAGAGGGGATGAGATGGCCCATTCCAACATTGGGAAAAATTACAACATGAGGCTTTTGGCTTTCCTGTGATTGAAAGAGGTTATTTCAGTACAAATTTTTGTAGTGATCTCTAGTTCAAATCTGTGAACAAATTAATGGTGTTGAAGGAATGATACTACGACAATCTAAAGTGCAGTGAAGCACTGTCGGGAAATAACTTTGAATATGATTCAGATGTTGAATTTGTCCATATTTTCCATAAAGAAAGAAGTGTTTCAAAACCAAAGTAGAAGGAGAAAAAAATTGCAGCAGCAGCAAAGAGTAGCAAAGTTGGTAGAGTTCGTCTCCCTCGAGATTTCGTGAATGTCCTAAGAGAATGGATAGACCGAAACATTGATAACCCTTTCGCAACCAAATATCAAAAGCTTATGCTTAAAGAACTCTCTAGTCTAATGCTACATCAGGTGCCATTTGAAACACTTGTTTTAGTCTCTACTTGACCTAATTTTTATCCGTCGATTTCCTTTTTAATGTTTTACATGTAAATTATAATGAATTTGAATATATTACAATGAATATACTAGTTTTAATGTAAAATATGAAAATTATTCATTAATACTTCATTGTATTACAGTTCATCGGTTAAATTGTGGTTCAATGTGTAGGTGGAGAATTGGTTGTCAAATACAAGGTACAAGATCAACCACCAGAAGTATCGTGCCACTACATCAAGAGAAAATGACAGCTACATACCATTGGGTTCGTAAGGAGCTCACTACAAATAATGAAAGAAAATTATTCCCTCTGTAATTTTTGGATCCGAGTTTATTTAGTGCTAATTCTTCAGTGCTCGATAATTTAGTTCTTGCAACCATTTTCGAATAACCTCTCGTAAACTATGGCATATTTTACCGCTAAGGAATATTTGAAAATATAGGTGGCAATGGAAATAAATGACATGCATATTTAGTCTAAAATTCAAAATGTTTAAATTTTATTAAAATTTTTAATTATGTTGTAATATTTGTTGGATTTCTACAATATTCTTATATTCAAAATATTTAAAAGTTATTAATTCTTTAACTATATTGGAATGTTTGTTGGATTTTTACAAAATTCTTATAGCATATACAAATCAATATTTTAAAATTATTTTATAGTATATATAAATCAATATTTTTTAATATTTTTTTATAGTATATATAATTTAAATGTACCCTTAACCCATTCGTCTTTGAAAAAAAGTTCCTCTTTGAAAAAACTTTCATAGCTTCCTTGTTTGTGCCATTGGATTAAATGTTAGATGATTGAAATGTTTCAAGGCCATTAGATCCACTAGCTCCTTCATTTTCTCTAGGCTAACTAGTTAACTAACTCGTGAAACCTGGTGGTACGCCTCTTATTTTCCTTCATTCCTTTGTTCCTTTACAAGGGTTTGAAAGAGTGTTTCCAGTCAACTTTATTAGATTGTTGTATCAATTTAGCAAAGTGAAGTATACAAGGTTTGATGCATATGTTGATGGTCGTTCAGAGTTATTGTGCATTTTTTTTGGGGTTATACTTAGGTTAGAATCTAAGAATACCAAGTGCACCTACAATTTTGGAAATAGATTACATTTTATAGTCTGCCATGTGGCACATAGTGCATAATGACATCACTATAAAAGAATGTAACATCTCCCATTTCAATTTTTTTTTTTTTAACTAAAGTAATACCTCTAACTTATTTTTATAATTAGAATATCACTCATCGCTTTCCAATGTAACTTTGTTACTAAGAACTTACTATGTCACTAGTTACTCATTTACATTTTATGACAATATTTCAATTTTCTAGAGTTCAACTACGATTTTCTCTTAATACAGGATTTACTTTCCTCATTAATTAATTCTTTCATTTCTTCTTATGAGTATTCTATTTCTCTTTCGTTCACCCACTAGACTTTATAACCCTTAATCATATTTCATTTGTTCCATTTAATTAGTTGACAATAGTTAATAGGTGACTATCATATATTTTCTCACCGTCATACAGATATAATAGTACTTTTGCACACCTATATTATTAACCACTTACAATAGTGTTGAATTATCCCATAAAGGCATTTACTCCCTTTTTAGTTGGTATTATTATCCACACGACATTGACAACCGTACCTAGGATTACAATTTTCTTTCACATTTACCATACAATAATTTAAATCATATTATACATTATCAATGGGAATCTTCCTTTTTAACTATTATGCTCATTAAACCCTTTTAAGACCTGGATATACGTATATGTCGATAATATTTGTGGTAACCTTTAAAAATACAATTATCTATCTTTATGTTTAAATTTGTGCTACTTCTTTACTAGGTATCTTCTTTAAGGTTGTTATAATGCCTCCATACAATATGGGGAATGATGGCATTAGACCCCATTTATACCCTCCATTAACCCTTCTTACTAGGGACTGATTCAATATTAGATAATTTCATTGACATCAACGGGAATATGAAATCCAACTACCTTGGTTATTCAGGCCTACGTGGATCACGTATTAATTAGGTGCCATCACCACTCTTGAGAAAAGATACTAAATGGATTTGTTACATTTTCTTTATATTCCTGGTCATAAATGCATGGGTCAAACTCTAATGGTGATTTCAATCTTCGTGGTCTGCTACTTTCCATCCATAACATTCATTATCAGGGTTGTATAATTTTAAAAGTGAAATATCTCTACACAAGATGTCCTGGGAAGCGTTGCATTTAACTTTATAGTACTCGGTCACATGGCCTTGTCCCATTTTATTTGATCTGTGGGAATTGCCACACCCTCCTCATATGAGTGCCACTTGAATGGTTCTGATCAGTTTACAATTAGGTTTTTGTCACCTCATAAAATTCATGTTTTATGTGGAGGTTCCATTTCATTTCTCATTTTCGTTGCAAGGTAATTGCCTCTCGACATTGAAACTCTATTCATGCTACCCACATTGCCTTCCTTAGTCTGAGTTGGGAAGATGGTCAACCGAGCAACTTGTATTGGAACGCCATGGAGCTCTACCCTAGATCAAAACTCCAGGTAAATGAAAAATCTCTTCCCAGACTTCTTCCCAATTTTGAATATTGAAAATTTCATTTGATATTTCCACTTGTGGTTTATATGGTTTTTTCTCTTAAGAGATTTAATTTTCTCGAAATAAGGAAATAACTTACTATTGAGCAGGTTAATTTATATTCGCATCATCCATGTTCTACATGGCATATTCACTGCATGAGTTTACTCTCAGTTAGTAGCTTACCCATTTATTTTTAGTTTTGATATAGATCTGAAACTTCATTATCAATTCACTCGTCCACTAGTACAAAATGGCTAATTAGTTACTAAAAAAATGACTAAAATTTGCATATAAATGACTATTTTTCGGTCGGTGACCAGTAGTAGCTAATTTACAGTATCTTATAACGCGGCCAAATTTTAGTCATTTTTAGCTTAGTCATTAATTGGTTGACTCAATTTTGTTGTCTAGTAGTATATTTGGTCATTAATTTGGTCAATAATTTGGTCATTGATTTGGTAATTAATTTAGTCATTGAATTGGTCATTGATTTAATCATTGATTTGGTCATTAATTGTGACAATTAATGACCAAAAATACAATAAAATATATTACTAAATGATCACTCGAGAAAACCAATTAATGACCAAAGAAATATGACCAAAATATTGGTTGTGTTATAAGATACTGTAAATTAGCTACTAATAGTCATATATATGCAAATTTTAGTCATTGTTTGAAACCAATTAATGACTAAAGAAATATGACTAAAATTTAGTTGTGTTATAAGATACTATAAATTAACTACTAATAATCATATATATGCAAAATTTAGTCGTCATTTATAATCACAAATTTATCATTTGCAGTAATCATTTTTCTTTTTTTTGGTAGTTTAATATTCATTATATAAATGACTACTTTAGTAGTTTATATTCATTTCATTTACTTTATTAACAATCGTCATAAGCAACTAATTTAGTCGTATATTCATTTGATTTGTGTTCATCATTAATAAACATAAACTACCTATCTAGTAATTTTAGATTGATTTTATGTGTTTATTATTAATTAACATAAATTAATTAGTATGATCTTACAACTAAAAAAATATTTCATACAATGCATGTTCATCTAATATGAAAACACAAAGTTACATATGTTAATTACAATATTAAGTAATATCAAGTGCAACTATAAATAATTCCAACCACAAATTATATTATATGAAATGTCAAGTATTACAATATGAGTTTCCAACTTAATATTGGTTGGAGTACAATTTACACATGAAATATTGTTTCATCACTTTAAAACATTATCATTGTGTTGCCAAGACATTGTAGGTGAATTCACCAACTCTGAAGACTTGACCATCAGTCTCTATGTGTGTGTCTTATACAGGACATTGGCTCAAGTACCAATAGACCAATTCCCTTTTCTCTCTCTTTAATTTGCATTTTGTCGCTCTAGTGTTATTGTTCTCCTCTTTCTTCAGTTCTTGTTTCTTACCATCAATACTAGGTTCATTTTCTGCAAAAAAGAAGAAGATATAATACAAAGTATAAGACATAAAAGTCGATGAACATTGGAATATAAACTAAAGTAGAATATAAAGGATTTATACAATATATACCTCAACATAAGCAATATTGTTAATGTCATTTTTCCCCATAGAAGCAAGAAACTTGAATAAGTTCTCTTCAATTGGGCAGTAGTGGCCACTATCTGGCTAAATTACCTGTATAAAAAAAGCAAATAAAACGTCACCATAGAATAAATTGTGTACCTAATTTGTTCTCAATGTACAACATTTGATGATGAAATGTTATCTTCAACTAAATTAATAAATGCAAATAGAAGCACACAATTTTATCCCAATATTTTGAATTCCCATGGTTATGGTACATTGCAATTTTGATTTTATCCAACATAATCAAACACAGCAGCGCTAGCAATTTCTACTAAGAATGTCTCATGCTCCACTTTTGTAGTTGTATCGTTTCCTCTAGTTATCTTCAAGAAGCAGTGACACTTCAATAATAAAACTTTTCAATAGAAATCTAAGAGGTGGAGAAATGTATTGATACACAAGATTACAACAAGAAACTAAAAAAGAATAACAAAAGTCTTTGTAAATTGCGATGATAACTTGGAATATAACTTCAATATAACAATCTTCAATTGTCAGTGTACTATTCCAGGGGAAAAGGAATCCAATTCCCAAAAGCCAACAAATTATATCTATAGAAAAAATAAACATGTTGGTTCCACATTCAAAGGTAAAGTAATTGGGGACTAACTATATCAGATACTTTTTAGAGCGTACGGGGTAGATACTAACACCATTAACAAGAATTTTAAAACAGATCTGCCACATATGACCTCAAATGTGGCAACAAGTTTGATATATGCACTACATGTATACATTTCAAAATGCATTGCAATGATATAAGAGTATCAAAAGAAAATTTACATAATTACATGTTCACTATCCACTTTTATTCCAAAACAACATTCAAATAACTACTATAAATTACCCCGAAAAATATGTCGAAATTTCCATTCATTGTCATGATTATCCCTGGTTTTCAGTTCCTGGGAAGGTGGATGCTAAGTGAAATCCTGCCCAAAACAAACAAAACTTAATAAGAGACAAATATGACAAATACCCTTACCTTTTGCTCCTTTAAAGAATGTAGTCTTCTCTTAAAAAAGGTCTAAAAGTCTAAGCACTTATCTATTAAATCACAAATAGAATAACTATGGGAAAATAAGAACTGCACAAGTGGAGGAAAAACTTTTTCCGTAGTGCGACGTGGCACATAAAACCTATCATCAGTGCTAGTGTTACTTGCAGTTAATGTTTTACAAAATTAATTATTCAGTTTCTTGCTTGGTGTGTCGAGATCAGAACCAAGATAACAATATTTTTGCTCTTGTTGCACAGTACCATCAATTTTTAGTTCCCTGCACAAATGGAACTAATACCAAAGCATTTCTCACCAAAATTGGTAACTACGACAAAGTACAAATAATGAAACTGAAAATGTCTTACAACACTAATAAGTTGCAATGTCATTTGAGCATATACTTCATTTGTTTCCACATATGCCTGGCATTCAATAAGGTGTTTATTAAATTGTAAAATCTTGTATATATAACAATATGGATAAAAGTGTTCACAACCAAAGCAAGGATGAAATGCAGAGAACCCACATGCATTGTAACGATGTGAAGTTGGCAGATTAATTGAGTTGGAAATTTTGGATAATTGGATATATGAGCATCAACCTCCTTGTTGAAGCAGCAACTTGAAATCACATTGATTATGATTACATAACATTAAAATTTAAAAATAATGGGGTGGAATTTTATGATGAAAAGAATATAAGCATTCATTATTTTCAGTCATTTGTATCCAAAAGAAGATTGCAAATTAAAAATTAGTGAGAAACCACCTCACCTACTGATTGTGACCCTGTGGAAAATAAACAACCTTTCTCCCAACAACAGGTAAGGACACAATCGGTCCGGCATAGGCATGCCAAAGCTCTGAATTAAGGCATCTCTTTTCCCCTGCTTGATGTGACATGAACAAACAAATTGTCAATTGGATATTCCTTTAGAAACCTCTTGACATTCCAATAGTAACTGTGTAAAGTAATATGATATTATGAATGTAAACTTTGCAATATAAAGCACATTAACTTGACAAATATTCCAAATCACAATATTTTCCATAGACATTTTTACATTAATTATTTTTCTAAGGTGTCACAGTTTGATATGATGAGTTAATTTAACATTCTTCGCTATCTCAATTGCATCTCAATATGCAATTCTAAAATCCAAAAAAAAATCACTGAAAAGCAAAATAATTCTAACTAGAGTAATGGACGCATTAAAAAGGTAAGAAGCACCATTTGCGCGTTTAAGCTCTTAGAAGAATTTAAGCGGAAAATCATTACATAGATATCTTTTATTTAATATTCCATGAGACTTTGTGGCCATATGGGACAAAGAAAAGCTTACAAAGATCGGGGTGAAAATATGGTAACCAAATCTTGGTCTCGACCTACTCATCTGATTATTAGACTGTTAACTAGTTCATAATGCTCTGCAAGTTATTCAAGAAATAGCAAGAAAGATAATATATGAAGGAAAGTATAAACCAATTCTAAAATAAAATTTGCTTACCTAAAACCAGTGTACTCTTATAATTGATTACACCCTGTTAAAGTTTGATAAAACCACATATGATAACATATTCGGGTCATTTTGTCTAAAAACACAATAAGATGTGAAAATACATTATACCTAGGAATTATAGAAGAACGCTTCTCTGTGCATATACAGTTTAATGTTTTTCACTCCCCTACTAGTATGTTATGGTTTTAGTCCATCAATAATTGTCCCTAATGGATACAAAATCCCTAGATATGACAAAGCGAGAACTGTATTGCTAGACATGAAAAAGGTTGGTATCCAGAGCTCTCTAGGAAATTTTACGGATGAGTGGCCGAATGTTGGGGTTTCCATTGTCTTTGATGGCTCAACAAATGTTAAAAACTAACATTTGATAAATGTTCTTGGTGTGTTGGCTAGTGATGCAATCTTCCTTGCAGCGCAAGACTCCTCATCATTTGTACCATCTTTTGGGAGCATTGAGGTATGCATACCTCTTACCAAAAATTAATAATGATATAGGGCCATCCAATATGACACAAGTCATTAAAGATAATGTAGCTAATTGTAAAGTATCAAGAAAACCATTGAGCATGCACATCCTCACATTTTCACTCTAATTGTTTGTTGCACATGTTGAATCTTTTAATACATAATATTTTTCAGCACAGAGAGCATGATCCGATCAATGCCTTGTAGAAGGAATGGAAGTCCATCATCAAATTCATCACAAGGCATATTGTTGTCCTCTATATTTACCAGATTCACTCTAAGTTACAATTACTTAAGCTCGCAAAGACTAGATTTGGTAGCCATTAGCTCACCTTTAAGATGAGCATTGGCTAATATTATGGTGAGTGATTTATGGGAGAAGTTGAGGATACATAATACAACAAATAGAGATAGTGCTTCTGTAGTGTAAGATATCATTTTTTATCCTATTTTTTGGTCACAGATTAATATGTTTTGCAATTCATCAAATCTAACATGACTCGATTTGTAGATTGAGATCAATCAGTGACTGGGGAATTGCATGAGCAAGAGGACACCATACTAGGACCAATTAAGGACATTTTTGAGCCTAGAGATATGAACTTCTATGACTGTATTTGAGTAGAAGTCAAAAAAAAAATCGACAAAGATAAATACTTCAGTGCATGCATTAACATACATTGTTGTACCAAAATACTATTCTACATCATGGTTGAAAGCATCAGTGCCTATTCGTAGGGTGAAGAGAACTGCAAATGGATCCATAAGTTCAGAGTGGTCAAATACAAGCCTTAAACAAGCTTGTCGCTGATGAGTGTGATATCATACAACAAAAATTGAGTACCTACATCAATGCCCCAAGGATTATTTGGTTATGCCTATCAATTTATATATAATGGAAGATGACGAATTCACTCCAGTGGCAAAACATGTATGATGTTTCTACTCCAAAGGTGCAACATTTGGAAAAATGGGGTGCTTCCATGGGTAGTGAACACTTCTTTCACAAATAAGTGATGGACCACCTACATTTTCATACAATCTCAACAAAAAACACCTCGAATCTATACCCTGCATAGAGCTTGTTCTATGTGCATTACAACTTGTAGTTGTCCATAAGAGGCAAAGATTGATAAAACATATATCACAATTGGGATATTTATCCATAGGAGGAAAATTTGGAAGTTCGAGCATTGGCCTTGGAGAACTTGGATATTGCACCTTTTGATGATCATCATCATGTTGAAATGCCACCCTCGCTCACTGCCATGCTCAACCCAACCAAGACTACAACAACATGAGCTTCAGGTAAAACTTCATCTTTGCAATTACCTCCACATCCGCATCCATGTGTATTCTCATGTTAGTGCTAACAGGAAGGAATATTATATACTAGATTGATCATTTGTTGGACATTAACAAAATTATATTATCTTATTGGAATAATTCTTTGCTTTCATTTCTTATATTATGATATTAAATATTTTAATTTTTAGACTTTCAATTTCTATTTTGTAATATAATATCTCTATTTTGGAAAGTGGACACATGGCCTATTTCATAAACATGACTCTTTGGTCATAAAGACCTATTTCGTAAAGATAACATTTTGGGCATGATGCCCTACTTCATTTCATAAAATCATTGTTTACTCTTCCTATTATCTAGTTCTAGTTTAAGTGTGTAGTTTGTAACTACAATATCAACAATATTATCGATGTAGTACTAACAATTAACAGTCCATGATTAAACAACTAAGATGACATGTTTAAAACTTCATAATTATGTAGACATTTTGCATGTTTTTTTGAATGTGTATGTGTAAATATCAACTTTATATCGCAATTTGTCATAGATTTAGAAGATGATTTTTTTATATGGCTGAAATGGGTATTTGATGTACAAAGAATATATTAGGATGTGAGGTTGTGGACCAGTTTTGTCAGAGTGTATAGCGGGAGCCCCTAGAGCACCATTTCTCAGAAAATTGTTGTGAAATGGTGCTCTAGAGGCTCCTACTTGACACTCTAATAAGACTGGTCCACAACCTCACATCCTAATGTATTCTTTGTACATCAAATACATGCTTTAACCATACAAATCAACTTTTGAATCTATCACAATTTGAGATAAATTTGATTGCATCAACTATATAAAATATGGTTGATGAAAAGCATCAAGTCACTAACCACCACTCCACCCATTGACGTGTTCACTAGGTTAGATTTGTCAACAAAAAAAGAATTTAGCCCACCCATCAATTATGTAGAAGCTGAATTGAACTCCAATAAATTCTCTAATATTATTCCAGTGAACCCATGGTTGGATGAGAATTGTAATAAGGCAAGAGCACCATACCAAAAAGACCAAAGCATTGAGAGCTTTGCAATGTTGTTAGTAAAGCCAAAAGAGAGTGAATTTGTGAAAAATGAACAATAAAAGTTTCCAATGAAATCAAAATAAACCCTAGGGATTTTTGGAAAGAACTACAAGTTTGGAAGCAATTGCAAGGAAACAATACAATTTCACACTATCATATAGAGTGATCAAGGTATCATATGGAACCGAGTTCTTCAAAATGTGAGGATCAAATGATCTTTCACAAAATCAAGAAATCTTCAGTTTGGTCATCTTCTTAGTGTAGTAACCCAACTGCATAGGGTTGGTAGGATTTGTAACCTTAGCCTCCACAAAACACCACAGATCAACCTCCTCTAACAACATATTTAGAATGCACTTCCAAGGTGTAAAGTTGGATGCACACACTAGATAGTCACACTCTGAGACCAATACTAGTGACTAGTCATATATGTAACTCATGGAACACAACTCAACCAAGCAAATCATCCAAGAGGGGTAAAAATCATACCAGCAACCTATCATGGGTGCAAATCAACTCTCCTAGTCATAAACAATGTTTCATTCACTGGGATCTCACAAGCATCTCACCCACAACCCTCTCACGGGCACCAACACCTATCTCAAGTATAGTTTAGCTTCAATTGTTGAATTTGGGGCATCAGAGACACTGAGAACCTCCAACAACTCCCTCTCACAGGTATTATTCCATTCCATATACATATTGGAAAATCTCAGAAAATACGCTCTGATACCCTGTTAAATTTTCATAACATGGTATGCAAATCTGCACTCCTAAAATGAAACCCTAACTACTAGGAAACTGAGAACTTAACCTCCTATCCACATAGCAGAAAACACGGTCCTAGATCTATAAACACATAAGTTTGGAAAACACAAATAACAAGCTTCAGAATAACACACTATAATGTACTAAATTTGAATAATGAGAGCTCTGGAATTACAAATAGCATATAGACTTAGCTACACACAATTTATCATATCTTAATTGATGGGAAGAAGAATATGATTACAAATCAATAGCTCAAAACTAAATAAACAACACCCCTGCCCTATCTTTCTTTTATAAGAGAAGAAAATGCTAAGGAACTACAAAAACAAACCATCCTTTTGGTGCACCAAAATTAGGAATACAAATCCTTACAATTGGCTATCTAAAAAGGTGTGCCCAAGCATACATGATAGCTTTTCCTAAGAACGAACACCTAGCTAAATTTGGAACATCCTCTAGCTCATGCACTTTGTCTAAACTTAGAAACTAAGCCCTAAACAACATTGAAAAAACACCCGCTAAATACAAAACAGTGAGCTCCTTCCTAAACTAGAAAAGAAAATTCTAATTGTGCCACCTCAACCTCGCAACAACCCAAGGCTGCATAGAATCTGAGGTTGCTACAGATTTGCTAGTGCAAATTTTCTCATAATTGTTGCACCTCTTCTGTGGGAGAACACATATGCAGCAGCAGGTAAAACTAACACTTTCAACCTCCCCACTTCCATAGAGCACTCTAACCATAATACTAGGCAGCAACACCCCCATATCTAAGTAGCCATGACTCATGATAGCCACTTTTCCTTACTCTAGATTCATTTTTTAATAGTCTGTTCTAGACAATCTCTATATTTCTTGTACATATTCCAGGGGAAACCATTATTTGTGATTGTTAAATATGTTTGAGTAGCTCTTCCCTAAGAAGTGAATGGAAGTTGGTGAAGAGACTCGATGCAATAGGAAAAGGTCCATTCTGGGCATTTTTCTTGGCAACAGTAAGCCTGGAGGGGAAGCTATTTTTTAAGATATTCCCTTGTTGTATTCATTAGTATGGGATCATACCTTGAGTATGGGGCACCCAAGTCTCTTTAAGGGAAATCATTTGTTTTCATGTTAAAAGAATTATGATTGGGAGCTCTTTGGCAAAGGGACCTAGAGTCATTACTGCTCCAAGAATTCGGTTGGATTGTTATGGAACACAAGCACTTGATTTGCAACATGGTACAATTCGTGTCCTTGGATAGGGATCAAATATATATGTTTTGGAAGCCACCGAGGTAGCTTTAAAAAAACAAGTTTTTCATGTAGAGCACACTTTTATTTCTCTAAGTATCAAGAGTAAATCAGACATTGTTTGCAACCCTCCCCTCAACACGAAGCAGCCATTGTCCCTTATAATTTGAACATTGAAAATCCCCGTCTACAGTTGGCCTCTCAAAGCTATAATATCACTACTACATGTGCTAGATTTGGGATCATCATCATGAAAATCACTGGCTTCAGAAGCATTCTCACTATCCTCAATCGATCTTTGAGGACTCTCTTCCCCCTCATCATGTACAACAACATCATGTTCTCCTCCTACCTCAGCACGACACTCAACCTCTTCATCTTCACGTCTATTCCTATACTACCTATTTGCACCATTACCCTCCCCTCTATGCACATCATCTGTACCAAATACTACATTGCTAGCATTGGCATACAATGTGTTTTGTCAATCCTCAATATCTGGTGTAGCTGACAACTCACCTTCTCTTTCAACTTTCAAGCTGCTATGTACAGCTCCTTCTTCAAGATATCTCAAATCAATGGTCTTACCTTCCATTCTTAAGAAAATATGTCGTCTTTTAGTTTCCTATCCAACGTTGTGTGACAAAGTCTAGTTACACAAGTGCATATACATATACAAGTTTTAAAAAGGGTTCACATACAAAACAATTTTTTTAGCTCACGGGAAAAAAAAAAAAAGAAAAAAAGAAAAGAAGAAGTTAACAGAAAAAAATGGCAGTGACGTGCAAGCAAAAAATCTCTTGGTATTGCACCTTTCATCTCTCAAACCAGATAAATTATTGAGAACCACAAAATTGCAAGCAAAAAAAAGTACGTAAGTCAACACACATCCAACCATAAATATGTTGTGTCATACTACAAACATATAAATCGTAATGAACTCAACTGCCATGCATTGTAAATTTATAATAATCAAGAGATCATAAAGCATTCCCACCACTATGAGACATATGAAATCAACATGGCAAGAGAATAGCTCATAAATTCTTTTCGCTGTGAATCATAATAATTTATATAGCATGTCAAATGAATGAAACATAAGATGGGAAGAGGGAGGTATTTCACTAGCAATCAGCTATTTTAAAGTTAAAACTAATGCAATACTTATATTTGAGTTTTGTTAAGCTTCCTAGTAGTGTATTTTAATCAATGATGTATTGTGTCATATGTCCTCTATGTATTTATAAATTTTAAAACAACAACGTAGACAATTCTAGAACCATACCTCTACTAAAGGCCCCACCCTATCTTTTATGGAAGGTTTGGGCCTACTCTCACCAACCATTTGCCCAGGCCTTGAATGCAATGCACCCGTCCCTACTAAGAAGACCACAAAAATCTGAAAATGAGAGACATAGACAACAGAATAGGTAAAAACAAACTTAAAATTATCAATATTACACTGCTTGTTAAAGCCAAATTCTTCTAATAAGTTTTAAGTCTCTTGAAGCTACGAGTGTTTCCCATACATGGGATAAGTATTCTAACCTGACACATGGTACAAAGCCAATTGTCCTGAACTTGACTCTGTTGGAACTACAAGCACAATATTTGAGTCATCTAACTTTTCAATGCGACCAACCTGCATGGTTGTACCAGGAATCCCATCAGTAGCAGGTGTAGTGGGATGCAATTTTACACCCTCACTTTTATGCCCATTTCGGTTAGTTTCATGAACACCATCTCCCTTGATGGCACTCTCGCCATTTGTCATTCCAGCCCTGGCAGAGATTTCTGTTCCCATTATTAAATTTTCCTCACCATTACCACCCAGAGTTTGTTGTTTCACATTAGTGATTGCAATATTAGCTCTATCACTGCCACTCTCCCCTATTATACTTGATGCACTACCTTTTGCAATAGAGTTATTCACTTTCACTACCTCCTCTGTGTCCTCTGCACCATGAGGTCACAAAGGGGCACCATGGGCTAGATTTGGCATCATCATAAAAATCACCAGCTTTAGAAGCATTCTCACTATCCCCAGTCGATCTTTGAGGACTCTCTTCCCCCTCATCATCTGCATCCACATCATGTTCTCCTCCTACCTCGGCACCACACTCAACCTCTTCATCTTCACATCTATTCCTATACTTCCTGTTTGCACCATTATCCTCCCCTCTAGGCACAGCATCTGTACCAGACACTACATTGCTATCATTGACATACAATGTGTTTAGTCGATCCTCAGTCTCTGGTGTAGGTGACAACTCACCTTCTTCTCTTTCAACTGTCAAGCTGTTATGTACAACTCCTTCAAGATATCTCAAATCCATGGTCCTACCTTCCATTCTTAAGTCAATATGTCGTCTCTTAGTTTCTTGTCCAACATTGCGTGAAAAAGTCTAGTTACACAAGTGCATATATATATACAACTTTTAATAAGGGTTCACATACATAACAATTTTTTTAGCTCACAGGAAACAAAAAAAAAAAAAAAATTAACAGACAAAAAAGACAGTGACTTGCAAGCAAGAACTCTCTTGGTATTGCACCTTTCATCTCTCAAACCAAATAAATTATAGAGAACCACAAAATTTCAAGCAAAAACAAGTACATATTTCACTCCACATCCAACCATAAATATGTTGTGGCATACTACAGACTTATCAATGGTAATGAACTCAACTGCCATGCATTGTAAATTTATAACAATCAAGAGATCATAAAGCATTCCCACCACTAAGAGACATATGAAATCAACATGGCAAGAGAATAGCTCATAAATTTTTTTTGCTATGAATCATCATAATTTATATAGCATGTCAAATCAATGAAACATAAGATGGGAGGAGGGAGGTATTTCACCAGCAATCAGCTGTGTTTTAGTTAAAACTAACGCAATAATTATATTTGATTTTTGTTAAGCTTCCTAGTGTATTTTAATCAATAGTGTATTGTGTCCTATGTCCTCTATGTATTTATAAATTTTAAAACAACGTAGACAATTCTAGAACCATACCTCTGCTAAAGGCCCCACCATATCTTTTATGGAAGGCTCAGGCCCACTCTCACCAAACATTTGCCCAGGCCTTGAATGCAGTGCACCTGTCCCTACCAAGAAGACCACAATTATCTGAAAATGAGTGACATAAACAACATAATAGGTAAAAACAAACTTAAAATTATATATATTACACTACTTGTTAAAGCCAAATTCTTCTAATAAGTTTTAAGTCTCTTGAAGCTGTGAGTGTGTCCCATACATGGGATAAGTATTCTAACCTGACACATGGTACAAAGCCAATCGCCCTGAACTTGACTCTGTTGGAACTACAATCACAGCATTTGAGCCATCTAACTTTTCAATGTGACCAACCTGCATGGCTGTACCAGGAATATCATCAGCAGTAGGTACAGTGGAATGCAAATTTCCATCCTCTCTTTTATGCCCATTTTGGCCAATTTCATGAACACCATCTCCCTTGATATCACTCTCACCATTTTTCATCCTACCCCTGGCAGAGATTGTTGTTCCCATTATTAAAATTTCCTCGCCATTACCACCCAAAGTTTGTTGTTTCACATTAGTGTTTGCAATATCAGCTCTAGCACTGCCATCACTCTCCCCTATTATACTTGTTGCACTACCTTTTGCAATAGAGTTGTTCACTTTCACTGCCTCCTCTGTGTCCTCTGCACCATGAGGTCGCGGAGGAGCACCATGAGCTAGATTTGGCATCATCATCATGAAAATCACCAGCTTCAGAAGCATTCTCACTATCCTCAGTCAATCTTTGAGGACTCTCTTCCCCCTCATCATCTGCATCAGCATCATATTCTCCTCCTGCCTCAGCACCACACTCAACCTCTTCATCTTCACATCTATTCCTATACTTCCTGTTTGCACCATTATCTTCCCCTCTAGGCACATAATCTGTACCAGACACTACATTGCTAGCATTGGCATAAAATGTGTTTTTTCGATCCTCAGTCTCTGGTGTAGGTGACAACTCACCTTATTCTCTTTCAACTTTCAAGCTGCTATGTACAAATCCTTCCAGATATCACAAATCCATGGTCCTACCTTCCATTCTTAAACCAATATGTTGTCTCTGAGTTTCCTGTCCAACATTGTGTGACAAAGTCTAGTTACAAAAGTGCATATACGTATACAAGTTTTAACAAGGGTTCACAATCACATACATAACAATTTTTTAAGCTCGCAGGAAACAAAAAAAAAAAAAAAAGTTAACAGACAAAAAAGACAATGACTTGCAAGAAAGAACTCTCTTGGTATTGCACCTTTCATCTCCTAAACCAAATAAAGTATAGAGAACCACAAAATTGGAAGCAAAGAAAAGTTCATATTTCACTCCACGTCCAACTATAAATATGTTATGGCATGCTACAAACATATAAATGGTAATGAACTCAACTTCCATGCATTGTAAATTTATAACAATCACTGTATTTGATGAGTGTGCAACATAGTATATCTGTTGTGTGTGCTGGAGAAGAACAATGGCCAAGAAGTCCAGGTATAAACTAACAACAATTGCAAGCAAATAATGAAGGATTATCGTAATAATAGTAGAAATAGAACCATGGAAATCACCCTACAAACACCCTCAACACTCAAATGCTTATCTTTTGAAGACTAGATCCTATCTCATTCCATTGTTTTGATTTCATATACATTGAATGATTCCACTTTCACCATATGCAAACGCTACTGATAGAAGAACAAGGAAACTTCACAGCTACAACTTGACCTATGGCCCAATTAGGTAACAAAAACTCAATCCTCTTTTGATCTTCTCAGAACACCTTAAACTACAATCCTAAAAAAGTGCAATTAGGTCAACCCGTAAGAAACAAGATATCACTTCCAGCAACTGTAGTCAAATTTTCCAACATTAATACCCTTAATAAGACATCTTTGGTATCAATTTTGGTAGCTGTAGTTTCCAATCATTTATACCATTAGTAGGACATATTTAATTTTTGTAACAAGGATCCAAGTTTCTTATTCAGCCAAATTGTTTACAACAAGTTTAAAAAATCCATCCTTTCGCACAATCTCAAAGGAAAGAACCTAGTCATATTTGCAAATCATTTACATTCTAAAGTGTTATCAGCACATAAAAATGAACCTCTTATGTCTACTATGGAAATCAAGAATGTCAATCTGAATCAATGATCCAAAAAATGAGGCACTCTGGATTTTTCGAGCAAGGGCATTAAGGTTTCTATATATTCTGAAAACAAAAATAAAATGCACAAGACTCCAAAAATATTTAAAATTATGTTTCACTCATAATTCTAAAAGACTCCTAGAACATTTAAACTTTGCTCTGTTTATAACTAAAAGCCCCAAAATTCTGTGAGAAGGCCAGAATGTAATGCAGCATTGACTGTCCCATTCATAAATATTTTAAGAAAACACAGTATGCATAATCAAGGGGATGAGGGAGAACAGCGAGGAAGAACTGAGTTTCAAACAAGGGACGCACTTCTCCTAATAAGAAGTCTAAATTTAGAGAAATATAATGTGTATCAAAAAGCATAATCCTTAATGTGCTTAACTTTGTGCAAAAGGATAATAATGCACATTAGGCTGTGGTCTAGTGGCAACTTGGAGCAGTTGTTCTGACAATCCTCACATGAATTCTCCTCCCTTGCATGGGGTATGCTGGATATGCCTATTAACCGTGGACCTTGTGCCAATTAATGATTGTATTGTTTAGCCCTTGAAGCAGATAATTGCAATAACTGTTGGCTAGCTACCAACAACCCATTCTTTGCAAATGTGGAAGAGTTGGAGGGTTTATCATCCATAAACACAAAGGTTCCCATTTAGAAAAGAAAAAAGAAGAAGAGAATATTATGGAAACACGCCATTTTTTCCAAAAAGATTTGACAAACAAGTGTGTATAGGGAGCTTCACTGCAAAGAACAGACTATGGTGCCAAGTTTGAGCAGTATCCATTCCACTAAAATGATAGGGCACTTGCACAAAGTCCATCCTTTTGAACTCATGCAATAATGATGGGCCAATACAAGTGGGCGAGAAAAACGCAAGAATGGAACCCTTGTCGACGGCTAACCATCCGAATAGCATATATATTTTTCTCTACAGGGATCATTCGATTTGGCATTGGGAAGATGTAAATGTGATTCGGGCTGCAGGGCTAAAGAGTGTCTATAATATCGACCATGCTCTACAGTTCCTTTGTTCTTTGATTTATGAGACTGAAAAATTTCATTACACCCATTGCAAATGCAATTATTGGGCTTCTCCCCATTTTGACATAAATATAGTATTCTTCTTTCATATTCGTTTGTCCATGGAAGCTTCCCTGTAGAGGCTAGATCCGCCTATCTGTTCTATTGGACTCACGCAGAAAACCCATCAAACCCTTCTTCAAAACAATGTCACACATGGCAGCAAATGGTAGGATTTTCTGAACTTAGAATCGTGAATTTGCGCTTGTTATAGCAGAAACAGATATTATTGATGGTTTACTAAATGACAAGTTTTGTACTTGAATAATAAAGCAGGACACAGCCTATTAAGAAGACTAAGAAAAACTGATTTCCTAGATAGAAGCACTTATTTTGATGATAAGAAAGTGTTGTTGAGAATAGTATTGGTAAGATTGACAGCAACCTTTGAAAGTGAAACAATAGCAATACTTCGTGGTGCTTAAAAGATTGCATTTTGATTTGCCTCAGATATTAAGTGCATCAAATGTGTATTTAGTTCTATTGAAGAAACCTTTTCAGGGAGGAAATAAAGGCTTTGATAATTTTCTGTTATGGTGCAACTTTGCTAATCTCATCTGAGATGGTGGATGTGTTTGTAGTTTGGAATCTGGAATTGGATGTGTTTTTAGTCTGTCATTTGCTTGTGTTTAATATGTTGCCTGAGATGGAGCTTGTAAATTTGAAGTTTTAAACTTTTATGTAAAGAATAGCGTTAGAAGTAAGTCATTATTAGATGACAACTGCACAGTACCTTTTTTTTCCTAGCTCCACCTCCATAGGTTTTGTTAAATCACACAAATTCATTTATTCTAGTGAAAATGTTATATCATATAGGCCTTCACTAAGTCCATCTTTTCAGTGCATATTTACCATTCTGACAAACTTAACCAGCATAATATATACACTAACCATTCTTTAGCATATATGGGAATGCAGAAGTCAAGCTTATGCTGGTCTTGTCGTGCATGCTCTTCCTAATGAAAGAATCGAAATATTGCTTAAAGACTACCCAACAATGCAGAATTGTTGGATTTGGCAGATTCAAATTACTCTAAGGGAAGAAGACATATTTAGACATAGTTCAGAAGTTTAAGATTAATATTATATTTTGATTTTTTGACTCGAAAAGAATGAGATAACAATGTTTCTTTGAGATTACATAGATGCATACCTATGCCATATTTATCATGGTTTATTCTTGTTATCTATCAATGTCTTGGTAATGTATTTCTTTTAGCGTGACAGAATTATATCTACAATTACTTCCTTCAGAAATTAAGTTCTCTGTATAAACCTAATTTAAGTTGAATCTTATTTATGGAAAACTTTGGCAAAGTCTTTTGAAGTCACAGAACTTCCAGGTATTCACAGTAGAAACATGTTCTATACATCATATTGGCATAGCAGAATCTATATGTTGTCAATGAAGTGCATGATACATATTCTAATACTAGTTCTTATTTGCAGTGCGGTCTGCCAAGTTCATAGCATGCAAACATTGGGTTGTAGCTGGTGGAGATGACATGATTATCCGTGTTTACAATTATAACACCATGGATAAGGTGAAAGTATTTAAAGCACATACTGATTATATCAGGTGTGTGAGTGTTCATCCAACTCTGCCATATGTGCTGTCATCATCTGATGACATGCTAATCAAGCTTTGGGACTGGGATAAAGGTTGGCAATGTACTCAAATATTTGAAGGTCATTCACACTATGTGATGCAAGTCGCGTTTAATCCCAAGGATACAAATACATTTGCAAGTGCCTCACTAGACCGTACTATAAAGGTGGGAGGTAGTGCTCTTTGGTAAATCCCAAGTTTATAGCCTTAAGCTTTACTCTGGCATAAATTATCCACCTAGGAATCTCATCTTTTTTCCTCTTGGTGAACACTCAAATTTGTTACTTCTCTTAGATAGTGGAAATTAGAATTTAGATATCCTAAAATGTTAAAGCCTTGTATAATTTGTTTCATATTGATTTATTTTAACCTGAATGCATCAATCAGATCTGGAATCTGGACTTGCAAGAACCAAATTTTACTCTCGATGCCCACTTAAAGGGTGTAAACTGTGTTGATTACTTCACAGGAGGTGACAGACCATATCTTATTACTGACTCAGATGATCACACAGCAAAGGTGCTCAAACATATAGATTCTCTAGAGATGTAATTGATTTACCCCTACTACTTGTCTTGATCATTAAAAAAATTGGCCTACCTTTAAATTTCTTGGTGTGCTGTCATCAGGTTTGGGACTACCAGAAAAAAAGTTGTCCCCAAAATCTGGAAGGACACACATAATGTATCTGCAGTATGTTTTCACCCTGAACTTCCTATCATCATCACTGGTTCAGAAGATGGTACTGTTCGTATTTGGCATGCAACAACATACAGGCAAGTTTTAGTTGGATTGTTTTATACATAGGTTATAAACTTATGAACCTGATAGATATTCTAACAGTTAATGGCATTCACTCTCCTAGCACTAGTGGTGACCCATGCTTAACCTTCTTGGTCTCATACAAGCAAGTGATTCTTCTATACAGACCATAATGGTTTGCAAATAGTTTCGTTGTTCAGTTTAATTTTGGTATATTGTACAGACTAATTTAGCATTTTCTTGTTTGTAAGAGAAGGAAAACAATGATTTTAAGGGGAGTTTTAAATATTTAGTACTGGATGTATTTGGATGGGAAAAAGCTATGCTGCATGGAATAACTGCATTGGTTTTAGTTGGAACTTGTATTAACAAACTCCATAGTGCAACAGGGCTTTCGAAAATTCTTAAAATATTGTGAATTTGTTATCTTGGTGATTCTAAGAGGGTTCAAGATGAAAAGCACTCTCTTAAAATGTACTGTGTACACCCACATTAGATCAGAAAATATATGGATGGGAGAAAGTGTTGTTGCATGGAATAACTGCATTGGTTTTAGTTGAAACTTGTGTTCATGAACTCCATAGTGAAACAGGGCTTTGGACAATTCCTAAAACATCGTGAATTTATCATCTTTGTGATACTAAGAGGTTTGAAGATGAAAAACACTCTAGAATGTCCTGCATACACCCACATTAGGTCACAATTTCAAAATACAACCTTCCTAACCTTTTCTTAGATTGTTGGTAAAATCAGTCAAACAACAAATATTCTTGATGTTATTTCTCTTCCAAGTTGAACCGTACTTGTAATTTTTTGTTTGGAATTAGCACTTTTTTATGGCCTTTACAAGGTTAAAATGGTGCCCCTCATTTTGAAATGTTTGTTGGGACACTTTCCAGATATTGACATTGACACTGCTTCTTTATGAGGTATATGTGTTATATGGTGATTACAACATTGCTACTCTGGAAAGATTTTAATTATGTTGTGTTTCTTTATTTATGGACTTTCCAAGATGTTCAAGGAAAATTATTGGAAAATATACTAGGAACTTGTGTAGCTAGGTACTTTCCCTTGATGCTAAAATATGAATTGAACATTGTAGTATCAATTCAACAATGTTTCAAGTTTAATGAATTGGACATATATGTTAGAAATTTCATGTTATCCTGTTGCGTTAGCTGCCTGGAAAAGAAAGAAGATTTATTGCTTGCAATGGGGCATGTTGAAATGAGAGAAGTGAGGTGCACTATACAACATAGGTGGGGGTGGAGTTGACTCATTGATTCTGTGTGCTCCTGTGTCTAACAATACTTTTAATCTACATGGTGCATTGAATATTGAGGCGAGCTGGATACGGCTAGATCTGTATCTGATGTGAACATGTCATTCATGTTGAATATCTCTAACTTGAAGTGTGAATCATGCATTAAGGCTATCAAAAAAATTTGGAGTTTGACTCTTGGGGGTCAAGACAAAGGCTGGATTCTTTGGTTGGTGGATACTGTTAGAAGATTAACTATGTTTTTGAGGGGATACAATAGAGGATTGGTGGTATTGAGAAGAAGAAAGCGTAATTAGTCCTGGATGTGTTGGTACAAGTGTTAAGGATGTTAAAAAATAACCCTTATAGTGAGCAGCGCCAAGCTAGGGTGGTTACATGGAGACATTGACTAAAGGTGAAAGAGACATACAAAGCAAGGGGAGCCGAAATCAGACCCTAACTTCACTTGCTTAAATTAGGAGATAGGCCAACCAAGGTCTTCTTCATAGACCTCAACTACAATGTAGTGGAACACATCAAGGCTTAAAATAACAAAATTAAAAATAATTGATCAGGTAAATATAGAGAAAGAGTTTTTTAGTGACTATAAAATAGTTTTTCAATCTCAAGGATATCATGGAGAAAAGAAAGGTAGTCATGCAAACATTTATTGATGCAATTCCCAAAAAATCGATGCAAGAACAATAAGGATCATGTGATTAAAAATCAACATTAGATGAGTTGACAATGACCCTTAGGGAAATGGTCGATGATAAGTCCCTTGGCTAGGATGGTTATTTATGCAAATTTTACAAAGCCACTTGCGGCTTTCTTGGGCCAAATTTTTATTCAAGTGTATAACGTATTTGTATGTACTATGGACACATACACAAGGTACCGACATCAACAAGTTATTGATCAAGTTCATCTTTAAGCCGGGAGACCCATTATTAATCACAAGCTAGTACCGATAACTTTACTTAATCTACCTTATAAAATTGTAGCCAAAGAGCTTGCTTTGTAGCTAAAACATATCTTGTCAAAAATCATTGTAGCAAAATAGATGGGATTTATTATAGGCAGATACATTTGGGATGATGTGATCGCTGTTTGGGAAGGCATTGAATGAGTTAGAAGCCAAGGCCTGAAGGCCCTCTTCATAAAGGTAAACTGCAAAAGCCTTTGGTAGAGTGGAATGGTTGTTCAATCTCTCCATGCTGAAGGTGCTTGAATTTGATACATTTTTTGTTAATGTAGTTGGAACTTTATTTTCATGGGCTACAACTTGCCTTTGCATCAATTAGGCCAAATTTGAAGAGATAGAGTAATTTTAATATATCTGGAAATGGTGTTTGTTGGCCTTGATCCTCTATGTAATAGTTGTTGAAGCCCTTATTTATCCCATTCAAAGAAAAATCAGATAGGGCCTAATCAAAGATACACCCGTTCCTAGTCCTAAAGGTGATCAACAACTGAATAGACACTTCGCAGATTGTTCTTTCCTAACCATCATTGAAGAGAAGCAAACTTTGGAACACACTATGAATTGCCTGCAATTTTAATGTGAAACCTTCAGGTCAAAATTTCAAATGGCCATAACTCAATGTTATTGATAAAGGATTTCCTTGATTGGTTGGTAGGCAAAGAATGGGCTTGATTACATCTAGTTAGGGGTTAAAATTCCTTGAAATCCCTTTGCCTTTGAAGCCTTCATGAGTATATTTTCGTAGCACTCCCACTTTGAGTTGTGTATCTATTACAAGTTTGATGGAGCTTGTTATCCTTATTTAGCGTGCTCCACTATGAGGACAGGTAGTGTGTGGAGCCCTTTGACATGGTCAACGTGCACATTTTTTAGGATTTCTAAGGAGACGAGAAACCATGCAAGCAAAGGACCCATTAGCACATTCTCCAATGCCAAAGAGAACCCTAGGTTGAGGGACATCCTTCTTTTATGGAGAATGGTTTTATAAATTAATACTAATAGCCTACACTGTGGTTCTACATGTAGTTCTCAGGACTATGGAAGCCTGATATCTGTGGTTTATCCTGACAAAAATCATGCCCAACCTCTCTGAATTATTATAGCATTCATAATCTACTGAATTTAGGTTCTCCATGTACAGGGGCATCACTAGAGATAATTACCAAAAGAAATTATTTGAGTAGAAGTACCTTTTCCATTGGAGATGTGGCAGCCTAGCAGGTATATCTTTGTGTGCAAATGCCCAGATTACTCCAAAATTTATATTGTTGATTTCCTTTGCTCTCAGATTATACTATCATTCAATGTTCAGTCATTCTTATTTGGTACAAAGGAGTTGGACTAGTGTAAGGGTTGAAGTTGCTCCAGTGGCTTTCAAAATCATATGCAGTTGATTCTTAGCTAAAGACAATAATCGCACCAAGCTGTGATTCAAATTCTTTTGCTCGATAACAATCTAGTCATGCTCTCAGAGCAGTATTGGTTCTACGTTCCTTTTCCAAAGTGCTCCCAATTATCATTTCTTCTAACATGAAAACTGATGAATACCCTTAAATAGAAGCAGGTGCTCCATACTCAAGGTCTTGATACTTCTTTATGTTCCATACTCATGAATATAACAAAGGGGATACCTTGACAAATAGCTTCACCTCCAAGATGTCCTCTGCTACTAAGAAAAGTGCCCAGAATGGACACTTTTCTAATGTATCAAACCTCTATGCTAACTGTCACAAACTTCTTAGGGAAAAGTTGCTCAAACAAAGTTAGCAACATCCAAAAAGAGTGGATCCCCATGAAATATGTGCAAGAAATTCAAAGATTGTCTACAATAGACTATTACAAAATGGGTCTAAAGTGAGGACAAGTGGCATTGGCAAGGTATCTCTCCCCCGAACTTCCTTACCAGCTAGTTGTAGATGATGTCCACTTAACCTGTGGTTGTAGACAAGCCATGTATGTAACTATTGTAGTCTAGGGCTGTAAAGATGCAAAAATTTTGTTGCCAAGACTATGGTATCCAATTTATGAAGCATTGCTGGCATACAATGGCATTGAAGCCAAGAAATATAATTTTATTTACAGAAAGAAATTGGGAAGTTAATTTAGAACACCTTGAAATAGTAGCTAAGAAGAACACAATAGTAATGGTTCTTGGCAATACTAATAATCATTGGAGTGTTGTTTTTAGCCATAAGCATTTAGCCAAGGTTGCAGAGATGGAAAACAAGTTAGGCTTGTCAATAATTTATGAGGGAGTATATGGACTTAAACTCTGCCCAATGGCTGGTACCTTACCCCCATGCAGCTTTGAAATAGAAATTATGGCTCTGCCTAGTGGCTGGTACCTTCCCCCAATGCAGCTTTGAAATATAAATTATGGTTTTCCTTTGGAAATATCACATCCAACACCACAAATCCCTAGAATTTAAGGGAAATTTATGGCTCATACATTTCATAGTAGATGATGATATTTCTTGGCAATAGAGGTGTCTCCTTTATAATGAACAATTTCTTTTATTCCTCTTCTAAAATGGCTTACATGGGTTGCTTAGCTTCAACCTGTTGTCTCTGTTTATGTATTGCTATGCTTCTCAATTTCCACAGTCATCTCTTATCATTCTTTTTATGTAGTGTTATTGTCTGGCAATTAGTTTTGCATTTTCTATCCAAATTTGATGAGAAGTGCCATGCAATTGTTCCTCAAGGGCTGATTAGAAGCTTGATCTCTTGATATATCATATGCATGCTCTTTTTAACGGACTTGTCATGATCCACTAGTTTCCCTGACATAGACTCTGCCGCATAAACTACTGGTCCTTGAATGTTATTTGTGGCCTGCTATAATATGCATCATGTCTTACCATTTTACTAAACACTTGTCAAGAGATTTGGCACAACTCTAGATAAAATAACCTATTCATCCCAAAGTAAAGATAGAATAGTAGAATTGGAAAAATGGTTCAAGTTCAAGTGTTTCGCTTGTATAGCTTTGTTTTTTAACAATACTTGGAATTAAAGATTGCATCATTATTGCCAAGATGGAAACAAAAATGCTTTCTTCATGAGCAGCAACACCAGAGCCAAAAATCTTCACCTTTTTCAGCTAAATGTTCCCCAATCCTCATGCTAAATAATGAATTATCATACTTGCAAATAAAGTTTTGACTATTCCATCCCATGGATGATCAGGAAAACTGACTCAAAAACAAAAAATTATGATTGTTCACACATATTTCCATGCCTTACAAATACAGTGATTTGTACATATGAAAAAATGATAGCAAATAAATTGTATGGATGACTGACTTTTAGTTGAAGTGTCCCTATCCGCCTCTAGGGAATGCAGCTTTTTAAGTTCTAAGAGGAGACTCTCCTTAGACAGGCTATCGGCTTTCTCATTCAGCTCTAGGAAGACATGAGCTATAGTGAACCTCACGAAAATAGAGGTGATCTCCTTCGGGTGATTTGTATTTTCCAACAAGTCGATATGTTACGTCTTAGGAATGTTGTGAACATTTCAGTACCAATGAAGAATCTCCAAAGACCTGAAGTTCTCTTATCCCTTTATCAAATGTTTTTCTTAGTAGATATTTTTATGCCAATAACTCTACAAGATTGTTAGTCCCCCTTCTTGAGTTCCCTTTGAAAAATTATATGGTGGCTCATGGTTTGGTTGATCTTGTCAAATTTTTAAGTCATTATCAAATCTAAAGAAAGGTCTGGAAATCAGGAAGAACCAAAGGATGAGACGATTCTCGATGTTGAAGGACCGATGGAACTTATTGATCCACCTCCTTCAATGAAGAGAAGACCCTCATGGCTCAGGGATACTCCCAAGGATGTCGAGAGACATATGGCCCCAAGGGGGACATTTCGTGAAAGCAAGAAGCCGAATAGATACCAAGGGTATCTAGCAGCCATGAGTACAAACGTACAATCTGAGCCTGGATCTTTTGAGGAAGCCATTAAGCATCAAGTTTGAAAGGATGCTATGCATAAATAATTTGAATCCATTATGAAGAATGATGTCTGGGATGTGGTTCTGAGATCGGAGGACAAAGCATTTGTCACCTCGAAATGGCCCTATAAGATCAAGCATGGATCTGATGGTAGTGCTGAAAAATTCAAGCCCATGGCTTCTCTCAAAAGGAAGGTGTAGACTATGATGACATAATTGCACCTGTGGCCCGATATACCACCATCCAATCTATCATAGCCCTTTTTGCTACGCAAAGATGGAATCTTCATCAGATGGATGTAAAGACCGCCTTTCTGCATGGTGTGATAAAGGAAGAGGTGTATGTGGAGCAATCTCTGGGTTCGAAGTCCAAGATAGAGACACCCATGTTTGCAGGTTGAATAAATCCCTCTATGGGTTGAAGCAAGCCCCCCAAGGCTTGAAATAGGCAGGATAGATAGCGCTCTGATGAAGAGCGGCTTCACCTCATATTTGTTGATCCAAACCTTTACCTTTAAAGCACGATAAGAGAAAAGCCCTCTCATTCTGGTCATGTGGATTATCTCTTTCCCATAAGTGTTAATTCCTCCTATATTCTGCAAAGCAAAGAGGGAGCTCGACAATGTCTCTGAGATGAAGGACCCAGTAATCGATGTGTCAGCTTCCTTTAGGCCTTGGTCCGATGGTAGAGACCGACAAAATTTTCTCCTGCTGTTATATTGTGAAGTCACTGAAGAGACTGAATGGTGGACTATAAGTCTCAGTTGACATCATGTGAGCCCAACTTTAAGAAGTTGAGTGGCAGCGCTACTGGGCCTATCTTGGCCAATCCTACTGAGTATCGTCAACTCATAGGAGCTTCGATGTTCTTAGTGAACACACGTCCGGACATATGTTTTGCAGTGAACACTTTGAGTCAACAGATGGTTGAGCCTCATCATTTTCACTGGGTTGGTGCCAAGAATCTTTTGAGATATCTTCGGGGCACGATAAACCATGGGCTGAGATACACTGCCGGGAGTGTGATACTCCGTGGATATACTGATGCCGATTGGGCTAGCAAGTTATGTGGGATTGCGTACACATCTGACGTTGCTTTCACACTGGATCTCGCTTTTGACATTCGATGGTTATGGCTGCATCCGGCGGGTTTTTAAGTAATCGGGAAGGTCAACATGTTGCAGTTTAGTATGGCTCGTCCTAAAAAAAATTTGTCAGAAACCTTTTCAAATGAGCTATTTGGGTATTTTTCAGATACCACCGTTATCCTTTGCGATAAAAAGAGGGATTTTTTTGTTAGAGAATCCTTGTGTTTCATCAGTATCTATCCAAGCATATTGATATTAGGTACCATTTTATCCGGGATATGGTACAACGAGGCATTGTAAGGCTCGACCATATAGGAACTGATGAGTAGGTCGCGGACATTCTTACTAAGCCCTTAGGGAAGGTCAAGTTCCTACCTTCCGTGAGAATCTTGGAATCGTGGAACGACCCTATTCTGAGGGTCTTGTTGGACGATGAGCTCTGGGAGCTCTAGGGGCTTTGGGGATAGCTTCTCGACAAGTGTCATTAACAAGCACATACTTTCTAACTCGTGTGCTTCTGCCCCACCGTTATGATATTGAGTTGGTTCACCTCTCTTTGATCTGTGCCCCGTATGCATCCTACCCATGGAGTCCTGGACTCATGGGAAGTACCTCTCATTTGGCTAATGAGGTGGGAAAAGCTAGAGACCAGTAGCAAAGACCGATGGACGCATTGGAGATTTCTGTACTCTCTATGTCTATGATGGCACGTGTCCAACTACTTGATCTGGGATCAAGTCTAGTGAGGTTTCGAACCTCCAACTGACTTCGGGTCAGTTAAACCAACTTCGGGTTGGTATGTGACTCGAGTCCTGCAGAGAACAGACCGAGCTGATTATTAACCAGAAGTGATGTCTTTGTGTCTGCCTTTTGTTCAAATAGCAAGCCAAATAAAGAAATTCTATACAAGATGTGTCATGCCTGATGGCACATGTGATGGAGTTCTCTCCTAGTTGAGAGGGGAGTGTTAATTTTGGAGAACTAGGTCCCAACTCCATGTTGTGATGCTCAGACGAAGATGCCAACATTTTTATTGGATTCCTCTTTCGGAGAGGTGCAAGATCGATCTAAAGATCATCTTGATTCGATGAGCAGAACATTTATTTTGAATTAATTCCACTTATGTGCAAGGTTGGCCAGAATTGTAATGTAGGCTTTTTGGTTCCAATGATGTGTTGCCATAATTCTTTATATGTATATTAGTCAATGTTGGAGGTCATTTTCATCATCACTCATCACACATTCTCTCTCTGCATTTGATTGGTTCGATCATCATTTTGGAGGCTCTTCTTCTTTCACACGTGGGAAATTGCAACAAAGAATTTTCTATATTTGACCTAGGGTTTCAGTGCATATTTGACCAATGTTGACTTTGGTCAATGCATGGTCAACTTAACTGCCCAAAATTCCAATTTCTGTAGTTCGTACTTTTTGGCACAAAAATCGAGGCTGAACATTGACTTTGACCTGGCTGCATTGACTTTTGCTGATGCTATTTTTGCGTTGACCATTGACTGCATAGCATTGAATTTTTTTGACTTTGGGTTAATTGTATAGATTTGTCCGAGAGGGTTGGCTGACCGTGCAAAGACTTTGCTAGTTGAAGCATAATGTTGACCGTCGTAACGCACCACATCACATATATTTTGTTGATCAAGTTAAGTGTATTTTTGGCTTGTCTTCTGTTGATCTATTGGTATGTTCTATCATCATTTTACTTTCTTGTTTATGGGATTGTTGTTTGATATCGAGTATAAAAGTAAAGTTGCATCAAGCATAGAACATCTACAAAAATTTACAATACGTTTGTAGAAGTGTGACCCCATGAGTTAGTAGATGTCCATGCCATGGCATCAGCATTGATTGATATGATAACATGTAGGGATTCCTTAAAAAGGATTGGTACATTAAAAATAATTTTTTGAAAAGTTGACATTGATGAAACTTCACAGGCCTAATGTTGCCATCCCAAAAATTGTGTCAATAGAATGTATAAGGGATACGACATAGTCTTCTTCTTTTTTTTCAAAATTGAGATCATGTAATTTTCACATTTCTATATGAGCTTAACTTAGCATCTTCGACATTTAGATCATCTCTTCTACGGAGGAGTTCGGTCCTCCAAAAAGGAGATTCTGAAAATTTTCTCGAAGAAACCTTAGACAATGGAGTCTGGACATTACTTTATCAAGCTTGCAAAGGCGAAATACTTGCTCCCTTCAGGGGTGGCGAGTTAACGTATTGTTAAATAAATATTCTCTCTGGTAGTGTAAATATCGTATAGGCACCACACTCTTTCTTAAGAAAATTGTTTTTCTTAAGCCAAGCATACATTTTGTATCTTGGTTTGATCCTACCCTCGAGAATAAAAGGTGAAATATTTTGGAAATGATGGAAGAACCTGCGAGTGGGTTAAATGCGGTACTACAAAGAAAATCAAATTTCTTTTTGGATCAAATCTGAACTTCTACTCAATAATGTTGGTCTTGTCCTCACCATTTGACAAACATCATTGAAAGGTAACACAAGTCTCAAAACACAACTTAACCTCTCCCTGCAGACTTATTGCCTCCACAACAGAATCATTCTAGCATCTTTGAACGTCGACTCGGGGTAATGTTGTTGAGAATGCGAGCGAAGATGATGGAGCTTAGTGAAATGAAGTCGCCTTCACTAAGTGGGCCCAGTAGGCAAATTCCGGCGCAAAGTCTATTTTTTTAGACTATGTCTATTTTTTAGACATATGGAGCATGGTCCAGGGGGTTGCGAGTATTTTATTCTTGGAGTGTTGGTCATGTTGGTAAAAATAGATAGACCTCTATTTTTTTGACCTATAGAGTCGATAGGTCGAAGTCTATTTTTAGGCTCGCCTATCCTAAAAATAGGGAAGTCCAATATTATTTACCCTTAATAATATTTGGACTCTAAACGAGCATTTTACTCTCTTGGAGCACTTCGCTTCGAGCCTTGGAAGTGGCTCATGCATCCGATAGAGGAATTACGCTATTCCCAAGGGTTTGATGGCATCATGCATGGTTGACTTCAGTTAGGACTTCGATGGCGGAAGTTTGGTGGAGTTAATGAGACGACTAGTGGAGTTGTGTTACGTTTATTTTAGTTGAACTAGTTGAGATTAGTTTAACTAGCTAATCAATTAGTTATGAGTGGAGTGAATTAAATATTATTTAATTCATTAATTAGTAACTCATTATTCAACTCAAGAACACATCGGTTCACTACGATGCATGATCGGTTCGGTGGAGACCGAGTGAAAGAGGTAGATGAAAGGGTGGAGTTAGCTATCGGTGGCGACATCGCTTGTGCATGAGATTTGCACCACACTTGGAGGAATTTCCCATGATGATTGCTGCTGCCAATCCAAGGAGATTCGAACCTTGGATCTCTATATAGACAGTTTTCGGATTGCGCAATAGAGGCAAGGCAATTGGCGGTGAGTTTTGAACCGATGACACTGTTCAGCGAGCTAGTTTGTGTGTAACTTCATGAGATAGTGCGAGTACTTGTGAGGAGTATTGTACTGAGTTTGTTACATGATTTCTCCATTATAATATACACAATAGTTGCGGGGTTTTCAGCTATAAGCTTTCCCCATACATACCGTGTTAATGTGTATGATGATTTGATGTGTTATCGCTTGTTTTAATTCCGCATGTGTGATGATCTCGAGTGGAAGAGATTATGTGTTGCATATAAATTCGAATTGTATGTGATCGGGATAGTCTCGATGAATAATTAATCATTATTTCAGCAAATTTCTACAAATGTATCAAGCCTAATTTCAACCAAAGGTTTGGCTTGTGTCTCCGAATTGACTCTTGTAAAATTTTAGTGATATTTCTTTCTTGGGTGCCTAGTGAATCTCCGAGCTTAGCATCACACGACATTGAGATCATCTCTTCTACATAGAAGTTATGATCCTCGAGAAAAGGGTATTCTGAATTTTTTTTAAGAAACTTTAGAAAATCGAGTCACATGCATTGTGCTTTTCAAATATTCTCTTTTAGAGCCACGAACAACTTGATCATCTCTTTTATGGACAAGTTCGATTGTACAAAAGGGATATTCGAAATGTTTCGAAGAAACCTTAGACAATGGAGTCATGAGCATTGTGTTTTTTTTAGATGTTCTGCGATAGACACAACAATTCCCTACTTCTCAAGCCCGATTACAATTAATATCTTCAATCAACTTGATCAAGTTCTCATGCAAATAGCGAGGATGACTCAAATCTTTCTTTGTCATCTCCTTTTGATCCAAACCAACGCTTGCAAAATCTAAATTGTCTGCATGGATTTTATTAGGTCCCATCTAAGAAATCTCAAGATAATTTAAAATAATGTTACCTATATTTTCCTTTCTTAGTCCCGGGTTTGACAGAACATCCACTCGTAGAATACGGTGTTGTCTCTCGAACCTGTCCATATAAAAAGTTGAGGCTTTGTACGGCATAGCTTGCTAATCTCATCCCAAGGGAAACCGATACTTGCCAAAAGCATTAGCTTTTCTAAAAATACTACTACATTTCGGTGGATTATTTTTTGCAACAAATAGCAAATCTTGTTCTTCTCAACTTGAAAACCATTCAAACTATTAGAAACAATCACAAATTTTTTATATACTTCATCCTTGAGAAACGATGAGCAACATGTACCATAGTTCTACTGTAGATATATTGTGGTTAACCGAGCTAGTAATATTCAAATGCATTCGGTTTCAAAATACAATATAAAAACTTACTACTATAAAGAAGCTCAAACAAACAATTAACACAAAAAACTAAGTACGAGAAAAAATGAAAAAAACCACAAATAGTGTCAGGATGTGAGAAACAAACCCTCTATCGCATCTAGAAGTGTCCTTCATCTTTGTAAAAAACTCCACGAGTGCGTGAGAGCACAAGCATTACGGGGCTCAAGCGCAAGGGCTTCTACATCAAAACATTCAAATGCCTCGGCATGAGACCTTGTATTTGGAGACATATCCCATTTCTAATGTGAGCTTCGATGGTGATAAGTTATCTTTCTAGAACAAATTCATAGAGACCAAGTGCATCCGCAAATGTACGTATTCCTCCATTGCAGTATATTAAAATATGACATTGCATCCTTCCTTGAAACCAAGGGGACGAGACTGGGAAGAAGAGAAAAAAGTAGAATTAGAGGCTGGTACTAGAAGTGTTGCTTGATGTTTCATTTAATAATGAGTCACTACTTCATCGACATTCGAAAGGTAATGCCCTCTCGTGAGTTGCCCATTTTTTCTTGCAACATCCTCTACTATCCTCCAACATTCGTTCTCTAACGATGAAGAGACGAGAGTGAGCTCGAGATCCCGTCCCCGCCATCTGCTGGACCCATTCCACTCTTCAACGCCCCCATATTTCTTCAACACGCCCGACTTTTCCATGGTCATCCTCGCGGAACCTTACCCAAAATTTATTAGAACACCACATTCAAAATAAAAGAGCCTATTCCAAGCAAATGCATTCGACGTTTGACATGAATTGAAATCTAGCCGCATTCGGGGTTTGGGATTAATTAAAATTTAGAAAATACATTTTAGTATTTGGGATTCAACGGTGGAGATGAATACCTTACACACGTGAAAAGACACGTCCGGAAGGACAAGGACGAGAGTCTAACATGATTACTTTATGGCCCTCGCGCACTAAACGGCGAGCCTTATTTCCTCTTGCTATTGACCCATTAATGCCCCCTTAAGAGTACCATCGGTGTACGCATGGTCGGTGCCGAAGGACACTCTACATTCACGGATCATCATGCATGGGCATGGGCATGGGGCAAGCAATATTGATCATTTAATACACTTATTGACCATCATACAAACCACCGCATATGATTATTACAATTTCCTGCAGCTCTTCCCGAGGTATTTCGATTGGTCGGCTACCTCGCCTTCACCACCTCTAGGCATGCCACCACCGGACAGTACGCTCATTTGAATTTAGAAACCCGCCAAAACCCACGAACTTGAAGCCCGCCATTCCTATATTCCAACCTAGTTTGAAATTTGAAATTGAAACGACGCGCCATCTTGAAGAATCGGGTGGTACATTTTCATTCACTAAAGTTGAAGCTTCAACCCAAGATGACTTCGCCTGACCCCATCGAGGGGCCTATTGAGTGTCCTCGCGCAAGAGGTGCGGTTTGATGGGTGACTTATATTTTTTTCCATTTTAATTAAATTACATATTAAAAAAAATCATTAGCAATTTTTATATGAAATGAGTTATTGTTTTTCCGGGTATGTGGTATTGATAAGTTGTGGTATTGAATTTTTTATTATAACAAATTTTATTTAGAGATCATGGTTAATTTTTTATTTTTTTTAACTATATATGTTTTAATATATATTAATTATTTTTATCATTAATAATTATTATTATTATTTTAAACAAAGTTATAGTTTAGTTAACTTTTATTATTCTTTTTTTAACTATACCAATTTGATATATATGATGAAGCAAGTTGTTTTAAGTGCGACTTTTTTGAAAAAGTTTTCCACTTTATTTTCTCGATCTATTTTGTCTAGAATTGGCATGGATTCATTGAAATGGC
Source organism: Pinus albicaulis (assembly GCA_034641835.2). Lineage (NCBI taxonomy): Eukaryota > Viridiplantae > Streptophyta > Pinopsida > Pinales > Pinaceae > Pinus > Pinus albicaulis. The sequence continues at coordinate 847,074,008 of CM076570.1, forward strand.
CAGCTTTGATGGGTGAACTCTGCTAAATCAAAATGCTCCAGGGGGTTTTTTCATGGTGTTAAATCCATATATACAATAAAAAAACCAATTTAAAAGACAACACCATGATGAAGTAAGCCTTTTTGTTGTTTAGTATGAACTAATGCTTTTCAATATTACTAGTAATTTAATTTATATGGCTACCCTAACTATTTAAGAAACCAAGTTCTATATACACAAGCTACTCACTCTATAAAAAAAAATTTCCAATTTTAAATAAAGCAATTAAAAATTTTATAATTTTATTTTCTCATTACTTCTCAATTTATTAAACTAAAATAATAAACATAAAATATTACGTAGTTATAAAAAATATTATAAAAGCACAAATCATAACATAAGTATCTCTAATGCTTTGACACTTTTTGCACTCAATTTTTTTTGGTCCTTTTAATTATACAATTTTTTAAATCATTTTAATTTACATATTTTAATTATTTTTTGTTTGCTAAGTTGTGTGAGTGCTCGGATGATTGCTTGACTTTTGACTTGAGAAATAGTGATCCAACTACATCTAAGCTATCAAAATCGGTTAGGGATTGCACGACCTTGGTCACACCATCCCTAAACATGATTGGATATTGCTATACATTGTGTATATCTCATAAACTTAATTTACATATTTTAAATTAAAAATAAATATTTTATATATATTAAAATTCATACCAAATATATTAAAATGTAAACTAAAATTAAAAAAACTCTTTTACTAGAAAAAATGTTATGATATATTTTTTATATTTTGCATAATATTTTTCATTACATTAAGTATTCGAATAAAAAAATTTGCTTCTTGATACAATATTGATTTATTTATTATATAAATATAAATAAAAAGATAATAATTTTTTATTATAAATTTATTTTACATATTTAGATATAGATATTAATTAAATTTTATTATATAATAAAAATAAATTTAATCATTCAACCTATATAATTTTAAAAAGATTAGAAATTGATTAGAAATTCATCTTTATATAAAACTTAAAAAAACTTGTAATTATAAATACTTTATCTCATTTATCCGCCCTTTAAAATTTAAGTTTTTAGTCGAGATATGCATACAAGCTTTTCCCCTATGAAATTAACAAGCTAAGAACATCTCCTCGGGTACCATTTCACAATTCTATTTATCCTTAAACTCTATACCATCTTAGATAATATGAGCGAACGTTTTCGGAAAAATTTGAAAAAACAATTTATATAATAAAAAAATCTTTGTTCTCAATTTTAAAACATACCATAGCTGCCCGAGTTGTTCCCAAACCACCCATACTGAATATTTCTCTCCAATCTAAGAACATCTCCTCCACTCGAAATTTCACAATTCTATTTATCGTTAAACCCTATACCATTTTAGATAATTTGAGCTAACGTTTTGGAGAATTTGAGAGAACAATTTATATAATAAAAAATATGTGTTCTCAATTTTCCAACTTACCATAACTGGCCTGGGTCATTCCCAAACCAAGCATACCAAGATTTTTTCTCCAAAAATTGGTATCCGTATATTTGAAAAGATGATACCGGTGAATATATTTATTAAAAGGATGAATAAATGGCACAAGTTCGAATCTCGACGCTGTACCATATTGATTTTCACTCGGGTGAATAAAAGGCACACATTCGAATCTCTACGCAATCCATATTGATTTTCACTAGGGTGAATAAAGGCCACAAGTTCTAATCTCGACGGTAGCCTGATATCCGTTTCACGACCGACCAAACAAGGATAAGACAATTTTGTAAAAATTTAGGGAAAGAAAATATACTATGTTGTATTATCCTCTATCTAAAAGTGAAAGCGATAACTAAAGGTCATTAAATAATCTCGGAAAATATGTAGATATAGATGGAATAAACAAAGTCTACGAGAACGAGAGCACTACTAAATAGATGAAGATCTGCGAGAAAATTAAAACTTGAAAATCTTCAAAATCCAAAGAAACAATGCAGAGTCGAAAGGTACAACGAACTACAACACAATAAAAGGTGAAAGATCTTAACTCAATCCCCTGTTTGTCCCATTTAAATACTATTTTTTCTAAACATCTTAAAAAAATTCACAAATCCCATAAAAATAATTCATCATGTTAAGGAAAATCCAAATGTTGGTTGTTTGAGGAGTATGGCTCTGTGCGCACTCTATTATTACTGCTGACTGGACGCGGGATATCCGCTCGATGTTGTTAGGCCAAGGGATGATCGAAATATGTTCTTTGGCATACATTGTTTTCTCGATATATGATGTCTAAGATTTTTGGCTCAACGATGATGCCTTTGTCTTCTTCCACCTAAATATCCCTCAATTTGGAGGTGTAGAATTCATCTAAAACCCCGGTTTGGGCAACTTCCAATGTGTATGTTTTGCGGTTCCACATTGGGAGCCTAAGAGCAAGAAAAGCTTCAACTCGCACCTCTTGCGCGAGGACGCTCAATAGGCCCCACCGATGGGTCGGGCGAAGTCATCTTGACCGAAGCTTCAACTTTAGTGAATGAAAATGTACCACTCGATTCTTCAAGATGGCGCGCCTTTTCAATTTCAAATTTCAAACTAGGTTGGAATATAGGAATGGCGGGCTTCAAGTTCGGGTTTTAGCGGGTTTCTAAATTCAAATGGTTTTCTAAATTCAAATGGGCGTATGGTCTCGGTGGTGGCGTGCACGGAGGTGGTGAAGGCGGAGGTAGCCGACTAGACCGGAAATACCTCGGGAAGAGCTACCGGAAATCTAATAATCATATGCGGTGGTTTGTATGCTAATCAATAAGTGTATTAAATGATCAATATTTATTGCCCCATGCCCATGACCATGCACGATGATCACGGATGTAGAGTGTACCTCGACTGACCATGCGGACACCGATGGTACTCTTAAGGGGCATTAATGGGTCAATAGCAAGAGGAAATAAGGCTCGCCGTATCTAAACCATGGAATTTTAAACTCCGTTAAATTCTCACCAAATTATTAAATGCTTGGAGGGAAATATAAAAACGAAATCACTTAAAAAACGAAATCACAAACCTAATATATTGTTTCGCTAAAATTAATTCACAATTTAAAACATCAATCAAAAGCATGCAATGAGAAATAACACACATGCACACAACATTTTTTTCCTCGGGGAAAGCAATCAAGTTAAAAACCCCCAATGCATGCTTGCATTAATCCGATGAATAGAGATGTATTACAATTGATTTTCTCAACCGAGCACACCTTGCAAGTGAATAACATGTCTCTCTTCTCACTAAGAAGCTTCGACCCACTCTTAGTCAATTTATGCCTCTTCTTGAGCCCCTATTTCCTTGTGCAATTCCTTGAGAAATTAGCCCCCTATTATTTCGGTATTTCTCCAAAATGGATTGTGCAATTCTCTCGGGTTGATCATCCAGATTGCATGCAACCTATGTACACTCTTGAATAGTCCACAATCGATGTTACACTCGCCTTGGAATCTCCACCTCAACTAGGTAACTCGAATTCTCTCGCATGCATTAGATATTTTGGGCCAATTTATCGTTAACTAAATGATCAACCGAGTTAGACTAAAGCAACACTACAGCTGACCTTCCACTAGTTCCTCCAATAGTTGGAACTAGTTTAACTCGAGCACAACTTAATATAAGCCGAATTAGATTGCTACAAATTATAAATCATTAATGCTTCATTGAAATCAAGCCTCTCCAACTCGAATTAACCGAGTTAAAAGAGTGACTAGTGTCATGTCACCTCGATTAACTACCTCCAAGATTTTTCTATCGATGTGGAAATTCTAATTTTCTCTAGTTTGACCAACTACAAAGTCAAACTAAGATTTTCTTGTTGCATTTTCAACAACTTGTTGAGAAAATGTCCGTGCGAAAAGCGACCTATCGAGCGAATTTCCCCGCAAAAGTGACCTACATAGCGCCCTCCCTTGAGAGTAAGTGCCCAGTAATCGACTCGAGGTATGTGAATTTCTTTACCACTCTTAGGGTTTAAATGGTTTTTAGTTTTAAAGTTATAACCAATTTGGTTTTTAATGGCTTCCAAATGAAAGGTAATGTGTGCCTAGTGTTCTACCCATCGTCTCTTACACCAATTCACTTAATTATATACACAATTATATGGGGTAGGGTTCATTAGTTACATTTCGTGTCTCGTTTTTGGTTTTTTGGATTCCAAATGAAAAATAATGTGTTCTCGATGTTCTACCCATCGTCCCTTGCCCGGTGTTCTTTCGGCCTCAATTTTTGTCTTTATCACCTTGAAAATAATATCAAAAAAAATCTTCCATAGAAAATAAAAAATTGCCTTGTTTTTGTCTTTAGCACCCATAATTTCACGTTGATGGAAGGAAATTCAATGTACATATGGATATGAAAATTTTACAATGAAAAATATTTTAATATTAACATAATTATGTGTGAACACCATCGTTGCCACTAATTGGCTTTATATTTATTTCCCTAATTAATGTAAAGCCTTACCACATTCGCCAACTTTTCCATAACTCGCTACTTTTATTTGAAAACCCTTAGCAAGTGAATATAGAAAATCAATTCACCGATTGGTTAATTATAGATAGGAAATAAGAACTTCTACATAAAATTCAAGCAAATATTCCAACACTCAACTTTCTAATGTTAATTCCTTTATTGTGCCAAATTATGAAAAATATCTTAACATCATTGTCATTCATTTTTAGAGATAAATTATGGATATATGATGTGTAATAATCCATTATAGAAATTGCTAACAACTAGGGGAATTATTTTTTATATGATGGACAAAGCCCCTTAGGTTACCTCACATCATTCTCCTTAAGGAGATGGGAAGGAATTCATCATTATTCACATGGTTATGTGATGGAAAAATAACAACCTAAAGGTATTATCAAAAGCATATCTATTGAGTAATTGTGTCTCCTAGGCTACTGATTTGTCTTCTTCTTGTATGTCATGATTATCGTTCTCAATTTCTTCCACAAAATGATTTGTTATTAGCAAGAGTGAAACACGTTTATTCGCATAGTATTTGTTTACGTAGGAAAAATATATTGTCTATTTATATTCTCATATTGTTTATAAAGGTTGCCCAAAATCGAAATAAATCATCCAATTCAAATTTTACTATCTTTCCACAATTAAATTCTAGAAACAACCTTTAAATTTCTTACTATGGGTATTTGAGGAAACACTTTATCGCACTAAGCATGGCCTCATTGTTCTTGCCCATGGCAATGAAAATGTTGACGAGGGACCCGCATATAGCTAAATATAAAACAAAATATGGTAATATATACATAAATTTTGATATATTTAGCATGGATAAAGCTTAGCACAATATGCTTGAGGAAATGTGATTAACAATTCCCTAAGGCTCTCCAACAAATCTATAAATAGGAAATTTATTTTCAAGTAATATTTATGGGGAAAACATTGTTGTTTTTCCTATTAGAAAATTAAATGTAGCATCCACTCCTCCATGTCTAAATATTTCCCCATCATATATATTTTCCTAGACTACACATTGAAACATGCGACGAAGAAATTCTCAATTTGATTTTGCCTTGATTAAATTCATAAAATCAAATTTCTACATAAAAAAACAACTCGGATGTAGTTAATTGATGTGACATGGCTCTTGTCATCCAATTAGGTTATTAAATTCAAGTTGGAGGAGTTAGAGTTCGACTAATTATGTGTGATTACTAATTTGTAGCAATCAAGGTCGGCTTATTTCAAGTTGTTTTCAATTAAACTAGTTCTAAATGTTAGAGGAACTAGTGGAAGGTCAATTTTGGCGATTGGGACTTCAGTCAAACTCGAGTGATCATCCGATTAACTGATCAATCAACCCAAAATATCTAGTACATGCGAGAGAATTTGAGTTCCCCGGTTGTGGTGGGGATTCCATGCGGTGTAACATCGCTTGTAGACTATTCTTGAGTGTACGGTGTGTTGCATTCAATCGGATGATCAACCTTTGGAATTGCACAATCCATTTTGGAGAAATTACTAAATCATAGGGGCCTAATTTCTCAAGGAATTGCGGCTCGTTAAACACCATGTTAAAGCACACACATGGTGTATGAGGAAGAAACACACACACACAAAGAACTCAACACAATGAAGGATAAGCGTGAGGCTTTCTTATTTTCCATTATACAAAGATGTACATTTATAGTACAATGGTGTGACTCTTGGTTTCATCTTCCAAGGTCACTTGGACTCCATTGTGACTTTTCGCATTTCACACCTACCCATGTAGGATTAGGTGTTCCAACATCCCCCCTTAATCCGAAGGGGTATGTGTGAGTCCAAGAAAAGAGTTGTAATACAAATCTGCAAAGTATATATGGCAGCACTTGGGCTGAATCAACTCTCTGAAATGTTGGAAAAAAGAGGTGGTTTTAGGATGACCACAAACACTGAAACGCAAAACTTGTTGCAGTTCCCGGAACTCTTCCAAAACTGGCAAGAAGCTGAAGGCTTCTGCTAGAGGAATTGTCCCTCATAAAAAAGGGAGACCTTCGACCTAAAAGAAGGGAGGTCTACTACCTGTGGTGGTTTTAGGTTGTCCACCAACCAAAGATGATGGGTTTAGGTTATCCCTGTAGAAAATGATGGTTTTAGGTTATCCACCAGCAAAAGATGATGATTTTAAGTTATCCATAATCAAAGGTATACTCATAGACATCTGTGTCTTTGGCTACATCTCTGACTCTGGAATGACGAATTGTGGCTCAGGCTCGCTTGAACTGCTGGCTACAACTCTGAACATGGAATGAGAGATTGTGGCTCAGGCTCGCTTGATCTGTCGTCGAAGCTTGTACATGACCACCATTTTCCCCCCTGTCAGGGACAAGGTGAGATGATGGCGAAAACTCAACTGCAAGTTTGTTCAATATCCGTGAACAAATTCTAACATGTGTCGTAAACATCTTCTTGGCTGCTGATGCCCACTGCCAAAAAGCGATCCATCCAAGATGAATCTTGGTTCTTGCAGGAGGGTTGTGTCTGAAGCATCTGTCTGAAGCATGGGTGTGTCGACCACAGTGCTTGCATGGATGAAGATCAAAACAATGATCTTTCATATGGCCAACTCGATCACAATGTTGGCATTTCTCACTCTGTTGTGGAAGTGGAACATGATCTGGAATAGCTGCAGGTGAACTGTCATACATGAATCCGACACTCTGAAATATGATGGGATTTGTGTAGTCTGGAATATGAAAGGACACATCCTTGTCATATCCAAGACCAGTTCTATGCTTGTTGTGGACAAGCTCTTTCCATGGTCTGATGATGGGCTTGAGAAGTGCAGGCTGAGCTGCTGCATCTGCATGAAAATCTGCTCTAGTACAAGGAACTGAATGTGGATCAACTGAAACTTTGCTGACTTGCTGCTGATGGGAGTTTTTCACAATGTTCTGAACAGAAACAGGATCAAAATGGTGACTCTTTTGCTGAAGTTCTTCTTGTTGGAGCTGAGATTCCAACTGCAAAAACTCAATCTTTTCATGTGCATCTAGCAAACAACTCTGAATGTTACATAGAGCATCCTTGCTCATTTTTATCACATCATCAACATTTGAATGAATGAGGTCATTCAACAACATTAATGCCTCATTGATTTTGGCCATTTTCAACAATTTAGGCTCAAAAATGAATGAAAGGGTGTCGGCTTCAACCGAAAATGCACCCGTTTACAATGTGATTCCTTTGAAACAAATACAAATGACTCCAAGGAATTCTCAAGGTACAAAGTGTGCTCCTCAAATGATGGAGGACAATCAACAATTACATCAACAACTCAAATTCACTGATTCCAACTATGAATGAAGAGGCAAATTCCACTCAAAATACAATGTTAGCTCAATACATATCTCTGCAAAATATTTGTAAAGGTGTAGCTGAAAACACGTGCAAGAATCTTTTTATGGTAGCTGAATTTTCTTCTTCAAATAGTTGTTTTGCAATGATGGAAAACTTGTCTTCAAATGTCAATTTCTTCAAAAAATCACCCTCATGTCAATGCCACAAATCACAATGTAAATCTGCAAGTTTCAGTCCATGTGCTCCTCATATGCCATTTTCCATTTTTGCTGTTCATATTTCTCTTTCCTCTCTCTATGCTGTTTTTTTTTTTTTTAAATAATTTAATGGGAATAGTTAAAAATGGGAAAGGGAATTAAAAAAGAGTGGGAAATTAATTGAAATGGGATTATATATAAATGGGAATGAATTTAAAAAGGGAGGGGAATTAACTTCTTTTAAAAATAAATTTAAAATTGAAAAATCAAATTTAAAAGAAAGGAGGGGAGGCGAATTTAAAATGGGAGGGAAATTAATTTAAAAAGGGGGGGAGTTATCATATGAAATGGGAGGCGGATACATAAAAATCGATTTTAAAAAAGCAAAGGGCGGTATTGTATGGGAGGTGAATATTAAACAAGATTCAAAAATTTTAAAACGCTTTGAAAGCCGAGCTGAAATGGAGGTGCCGAGCTGAAAGGGAGAGGGCGTTTGCAGTGGGAGATGGAACGTGGCTCGAGGGGGTGGCGTAAGGGCGTATGTAGGATAGCAAACGGGAGGGTGAGTTAGAAATGGGGTGGAATTTTAAAGAAGAATGAAGTTTGCGTATTGTAATGGGAAGTCTATTATATGAATAACAGACGGATATGGTGAGGGAGTAAAGGGTTGGGTAAGTCGAAAGCGGTGGGGTTAGTGGGTACGGGGCCGAATAGAGGATGAGCGTGCGGTGAGGATGAGAGGGACGCCGCGTGGAGAGCGGAGTGTGAGCAGGGAGGGGCCAGCCAGAGGTGATGTGTTGAGAGCGTAAGGTCGATTGGGAGTTGAGTACAGAGGTGAGTTGCCGGATTGCAATGGAGAGGGGGAGTGGGATTGCTATTAAATGGAGAGTGTAGTGTGGATAGGTGAAGGGTTAGGAAGGGGCGGGTTGGGAAGCCGTGTAGGGAGGAACCGTGAGGGGGGAGGTTAGGATAGAGCGATGGGTGTTAAGAGATTGCAGTCGTATGGAAGAGGGCGGCTGCGTGGCGCTGTAAGGTATGTGAGCTGCGTACTATAAAATTGGGATTGCGAGTGTTAGAGAGGTAAGGAAATAGCCAGCGGGTTTGGAGTTTGAGGGGTGAGGTATGAGTTGGATAGTGAGCGTTTGAGAGTTGCAGAGGTAAAAGGGAGGCCGAAAGGCCAAATTCCAGGTTGTTTTTTTTATTTTTTATTTTTTTTTATTTTTATTTTTATTTTTTATTTTTACTTTTTGTTAAATTTTAAAACAACAAAGAGGAATAGCAGAGGATTTTTCCTTCCAGCAGCAGAATATCAGAAATTTTCCAGAAAATTGCAGAAATTTCACGAAATATAGCAGCAATAGAATACTTTCTTCTTTCAAATATAGAACATAATTTTTTTGGAACTTATAGTAGTAAAAAATCCAGAATTTTGCAGGAATCTTCGAATGAAAAACTCAGAAATTCTTTTTCATTAAAACCAGAAACCTCTTCAGAAATCAACTTTAAACAAATTTTCCAACAGCTCTCCAAAACAGAATTTAATGGGCAGAAATTGCAGTAAGAAATCAACCTTCAGATGTGCAGTGCTGCTCTTCTCCAAGATGAAATTTCTGAATGCTGCCACGGATTTTGAATGCGGCTCCTTCTCCAAGATAAAATTTTTGAATGCTGCAAAATCACTGAATGCTGTTCCTCTTCAAAACACCTTTGAATGGCAGCAAAAACTCTGCTGCAAAAACTCTCTAAATGCTGCAAAAATTCCAACAATTTTTTGCAGATATACACAGGCCATAAACACAAATGGCTCACTCAATTTGGAGCAGGGCCAGCAATCGCCCGCTCTGATACCATGTTAAACACCATGTAAAAACACACACATGGTGTATGAGAAGAATAAACACACACACACAAGACTCAACACACAATGAAGGATAAGCGTGAGGCTTTCTTATTTTCCATTATACAAAGATGTGCATTTATAATACAATGGTGTGACTCTTGGTTTCATATTCCAAGGTCACTTGGACTCCATTGTGACTTTTCGCATTCCACACCTACCCATGTAGGATTAGGTGTTCCAAC